>VXBT01010673.1:105533-222435 GCA_013400235.1 Oriolus oriolus | reverse complement strand
AAAAAAAAAAAAAAAAGCTGGAGAAGTTCAGGATTTCTCAAGCAAGAAGTTATGCTGCTCTAGGCTTTAATTCCAGAAGAAATATTACTGATAAAAATAATTCCCTACATGGAGCAAGATACTGAGACATCCAAGGAGCAGCTGGTTTTCCCATCAACATCCCTACAGGAAGATCTTTAAAATTAAAGCACTAAGGACATAGGAGAACTAAAATCCTCACTACAAAGCAAGCAGGGAATCTAACAGTTTTCAGGTCCTGCTCCTCAGCAAAGGAACATTGAGCTGTCTTACAACCCAACTATGGACTCACTAACACCAAACAAACAGAGGGGAGAGAAAAAAAACCAAACACACGAACAGATGCTGCAACACAAACCAACAGGGTGAATCCAAGCATGCATGGTTAGAGACAGCCACGGGATGAAATATTCAAACCAGAAATATGTTTATGCATTTACAGATTTAGGATTCATTGTTTGCTTTTGTCTTTCCTTATTACCCGTGCAAAGCGATTTTGATTTTTCAGCACCAGGCTTCCAATATTTTGATATTAATGTGATTCATGAGCTGGCAATTATCACTAAGTAGATCACTAACAGCAGAAGTAAAAATTAAAGACAGTATTCTCCATGGCATGCACAGTTTTTTAACAGTTTTCACATTTCCAGTGACTTAGATTAGCTGCCCTTTGATGCTTCTCCGAGATGCTACAATAACCACTGGCACTGACAGTGAATTGTACTATGGGATGTAATTGCTGCTCTCCACACTGGATCAAAGAGAACACATAGATAGTAAAGGCATCTATGTTAAAAGAAGCCCTATGAGCTGAAAACATATATTTTGATCTATTCAGGGCAGACTCTGCTTGGCATCGAGGGCCTGGATGTGTTTAAAACCCTCTTATTTCATTCAAATCCAAGGCAGTGCTGAGCCCTGAGCAGGTCCATGCCTTGAACCCTCGGAGGGTTAAACCCATGGATGGATTCCTCAGCTCCTGGCACGGAATAGGCAGGGGTTAACAAAAAGTGTTGCTCAGAACAACATCGATATCCTCCGTAAATTACATAAATATTTCAGCATATTTATCGTGTGAGAACTAAGCCTGCACCTCCCTTTCCCTATCTTTCCAGGGGGACGTGCCTCTTAAGGCACATGACACTCATTTTACTGAGTAATTCCAGAGTGCCTGAGAGAAGGGCTCGCTGCAGTGATGCTTCTGTTCACAACTACCCTACGAGATGCCAAAAATACTGGGTATTTATTCCAATATCCTTCTTTCTTTTTTTTTTTTTTTTTCCCTTTTAAAACTTAAGCAACTAATGCCTTGTCTCATGTCAAATGGCAACATCAGGTCCCTCTCCAAAAAGCAGCAGTGGGTGGAGCGTGTCTACTCTTACCTGTACTCTGAGTGTGTGGCAGGGACAGCTAGCTGGGAATGGTACAATGGAGCTGGACAGCAAAACTGGTGCAGAGTATTTAAAGACCTACGACACAAGGAAAAACACAAAGTCAAACCACCAGGTGTTGAGAAAGGGGCTTTTTAAGGGGAGGCAGGTGCTGGCAGGAATGTTGGAAACTCACGAGAGCGGTGACTGAAATTTGAGGCACAGCTGTCGGTTCTGGATCCCGGGGGACAGAGGGGAATAGTCCCAGGTTTTAAATGCACGCATCAAAATGACGGTGAGGAGCTGCCGCAATGGAGAATCAAAGGGTTTGTTGCAAGGTTAAGGGCAAATGCCAATTCAAGGCTTGGGGTTTGCCTTGCCACGTGGAATGAAGGCAAAAGCTGAAACACTGAGGGTTAAAATCCCTGTGGAAATGAAGCTTTAGGCTTGCATCTTACTCTGCACCAGTCAGGCTGTTCTCTGATCATGGAATTCAAGCACAGTGCTCTGAATGAGGAGGGAGAATGCAATGGACATGGACAGAAAGCTTTCTTCAAGCCCAGCAGTCACAGACATATTGCAAAATACACCACTTGAAAACGTGCAAGAATCCGAGTTTCACCCGTGTTTTAAGCAATATTCAGAACTGTGCAGTAGCAGTTTCATTGCTGTCATTTGTTCAAAGGGTAGAAAGAAAACAAAAAAAAAGCTTTACAGCACAAATATATTCTGCACCCCAGGTCAGTAGATTGGTATTGTTTCACTAAAACAAAGAGGAGTCACAAAACAAGACAGGGGGTCACATCTGAAGGAAAGCTTGGAAAATCTTTAGGCACCACACAGCACACGTCCCTGCACTCCTGGTGTTTGTGCCAGGAAACATTAAACAAGGCTCAGCACAGCCAGTCTTCCATGATAAATCCACCTAATCAAATTTCTTAGGACACAGCATTCTTCTAGGAAATCATAAAAAAAAAAAAATCAATATCTCCTAGCTCTTTGAGTGGGCACCTATGGAAGAAGGAGCCATTAAACTGAAAATCCTCATTTAACTTGGGAGCATCCAGCCTGCCAGTTAACAGGGGCTGTGTGTGTGTGTACACAAATGCACTTTTTACCCCCCCATCTTTCTCTTGGTGTCTTGACAGAGGTCTCAGAAGATTGATTTTGATTGTTCTGCACCCCTGAGGCTTCAAGTGAATCCTGTGGGGTCACTTTCTTACACAAGGTCAAATGGAGTGGTTGAGCAAAAAGAAGTCAGGCCTTGTTCAGGAAGGAGTAAGTTACTAATCCGTGGGAAAAAAGACAAGGTCAGCCTGTTCTGATTCCTGCTGCCAGCTCTGTGTCAGCAGCTGCAAGGCCAGGATCAGCTGGATTTTCTGTTTAAAGGTGGTAACTCCTGTAAAGAACTCGAGCTTTTGGAAATACAGCACAACCCAGCCACGAGGCACCTCACCAGTGTGGGATGTACCCTGCTAACCCCTCACAGGGCACAGGGACTCGTGGGGCACCTTCAAACCGCTCGGAAAGGCGAACAATTCAAAAGGAAGATGGAGAACGCCACTGCAAACATTGGTGGGCCATGATCAAAGCAGCCAGGACACGCCAAAGCTGGATTTCCTGGCAGGAAAAACACCTGAGATCCACTCAAGTTGTTCCACAGGGCTGGGGCAGCAGGTTGGGAGTGCAGGGCACAAGTGTCACACTGGGCAGGGGAGCTGCCCACACCACGGGCACAGCCGCTGCCTCCTGCCTTGGGATGGCTGGTTTGTCCCAGCAGAAGCAAAAGAAGGAAATGGAGGAAATTATTAGGAGAGTGTCCCAGATTCCATTCCCACCACTCTTTTTTTTCCTACACAGATCTCTCTTTCTTCAGAGAATTAACCGGTGAAATATGAAAGAATATGAAAGAATATGAAAGAATCTCTCTGGATTCACTTCTGCTCAACAAAGCTTTTTGAACAGAGCTTGCTCCTGGCTCTTCCAAAACGATCCTGCCCACAAGGCTCCGTGAATCTGTCCTACTCTGACCTTCCTGGGTTCCAAAAGAACCTGAATAGCAAAGAAGGAAGTTCTCCCTATGGTCTTGTTACGGTTTGTACTCACCCGTGGCACAGGACTGGGGTCAGGAGCTCAACTGCCCCGAGTTCCTGTTCCGAGGTGCAGCAGAAACGCAATGGCCCCATCCCCCGAGAGCAAATGGGGAGTGCCAGAGGTTTGCAGGAGGTCCCTGCAGTGTCCCAGGGGTGCAGGAGGTGGCACAGGTGACAGGGTTCAGCTGCAGGCTGGGACTGAGGTGCCACCACGTCACTGCTGTCCAACACGCCAGGCTGGACTTCAGCCGCTGCCCGGACAGGAGCTCTGTCCCACCACTGACAGAGGACACACGAGCTCTGCCCTCTGCTCCGAATTTTAAAATTCAGGAATAGCTTAACTCAGTGTTTGGGTTCCTCCAGATCTCAGTGACTAAAGTCAGCCTGACAGTGACGAGGCTCAGGCCTTACAGCCTCTGACTAATACTGATGCTACCCAAAGTGATGGGGGGAAGCTGCTGACGCAATTTAAGATTCATATGTGGCATTTTGTGCCTTCAATCACCTGCCAAAACAGCACTTGCAATCATTTACTCCTCTGCAATATACATGGGAATGTTTAAGGTTCCAATGACTTTTTTTTTGTTTGGTTTGGTTGGAGTTTTAATGATTTTTTAAGCTTTGTAGCCAGATTATGCAATCAGCCTTCAGCACAAGTTTGCATTCAAACTAGAATTCACTTACTAATTTGTAACACCTAAAGACATCAGAAGAAATACATTTCAATCATTTGGAGGGGAATTAATCACTTCTCCTGTTCACACTCTCTCAGATACTCAGCCCTGTGAAGATAAGTTTCCACATCTGTGGCTGATGTTCTTCAAGGGATGATTTAGGATTATAAACAGAGCACAGGCACTTCAGCACCAACACAAGACAGTGACTGAACTGATAAATGCTGCTTCTGGCAATTTCAGTTCCTGACCCATTGCTGCAGCATCCCAGTGCCCATGGAAGCTTGGCCATTTCCCACTTGCAGGCCAAGTCCCTTCCAGCTCTCCCCAAGTGCTCACGGACAGGCAACCTCTTGTGAGAGCAGATGAGCCAGCCAGTGACACCAGAGCCAAATCTGCCCCCAACCCTGGACATCTCATTCCCCAACAGAAGAGGAGAAACCCAGCTCCCAGTGGAGCACGCAGACCCCAGGCAGGTGTGGCTGTGCCCCAGCAGAAATCCCAGCATGTTTGCCATTAGAATCCACTCAGTTTAACAGCCCTTCCCTGACCATCAGCAAACAGAAATGACCACTCTTTTCAATCTTTCAGTTTTAGAGCCTTGCTCAGATGTACAAAAGAAATCGATTACTGGTCATCACATAAAGCCACAACTATTTTTTTTTCTTTCATTTTCTCTTGCAGTCCCCAACAAGGCTCCCAAACTCAGCAGACAATCTTCCCAACACTGGCTTTTAAACAACCTGGGAGAACAGAACACAAGGCCATTAACCTGGAATTACTTTTGCTCTAACAGGTTATCCTGTACTTTCTCAATGTGCCCAGAGCCAGCAGGTGCTCCTGGCAGGACTGGGAGCCTGGAGGCAGCTTGTCCCCTCTCCCTGCACAGGACATCCACCCACCCCTTGCTTATTCTGCTGCTGCTGAATTTTCAGCAGGTGCAAACCTGTGAGTGGGTCAGAACTATTAAACCATCACTGTCTGAGAGCTCTTCCTACGGGAGCTTCCAAACAGAAAGCCTGAGACTGGTCTCAGAGACGGAGGGAAGTGGGTGCAGGAGCACAGCTGGAAGGAGCTTTCTGGAGTTAATGATGAGGCTGATGGCAGGAGCTGCTCGGTACCTTCAGTGCCCTCAGCTGCTGCACCCTCCCAGAGCCAGCACTGCAGTCACCGCTCCTCCTCTTGTCTGAAACAACAATCTGTGCCCCTCCATCTGCCAGGATTCTTCCCTTTCTTCTGGGACATTTTCCCTTAAAGTGCATGTTGCAGTGAGTGTGTGCAAAAAACGATCCCAGCACAGGCTGCTGTGCTGCCTCAGGCCCCTGCACCCCTGTGTGCACCCACCCTCCCCAAATCAGCTTGGAAACAGGAGGGGCACACAAGTTCACCCCCTGTTTAAGCCCATCCACTCCACGTCACCTGAGGGAGCCAAGAATGGTTTGTTTGATTGGAACTATTAAAAGGAATACTTCCATCTCCCAGTATTTTATTCTGTTGAACAATAACGTTATTTTACAAGTGGAAATTTTCTTTCTCATGTCAATCCAGAGTTATGGCAACAGCTGAGATTAGAAAAGACTGTAGTTAAAAACTAGTAAAGTCTGTCCTGTTCCTGTTTAACAAATCCAACCATTTCTTGCATGAGGAACAGCATTTGAAATGTAATCAAAACGATATCCAAATAGGCGATAAACAATAAAAGTCATAATAATATGGACTCACATCAACTCCAGCTAAATGCTTGCTAATTAACAAGTTTATTAACCTGCTAGAAGGGCTTCCAGAATGAACTCCCTGACTCAGCCCACAGGACAACTTTTTGGAAAGCAGAGGAAGCAGCAGGAAGCGTTTCACGGCAGCTCCCGCTGTCCCAGCCCAGGTGTGACTGCAGCTGCCTGTGGCCGTGGCCACTGCGAGGTGATTTAGCACATGACACACTGCCATTTCCAAGGACAAATTCCTGCTGTTCTTTACCTAAAATACACAGGACAGTCTGATTTTGGCTTGTGAAGCAGCACTGAAAAACCTTCTCTTTTTTCCTACCCATTTCACCCCGCTGGATGTCCAGCACTCTGCGGCCGAGTGCGTCCAGGAGGGGCTGTGGTGGCACACAGAAAATATTGCGGTTTTTGCACAGTGCTGCTATTATTAATTAATTTCCTGGCACACACTCTTTTGGATGGCAACCCTACAGAATTAACTGCTGCTGTTGCTTTTGTGGTTGCATACGTAAAACCCTCACAGCTCACAGCAGAGACCACCGCACTCTACAGGAGACCACGACTCCTCCCTGCACTCCCTCTCTCCCTCCCTGAGCACAAGATGGCTCTTTGTGCACAGCTTCTCGGACACCAGATCCCAGGGAGGCAGCAGGACAGCTCCTGGCAGGTAAACACCAGTGTGATTACTCTGCACGGAGTTTGAGAGCCCAAAGCCTCACCCACACGCCACAAACAGCACAGCCATATGCTGCAGAGCTGCTCTGCTGGCATCTCCCTCCTTCCATCTCTGCCTCCCCTTCCATGCCATAGTCAGAACCTGGCTAAAAGCATTCCAGAATTCCATTTCCTTTTCACAGAAATGAAAGATGTTTTCACCAGCCACAAGGACGCTCGATAAAAGCTGCAGCTCCAAACGAGCAGCACACCCAGCCCAGAGGACAGAGCACTGAATTCTGTTCCAAAATTCATCAAATTTGGTTGTCATCAAAACGATTTGATAGCAGTGTTTGTACACGGCGCAGCACGAATGCAGACTGGGAGTTCTCGTTGGGAATAATGCTTCCCTTTGTGCGTTCCCAGCTCAAGTGCCCACAGCTGGATGTTTCAATGGCATCATCAGGCACCCTCTCACTGACCTCTCCTCCATCAAAGGGCCTGCAAATCATCATCATCTCCTGGGAGAACGGGACCACGACAGCCCCAGCATACTAAACAAGGAACAGCCATTGTTTTGTCCCGTCCTGGAACACAACACTTATTAGCATTACAGGGAATTATACATAATTATTATAAACTTTTTTTTGGTTTCATGAAAATGCAGGAGCAGCCTACACAAACAGGCAGATGGGGATCCTTCTGCATCCCTGCACCGTTTGCAGGCAGCCTCCAGTCCTGGGTTAGCTGGAACTAGGGTGAATTTAATTAAGACTATTAATATGTAGACACTTGTAATTAGAAAAATTTCCTTTTAAGTCGTGCTAGAACCCCAGCTATGGTGCAGGGTGATGTAGAATAATTCACAGGACTCACAGGATGCACTTGTATCAGCTGTGCTTACTGGGAGCTGTCAAAATCTGTAGAAAAGACCCCACACAGTCCAAACTCAGAAATTAAGAGCTAAGAGACATGAGAGAAGGAAAACATCTTTTAGATTAAATCAGAAAGTGGGTATATTCACCCCATCTTTTCTGTACTTCCCACATCATTAAATTAGGTCCCAGAAATCCTCAAGAAACTACAACTGCCATTACAAAACACAGCCACATTTATCATCTCACAGAGCAATAACCATAGTAAACCCAAATCTGAGCAGTGCCAGTTGTACATATTGGATTTGCAGCTGATGAAAGAGGCAAAATAGCAAAGCACAAAGAATGAAATTACCCAGATACAGCATGAGAGATTTACAGCAAGGCAAATCCTGTTACTCAAAACAATGCTCCAGTGACATATGTTCTATTCAGTGCAGCAGCTGAAAAAATGCTTTCACTAATCCAAGTAGTGTGACACTGTTGTTCAGCTTTTTTTAGAACAGCAACAACCAGGCTTTCTACACTTTGAGATGTAAAAATATATTTTTATCTTAAAAAAGATAATTTTAATGGCAAAAATCTTTGGCATTTATATATTACAAGAACATTGACAGAGTTGTTACATGTAAAGTTTCATCTGGAAACTTACTCCTGCATCGAAGAACTGGTGTATAACAGCTGAACATACATTTTCAGTATTCAGAACCCGTTAGTTTTTAAGAACATGAAGATTTCTATATACATGTGTTCTTAAGAGAAAGTTCTTAAAAAAAAATCCCAGCTTACATTTTCCTCCTGCCAACAATCAGCACCAGCTCTCTTACACAGGAGTTAAAACACAAATTATAGTAGGAGGCAGAGTCCACATCTTGTTTTCCACAGCAGCGTGCTGAGGTGGGTACAGGATATCAAAGGTGTAAGCAGCAAAACAGGAAAATACTGCACAAGGTGGGTCTATAAATAAGACTGCAACCTCGCTGTTAAATACAGCAACATTCAGGGATTAAATCTCCCTTACCCCCACATGATAAGCACTGTAAGAAATCCATTCCCTGCTGAGAGTTACAGCATCCCAAAATCCCAGGACCCAGATGAAAATGGAGTCCCACACAAACAGAACCGTTCTCCCAGGGACAAACACCCAGCAGGGTGTTTAGAGCTGATCCACGCATACCTGCAAGGCTGCAGCCTGGTTTGTAAGTTTACTTTTCTTATTTCAACTTCCTGCAAAAGGCTCCACATTTATTTTGATTTTTAAAACATTTCAACTTAACCATTCACCCCTCCAGCACAACACAAAAGGCCAAAGAAAACTTTGAGACGGATTCCAACATTCTGTTGTTATTCTGTTTGAGGAGTTTGGTTTTGAATGGTTGGATTCACTCTGCCTGTGTGTGGACGGTGCTACTGAACATGGAGCAGCTTTGCTCAAATCAGGGCACTCAGAGGCACTGTTAGAATACCTGGAAAAGGCTCGGGATGACAACTGCATGTGTTTCATGCAGGGTCCTGTGGAAACCCCAAATTTAACCCTAACGGGAGTGGATGGATAACCAGGGTCCAGAGCTGCACAGAGAGGCACAGCCATTCCAAGCCCCCAGCTGGGAGCGAGGACAGACCCAAGGGCCCATTCCTGCCTGGTTTGTGCCTGGTTTGGAGCAAACCACCTGTGAGTTCCCATCCATCCCAGCTCCGCCAGCACGGGAACTTCGGCAGCGCCCTCCGGAGCCCCCAGCCAAGGGCTCCGCTCCCACCGGGGGCTGCTCAGCCTCCAGCCCACGGGAGAACCAACTCCTGTGTCCGACCACAGCCCTCCAGACACTGCTCCAGGGAGTAACAATCAATTAATGCACTTGTAGGTTTTGATCAGCATAAATGCAGCAGCAAAATCCCAGCGACATTTTGCCTTCTCGGTATCCCACTGCTCACGGCTGCCCTGCATGTCCCTCTGTTTGCATTTCTGTACTGGAAAGACAGATTGCACTTTAATGTGACAAAGCATTCGAACAAAATGGAAGAGAGATCCTTGACTCATCACAGACAGAATTCCTAGCACCCTGCATTGCTGCTTGGATGCAAAGTGAAGGGTTTCCTCATTCTTTTCCCTGCTAAACACAGACTACTCACTTTATTACGTTGTGTTTCTAAATATCCACATGCACAAACACAATCATCATCATCATCATCTAAACATGTTTAATATACAGAGCATTCATCTGCCAAAAAAGGTAACACCCTAAAAATGGTTCATGGAAAGAAACCTACCCAACAATAAACTGATCACTACTCCCACTTCTGGAATCCTCAACACAGATATCAGAGACGTGACGACAGATGAAGAAGGAAAAGGTACTCACAAATAACACCTTCTGCAAGCCATCCTTGAGTGGGGGGTGGGCTTGGTATTTATATTTTCTTTCACGCAATCTGAGGTAGAAAAGCTCTTTCTTAAGGAAAAAAAAAAAACGTGGGAAAAAAAAAATCACATTCACAGCTTTTGCAAGCTCATTCAGGCTCAGCCACGGTGGAACATCACGGATAAGTAAGCTGGTGATGTAACCAGCATCAAACACTGCATCAGATAAACCCAAAGGCTCTACAGGGTTATATTTTGCAAAGCCAAAAGGTTTTTCCCAGAGAGGAGGTTTAGCAAGCACAAACCAGCCACGCTGTTCTCACATTCCTGGTGGGCTCGCTTTCTGCTTCCAGAAAAAGTCCCGAAGCTGTATTTATTGTTCAACTTCATCACCGAGAAAAAAACAATATGCTTTCTCATTTGATATTTAGACGGAAATATCAAAGCACCAAATGTTGCATTTTCGAGTGCACCATCTCTGCCTGCTCACTGTAGTACAGTCCAAACCAAGAAAAGGCCATTGGTCCTTTTATCTCCATGGAAACAGCAGCATCTGTGAAGACGAACGTATTCCCTCTTCCCTGCAAAGTCAATTTATAGGCACATACTATGACATAAACTGATAAGACAGCAAAGCTAATCAGCAAGCAGGGGAAACAGGAACCTAAACACGAGATTAAGCTCCTGCTCAGGAGAATATTCCTCTGTACGCAGCATTTGTCCTGTGAAAACTGCAGAATTAGGAGCCAAATCAAGCTGCTCCTGCGAGCTGCTGCAGGTTGGGGATTTGTGAACTTCCCGGTTTGGCTGACAAGGAGAGTGGCTGAATATTTTATACAATTAGCTTCTAGCTTCAATCTGCAGTTACATCCTACTAAATGGGAAGAGATTTAAACAAAGCTGCTCTTTGCAGAAAAGTTACTGAAGGATTATTACTTGAGCGTTACCTTTTCCCTGTGAAAGAGCTGTCATCTTTAATAGCAGCTGCACAGTGAGAAGTTTCACAACTCCACCGGCTACTGCCTCCCCATCTCCCCCCTTTTTAGCACCACCAGTAGTGCAAACACTTCAGCACCATCCTGCTTGTGCTCCAAGAGCCTCCTCTCCAGGGAAATGATCATTTCTACAGGCCTGATGAGTCACTTCTGCTTGATTTTATTTGGTGGTACTCTGTAAAAGGGAAAACCAAACAAAAAACCAAACAAAAAACCAAACCAGCAGACCCCACACAGTACAAAAATGTGCTTTTTTCCTCCGCTCCCTGCATCCTGCCCAGCTCCGATGCTCAGCACTCAGCCCTGACGTTCCCAAGCCAAGCTTCCTCCCTTCCTTCATGAATCAATATAATGACCATCTGCTCACGTTATTAAGTTAAATATACACCAGCACACACTGATGAGGGCAGCTCATGGTCAAGTGATCAGCTCCGTGGCCAGTTGTCCCATTTCCAGAGGGAGAGGGGGCAGTGGGCAGCCAAAATCCTCCTGATGCACCTACGCAGCTCCCGGGGCTCAGGGGGAGCAGGAACTGCCAAAGATGCTGCAAAACTAAAAAAAAAATGGGAGAGGCAGGAGGTCTTTGGTCCAAACTGATCTGCAAATAAACTAGGGGTGACCTAATTGCAGCCTCACAGTAGCCAAAGGAGCCAACAAGGAAGAGGGAGAGAGACTGTTTACAAGGGCCTGGAGCGACAGGACAGAGGGGAATGGCTTCGAACCGACAGAAGGTGGGATTAGATGGGACATTGGGAAGGAATTGTTCCCTGGGAGGGTGGGGAGGCCCTGGCACAGGGTGCCCAGAGCAGCTGTGGCTGCCCCTGGATCCCTGGCAGTGCCCAAGGCCAGGCTGGACATTGGGGCTTGGAGCAGCCTGGGACAGTGGGAGGTGTCCCTGCCCATGGCAGGGGGTGAAACAAGGTGATTGTTAAGGTCCCTTCCAACCCAAACCATTCCATGATTCCATGATTCTGTCTAGCAGAGGTGCACTTTGGTTTACAAAAGTGAATTTGATGATAATTTGCAGAGGTGTCAGAGCAGCCACAGCCCCCAGGTCCCATCACCATGATTTAAATGAGTGTTTTTTTCTGCTGCACAGCCTAAAGGTATCTTGCCTTATAATGACTCAAGTAGGACAGGATTAATAGGAAGCTTTTACAGTGCATGGCATTGTTGCCTGTGTTTGGGACAAGCTTTCAGTCCAGTTCTAGTTTTTGGTTTAATGTGGCTGGACAAAATAACTGAGGAAAGAACTATCTGGCTCTAAACTCACCAGAGCTCCACAGTTTTATTCAAGATAACGGACTCATTTGCATAATTTCTGTTAAACACTGGTTCAGCCAACATCTCTTCAGCTCAGTCTCCCTCAGCTCTCCCCAAGAACAATGGGAGCTGGGCTGATGAGTCAGTGTGGGATAAAGTCTGCCCACGTCGTGCCTTAGCAGAATGAACTCAGATGTTTTACAACTGATTGAATATTACAAAGTGAGGAGTTAGTAACTGCACGGGCTGTTTAGCTTTTAACTTAAAAAAAGGCTTTTCTTTATTAGAAAAATACAGTAAGTAGGGCAGGACTGGGGACACCGGGGCCGAGTCCTCCCCAGCACTACAAAGTCAGCTCAGCAAGACACGGGTGCATTCACTTGATGTCACTGTGTGAAAAGGACTGGACATGAAATGCCCAAGTCATTCTCCTAACCACTGTACAACCTGAAAGTATTAAAGACAAGGACTCTGATCCCACTCAAGTGCCTGAGAAGAACTCCCAGGGGCTGCAGCACGGACAGGCTGTCACAATAAAAGCCCAGTGGTACTGAGAGCTCTGAACACTGATAACCTGCCAGCATCAATGACCTGCACAGCCACAGGACGAGCTGTCCCCAAAACCCAGTTTCCTCTGCTGAGATTCCTGTTCTGTCCGTGGCTGTGAGGGATAAACAGATCACCTGAGCACTATCAAACATTATGGTATATCGTTTGTTTTGAACGAGGGCCTGAATTTGTCTTGAAGGTTTTGAGGTGGACTATCAAGCAAAGCCATTTGTTACCAGTTATTGTATTCTCCTGTTTATTATTAACATGCTGGTGTCTGCAGGGTTAAGTAGCTTTGCTATTGATTCATTCTAGAAAACCAGAGCAAAGGCAGTTTGTGGTTGAAGTTCTGGGTGAGGCCACAGGGCACAAAGGACACATCCCTGCCCAGGAGGTCTCAGACCATCTACTCAAAATGCTCAGCTCCTCCTCTCTACTCCTGCTTCACTCATCCCAAAATAAAACCTTGCCCTGCCAGGTCCTGACACAGCCCCCAGAGTTTGTCATTTTGAGTTTAGGAAGCAAAAGTGGCTCGAGGAGTGTTACCCTCACCTATGGACGCACACAGGACACAAAGCCGACCACCACGGTGCTCACACCAGCAACCTGTGACCTGGGAGACCATTTTTATAGGAAAAACTTCCACTGCAGGCTAAAAACTCCCACACATTCACTCTCCCACCTGGGACTGAGCTATGTCTTGGAGCAAGCTGGCCCAGTGGAAGCTGTGCCTGCCCATGGGCTTTAATGTCCCTTCCAGCCCAAACCATTCCATGACTCGGTGTCTGAAATCCGGGGCTTGGCCTGTGCCTGTGGAGGCTCCATTCAGCTCCTGAGGAGCAAGGCTGGCTCAGGGATCCAAATCTCATCTGTGATCCCTCCTCACCAAGGCTGGTTCCAGTCCCCTGAGCCCCTTGGGGAGGCTGGGCCACCACAACAGTTATATAATTATATCATTAGATATGTCATTATCTACTGGGCACCGGTACTTCTAATGCCCAAAATGCGTCTCAGAGGAAGAGTGAGAATCCCAGCAGCTGCAATAGAGATGCTGATGTTTGGGATATGATGGGAAGGATCCAGTTCTGTGCTCTCTTCCCTGCAGGCATGTGTGCCCCTCCATGAACACCCACTGACTCCATCCACTGACTCCATGGAACATCCACTGATAAAATATTTGAAGCTCAAAGCAAAAATAAACAGTTGTAGAAGAGCTGCCAAAAATGTCTCAGGTCAGAGTATACAGTATTTTCATTTTCAATCACATTTTGAAATGTTTCTCCTGGACGTTTGTAGTTCTGTCTGAAGCCTCTGAATAATTTCTTCCTACTGTTTATTTCAGCAAGATGCCCCAAAGCTTTCACTGGAAGCTGCTTCTAATTTTCAGCTTGGTTGTTACTGATGCATTGATACACATTTGCTTGTGTTGAATTTCCTCTGCAATACTAATTTTATCCCTGTATGTTCTGAGCTTTATATAGAGGCTAAATGCATTTGTCTATTATATCTTATATCTTACATACTTTCCATTTACCCTTAATATAGTTAGTTATTAAATCTACTTCTTGACCAAAACGAGGCCTCAGCTAAACATCATTTCAGTAGCTGCTGAATTAATTTTACTGTCTCTCATCACAAAAAAAAAAAACTTGCAACTATTAAACAATGCTGGCAGCAGTCAGTTGTGGAAAAATCTGTGTATTATCACTCACAATAAATCCTTCTTCAACTTGTACCCTGACATTACTATTAAAAGCATCCTTTGTTTTCTGCTAAACAACTCCAGCCCCAAGTAACAAACTGCTTCCTTTTAAGCTACACTTAAGAACTCTGCTAAAACAAGGCTCTAAACAAGTATCTATACCTCCTCCCACTATGCAGAACAACTGCTTTTAAAAGGAAGCCTTTAAAAAATAAAATCTTTCCCACCCAAATTCAAATAATTTTGCAACCATCGATCAGCCCTAACACGAACTTCCACTGAACATGCTAAAATGCTTTGTAGTCAATCGATCACCTTAAAATTTTCTCTGTTAAGACTTTATACCTTGGAAAGCAATTCTGCTTCTGCGAGTCTGGGAAAGGTTTTTTAATTGCTAGGGTTCATCTGATATATATTTCTCCCCCTATTCATCACGAAAGTACAAAAATATTTGCTGGGATTCATTCCTTCATCCCCCTTTTGCATTTTGAAAATGCCAAACCCAGGACGGGTCCTCCAGCACGGAGCTCTCAGCTGTGGGGTGGTGCAGGTGCAGCACCAAGGAAGGGCCAGCAGCAGAACAGTCCTAACGAGCAGGATGCAATTAACGCCTGCTCACCGTCGGGTCTCTCGGGGGGGGCCGTATCTGCCACCAGAAGATGTTCTACAAACATCAGCAACCTAATGGGCAGTGTAATCATTAATCACTGGAGGAGAGATAAGAGGAGAAGCGGCTGTCTCTCGCCCAGGACACCGCGGGTCCCTGACACCGCAGATGGATTTATTCTTCAGTGTGTTCTTCTGACCTAACCCAGAATTACAAAGTCATTCACCCAACAATTAGCTGAGCCAGAAAAGCAGTCAACTGGGCTACAAATGGACAAAAGAAGTTCAGAAGTGTTTCCTACATCCTTTGTGCATATTAATCATGTATTTTATTCCTAGCTTTAAACTCTGACTGCAGCTGCTGTTCAATGAGTCTTATATAACGCACCGACATTAAATTTAGTTGTTTCATCTTTTCTACATAAAAATAAGCTGGGATTTTATGATTATTCCTTTGCATTTATTTTCTGTGAAGGCATTTTAACTATTTTGTCCTTAATTGTTGCAATAAAAATCCAGCTTAAGCATTTTAGATGAAGGAAAGACTACAAATTAACAATCATTAAATTATTTTGGCAAACAGACTCATGGCAGATTCCACAGTAAGGCTGAAACTCCATTTTAGTAACAAGACTAGCTGGAATATTTGCCCCAGAATTATTAGCTCGAGGTTCAGCAGATCAATGTTATTAATTAAACAGGCAAGACTGAAGACAACTGATGTCAATAAATCTGCCAATATGTTAATGCAGACACCAATGCCACCTCTCTCCCCGGGGTAAATATAAACTAAAGCCTAGCTGGATATTCCATGGATGCAGTGCTGACTGGAGCAGGAAGTTATCACGTTTACAACAGCAAGCGTGGAATTTAAATTCCCTGCAAGCCTGAATATCCAGCAGTTCCCAGAACATGGAGTGACAGCAGTTTGGTGCTGTTTCCTGATGTGGGGCCATCGAGCCAGTAATTTCAAATAAGAACTTTTCAGTGGAATAATCCCAGAATCACAGGATGGTTTGGGTTGGAAGGGACCTTAAAGCCCATCCAGTTCCACCGTGGGCAGGGACACCTTCCACTGTCCTGGGTGGCTCCAACCTGGCCTTGGACACTGCCACAGCTGCTCTGGGCAGTGAGGAATGAATTTCAATACTGGAGGAATGCAGGAAGAAAACAGTTCACAGCAAGGCTGCACTCAAAGAAGGAGAGCAATAGGATATGCAAAGGGGATTTCTCGGGAGAAGAAGCCCTGGCAATCAGTACATGACATGCAAATAGAACCTGTGTGGTGGGCAAGAAAACCTCTGGGGCAGCTGCACAAGGAAAAGCATCTGGAACGTTCTCCTCATCTGTTATCTGCAGGAAAAGCAGGGGACAGACACCTCACAGATGAATCTGCAGCATTATGGCAAATTTAAGACAGAAACTTTTTGACAGTTCTAAGACAATGGAAGTTTGGAAAAAAACCCACTTGTATTGCCTAAAACACTCAAAAGCACCAATATTCAACAGATGTTCTCAGTCCTTGCATCCTCCTGCAGCCAGAGTGATTGGAGATGAGTCAGCCCCAACACGAGAATCCAAACAACATGTGCCTCAGCACGTGCTGCTCAGAGCTGCAGCAACAAACCCACGGGGCTCTGCTTTGAGACATCCATCCAAACACCTTCCCCCCGAGAGCCAGTCCCTCATCCCACAGCACCCAGCAAGCCAGGCTGCCTCCTCTGCCTCCCCGCTCCGCTGGGTCACACAGACCCACGCTCTGCAGAGCTTATCCTGCACCCCCAGAGGGAGCGGGGAGACGACAGCCACTGCTCAGTGCAGGAGCTCAAATCTAAAGGCATTTAAGTCTCAAGGTTTCTTTCCACCAGCATTTCCCCAGTACACACTAATATACTTTTTAAAATATTTATTTAAATTCACTAACACACTTTTGGCTCCAAATTGAGTCAAATTATACAGAACTGTGGGCAGTGGTAACTGTTGGGATATTCTGGGTTTTCCCACTCTGGTAGAGGATTCCCTTTGCCAACCCTCTTGCTCTTCCCCAGCTTTTGTTCATTTTTATGAAGCAAGCTATGATTTGGGTAAGGTCTTCATGCAAACCACAACTCCCAGCACTACCCGAAACACGATTCATTTTTCCCACCAGGACTCTTCAGTTTAATAATAATTTTAATAGAAGTTTCATAATAAGTTTAGTTCTAAGCCAAGTATGTAGATGTCAGTGCTGGTTCTCTGGAGCTTCTAATAAAGAAAGGCAGGAAGAGACCTCCAAACTCAAGTCCAACTTTTGACCAAAAATGCCCATGCCCACTAAGCCACATCTCCCAGTGCCACATCTACTCGTTTCTTGAGCTCTTCCAGGGATGGGCATTCCACCACTGCCCTGGGCAGCCTGTGCCAGTGTTTAACTCCTCTTTCAGTGAAGAAATGTTTCCTCATATCCAACCTGAACTCCCCTGGCCCAGCCTGAGGCCGTTCCCTCTCCTCCTGTCCCTGTTCCCTGGGAGCAGAGCCCGACCCCCCCCGGCTGCCCCCTCCTGTCAGGGAGTTGTGCAGAGCCACAAGGTCCCCCCTGAGCCTCCTTTGCTCCAGGCTGAACAACCCCACCGTGCCCAGGCAGAGGATTTTGGTCAGTTAAGAGCAAATGAAAAATCAAGTCTCCATCCTGTCAAGGTCCTTCCTCAACAAATAAACCCCTTGTGTCCGCGGAGCTCCGGGCGTGAAAGGCAGCAGCACTCGAGTCTGCACACAGAAGACTCTTTTGCTCACAAGGACTACACAGCACACACTTGTTAGGCACAAAGAACCCCTCGAGTGCCATTTTCAGCTCCTTCTGCCGGCAGCAGCCTTGGCTTGGCGGCGGCTCTGGGCTGGCCGAGCAGCTGCTCCCGGGAGCACCAGCCAGCCCCTCATCCCAGAGCCTGCTGGATCCCATTTACAGCCAGCCCCTCATCCCAGAGCCTGCTGGATCCCAGCCACAGCCAGCCCCTCATCCCAGAGCCTGCTGGATCCCATTTACAGCCAGCCCCTCATCCCAGAGCCTGCTGGATCCCATTTACAGCCAGCCCCTCATCCCAGAGCCTGCTGGATCCCATTTACAGCCAGCCCCTCATCCCAGAGCCTGCTGGATCCCATTTACAGCCAGCCCCTCATCCCAGAGCCTGCTGGATCCCAGCCACAGCCAGCCCCTCATCCCTGGTGGGTCCCAGCCACCCTGGGAACTAATGCCCTTGGGAATGCAGGGCCTTCAAGCTGAGCTCCACCAGAACAATCCTAAAACCCCCTACATGTGTTTTTTTTAAGGCATCATCTACTGCCTGTCTTTTTTATTCCTAGTTGCATAGTGCTCTTTGGTTATAAATATTAAGAGCATATTTAAGCAATTTAAATGACCTTTCAGACCAACACAAGCAATTAGGACAGCTCCTAGCAAGCCTCTGTTGTTAAATCCCCAGAAATGGGACAGCTGCAGCAGACTTCCCCATTTCAAATTGAAATTGGAGATACTGAGCAGTTCCACCAAGGGCAGCATCTTGAAAATTTTGCAGGTACAGGGTCGAGCCATGGAACTTTTTTGTTATTATTATTTTATATGCAGAAATGGCTTGAAACAACGCCAGAAGTTCTGATACTATGTCGGAATAATTAATACAGGAGCAATCCTGTGTGTTTATCTCATTTCAGTTCTCCTCCACAGACAGCAGCTACCAACAGTCCATACTACAAGAAGTGGTTTGGGGAATTAAATATAAGGTACATACCAAATTTTGAGTTTGGTGTACACATCAGAACTTTTTTAGGGCACAATTAATAACACAATTAGAATATATTACTGTGACATTTATTCTATTTGTCATGAAATTCAGCATAAAAACACTTTCAAAGCAATTTATATATAGAATGGACAATTCTATAGGAGTAGAAACCATAGAAATATTATAATGAATTCTAACCATAAGCTTCTTGAACAGCAGTTTGCCTAAAGCAATTAGTCTCTTTCCCATGCAAATATCTGAAAATAGAGGAGCAAGTTATGAAACAATTTGCTGTATATTTGTGTTGTGGAACACCAGAGAACACCCTCAGCAGGAACCACACCACGGGGACACAAACTTCAGTTTGGTGATTTGAGAATCCACCCACAAAATATCAGAACAATGCTTAACTTCACTATCTAAGAGTATTAAAAAAAATAAACCAACAACCAACCAGAAAAAAACCAAAAAACCCAAACAAAAACTCCCAAACAAACAAAAAAACCTCACCAAAAATCCAAGCAAGAACTTTAAAAATTAAAAAAAAAAAAAGCAACGAAAACACAAAGTTCTTGACCTTTGTTTCCGACGTGGGCTATCAGAATAAAAGCCTTGATAAAACAGCAGTTCCTGAGGAGATCCCACGCTTGGCAAGGCCGGTTTTGCCCAGCAGACCCCACCTCTCACAGACCCCCACCAGGAACGGGACAGAAAGGAAGGAATCTGGGGGTGATTGGCCTGGAGGAAGCAGCAGCAGCTTTGGGGTACCTGGGAGGAGGTGACTGAGGATGGGGAGTGGGACAGAAGCCAAACTGGGACAGGGAATTCCTGACTAGAAAGTCCTTTTTTCCCTCTGAGGATGACAAAGCACTGGAACAGAGCCCCAGGGCAGTTATGAAACCTTCAGCTCCGGGGGTTTTCAAAACCTCACTGGACAGACCCTGAGCAAACTGGTCCCGTTCCAGGCTGATCTGACTTTGAGCACGAGGCTGGAGTAGCTGCTGGCCAAGGTCACTTACACTGAGCAATTCTGCAATTTAATCATTTTCTGCAACTTCCCTGTTTCCAAGAACTTTCAGTTCAGTGAGTCCTCATCCACAGGAGCATCTTAGATGTTAATGAGCCTGGGTACATTTTTCATCCATGACTCAGTATCTACCACGTTCTGGGACAGAGCATTGCAAAGTTCCATTCTGCTTTACAAGAAAAAAAGATTTCTATTCTCTTAAGCAGCCTCACTTTGAGCTCAGTAGCTGTGATTCCAGGAGAGGGTGAATGACTGCTTCTCATTCCCTCTCTAAAATCCTCAATCCTTCGGAGAGCCTTGCCCCACACAGTTGCCCTGCTGCAAAGAAAAGACCCAACTAAATTGTTTTTCGTGGCAGGTTCAACGTTCTTCTTCCTCGCAGGAGGAGGATGGCCGAAGGCCTGTTAATAAAAATGCTGAAAGGAACTTTACCAAGCAGATTTTCGGGAGGTAACTTCCAGACATGAATGCCTCTGGGGTTCTCAGTGCTGCCCTGGGCACGGGGAGCAATGTGCCACTGCCACCAGCCAGGAGGGAGACAGATGGCACTGGAGGCACTGGAGGCACTGGAGGCACTGGAGGCAGCATCAGAGCTGCAGTCGGTAAATCTGTTCTGTTTGCAGGGCTGTGCAGGCTGGGAGATTGCAGCTGAACTTCACAAAACCACCCCTATTAATCCCAGCTCTGCCAGCCACAGTAGGGCAGGGTTTTTTTCTTTTTAAAAATGTATTCAAAGATGCTTCAAAGAACAGGTTTTTTTTGCTGGAAAAATTGTTAATTGGCTTCCAATTTACTAAATAATAAACTAGACATTTCTTGTAACGTTTGCTCCAGAAAAATACTAATTTTAGCCTAGCTTAAAATGCAATCAAAATGAAAATCTAAAACTAACTGCAAAGATACCAGACCAACCAGCAGTAGTTTTCTGACAGTGCTACTACAATTATGACGGACTATCCAGCTGACACGTGTCCCCTCAGCCTCATCAAAAAGCTGTTTCTCAGGGATAGTTTTTCTTTATGCTACATCTGATGCTGCCTAAAAGCTAATGGAGAAAACAACAACAAAGAAGAATTCCTCAGGTTTAACTTTGTATTTGGGATAATAAAGCGGAGCTGTGGCCGTTCAGGCTGCAGGCTTTGTGAGAGAAGCACATTGCTCTGCCTCCGGATGGGCCCAAACTGAGAGCTGACACACTTAGGACGGGAACGTTCAACTCAGAGGACTTTTAATGTCTGCAAGACAGTCTAAATCTTTCAGTGCTGAGGAAGATTACAGAGATACATGTGGATTGCTTATATAGGACGAAATCAGCATTTCCTAAGGCTGCTGGGAGAAATCCATGGGCAGAACAAAGGCGGCAGCTCCCGAGGCAGCTCAGCAAGCTGAGAAATCCTACAAAAAGCCCTGTTTGGTGCTGCAGCAGAGGGGAGAGGGATGAAGGTCATGCCTTGAGAAGGATGGCAAAGAAGGAGAGGTGGGGTTTTTCTTTTAAATCAGCACTGCATGCCCTTCCTCTGAGGGGGCTGCACGAACTGGGACACGAAATCTAAACTAAACAGGGAAAGAAAGTTTCCTCAGCCAAGGCTAATGGGGTCAGCTCAGGCACAATAAATGCTTTACATCTCAAAAGCTGCTCAGCCCAGTTTGGAGTTCAACAGACATGGGTAACCAGGGCATTTTTTATTTTTTAAGCAAACAGCTGAGTATCTAAATCTGCAGGCTCAAACCCAAGCTGTTGCAGGCAAGAGAAGCTTTTCTGAGTGTTTGGTGTAGAGTCCAAAGCCTCACTGCTCAAACCCCAGTTTAGTGTAAGCATTTTGGACTAAAGGTTGGACTTGATCCTAGAGGTTTTTTCCAGCCTTAATGATGATTACTGTGATTTTCCCAGTGATCAGATCGTTTCTATCTTTCATGGGAAAAATCTTGCTGGGGCTGGGACTAAACTTACAAGCAATCCATTCATCCTCCCTAAGTCACACCAGGTTTCCCTCTGTGAGACCAAAAAGGGAGCTGAATGCTGTCTGAAGCACAGCCATCCCCTCTGGGAGAAGGCACAGCCTGGTCAGCTTGGGGCAGAAAAGCAAAAAGGAGCAATAAAGGCAGTGCCACCAAACCTGAGGTTGCTACCGAACGTTCTGCCTGCTTGAGTCTGGGATGCTTTTGGCAAATGAGGAAACTTAAATGCCAGGAGTGAGTCATCCCTGGTAAGCAGAGCACAGCAGACTTGCCAGCAGCTCTGAGCTGATCTCTGCTTTCTCAGTGTCTGGTGAACACTTCGTTACCAGCCTGCGGAGCTTCTCCAGAAGGTATAATTAGAGGCACGGATATAAGAGAGGCTTTAAAAGTAAAAATAGAAGGGTGGCAAGTTATTAATGTAGGTGGTTCAGATTTTAGTCTTTAATTTAAACTGAAGGTTAGTGTATGTGAAAGAGTAAGTCTTGGAACTCCCTGAAGTGCTACTGTTATTCCATGACAATGAAGTGGGAAAAACAGAGGGCTGCATTTTAATCCAGGGCAGCGTGTGTTCCAGGAACAGTCATGTTGCAGTAACACACATCTGTGCTGAGGGAGCAAGTCTGCACAAAATGCAAAATGATTCAAAGTGCGATGGCTCTGCTTGGTCACAGTCAAAGAGGAATCACCTCATCGCTGTAACAACAGGAACTGCCTAGGTGGGAAAACCCAGCTGCTGGCCTGGGGCAGCTCTGGGGCACCATGGGCACTGCCAAGGCCCAGGGAGGGCCAGGTTCCTCCTCTCAGGAGGGTGGATTTCATCCCTCATTCTTCCTGTAGCAGGCTGAGCTCAGCACCTTGGGAAGGGCCAGATGGCCACGGAACGACTCACGGCGAAGACAAAAATGGGCTCAGAAGTGATCTCTGCTCCCGACAAACCCCAGCATCCCCTGATCCTGACAAACCCCAGCATCCCCTGATCCTGACAAACCCCAGCATCCCCTGATCCTGACAAACCCCAGCATCCCCTGATCCAGACAATCCCCAGCATCCCTTGATCCTGACAAACCCCAGCATCCCCTGATCCAGACAATCCCCAGCATCCCCTGCTCCCAACAATCCCCAGCATCCCCTGATCCAGACAATCCCCAGCATCCCCTGCTCCCAACAATCCCCAGCATCTCCTGATCCAGACAAACCCCAGCATCCCCTGATCCAGACAAACCTCGGCACCCCCAGATCCTGACAAACCCCAGCCTGCCCTGCTCCCAACAAACCCCAGCATCCCGTGCTGCAGACAATCCCCAGCCTGCCCTGGTCCGTGCAGCACCGCCTGCCTTCCCCAGCACCCCTGGAGCAGCTCGGATCCCGCGGAGCGCAGCGCCAGGTCTGCCGTGAGTCACCAAAATGAGTCAGTTCTCACCCGCTCCCTGCTCAGACACTGATACAATATGGCACAAGTCTGCCTGGGCTGAGGGGTATTTATAGCAGCCTGACTCACTGACTAATGAGAGCTGCCTTGCTCAAATTAAACATTTGTTCTGAAGGCCGAGCACAGGATCCCGGCTCGGTGCTGCATCTCGCAGTCACATCCGAACCCACACACACGTGATCCAGGAATTATTCAGCACTTCTTACTAATGAGATGTGGCTTTCCTTCCTCCAGGCCACGTCTTTTGATGTGTGCTTGGATGACTTTAGATAAAACTTAAGAGCTCTCACTATTTCTCGTTACTCTTCAAGCAGCTATTGCCCAGAAGCTTTATTTTGGGAATACAATCTATTAACAACACCAGACCTGGTTTAGGATCAAACTCTGTCCTAACTTCTTGGAGGCAGGAAAGGTGCAAAACCAAAATGAACAAAATGGGAATTTTTAAACAAACATAAAAAGATGAGGAGGAGCAAGCCTTAGGCAGGAGCTCATCCTTCTTTCAGTGCTTTCTACCCTGAAATATCACAGCCCAGACTGATTTAAAAGGCTGATGGTAACACAGCATTTCCCTGCAAGGGGTTATTCTGATGAACAAGCAAAAAGTGGAACCTACTATAACTTGTTTGGGATCACTTTCTAGATGGAAATAACACCTGTAAATGGCAAAAATGCAGTACAAAAATTCGCTTCTAAATAAAAATTAATTGCATAACGTGTGTCCGTCTAAACCTTAAGTGTTCAGCGAGTGTATTAGATAAGTGTAGAATTTAGGGCAAGGTTTCAAAGTTTTCAGTGGCAATAACTCAGCTCATATAATGCAGGAGCCTTCATTCATCATGATCTGTGCTACAAGAGGTTAATAAAAATCTATGACTCCATTTTAGAAAGAATTGCTATACATAAACCTCATAGATTAAGAGGTGAATGAGTCGTCTAGAGACAGAGAAATTCAGCATGATGATACTGCAACTGGCTGGCCAAAAATACTGCCTTTAGGAGGTGCAGTCCCTGCAGATGGATGGTGCAAGGAGAGGGGTTTGCAGCAAATAAAATACACATAAAAGCTCTCTGGATGCAAACGTAGAAGGTTCTGGGGTTCAGCTTCGGGTTTGTTTGGTTTTGTAGGGGTTTTTTTTAATAGTCTTTGTACTGGACATCTCTAAGCTATCTCCCCATGTCCTCAGTGTGGTTATTTTTGGTGGTCCCAGAATTAGAAATGTGGTTATGAATGGGTTTGTTTCCTCCACTCTGCTCCCACCCTCCCTCCTCCTGCTGCTTGGAGCAGGATCAGATGTGGAAGCACTTTGTTCTAACACAACCCATTCCCGTGCCAAAGTGCCTGTGGAGTTTTTTACAAGTACTTACTTTGCACTGCTTAAGAGAGTATGAAAATGTCAGATATTTTCAAACCAGAACAGAGCAAACCAGTGAGATCCCACTGTATCAGAAGAAACTTCTATCCCTGGTACCAGAGATCCTGAACAAAACAGACACAGCTTCTCAGGAGACTCAGGGAACTGCTGAAGTGCTATTTCCCCCCATTTTCAGTACAAAAAGCTGCTGTTAAAGCAGTTATTTTGTTCAGCTGCTGATTGAAGGCTATTCACCAAGCCCATGTTCTTCACAAGTTAAACAGCCTGGCAGGTTTCAATAATAGATGTTTCAGAGGAATATTGTCATCATCTTTTAAACACTACTCTTACCTATAGCAGAGGGTTTTTTTACCCCGCAGAAAGAGATCCTAACACAGTCTATAGGAAATATTTTAGTCCACTAGTTAAAGGTCATTCTAAAAAAGAAAGCTAGATATTCAGCAAAACATCCAAATGTGAAGCTTCAAAGCCCAGCCTGTTTAACTGAAGGGTATTTATAGTGTGCATATGCTCCACGATCCCAAGGATCCTGTTAAACTTTTTGTAAGTTGAGTATTCTCTCACACAGAAGCATCTGCTGAAGGGAGGCAGATGAACAGATTGTTTTCTGCTAAAAAACAATGCAGCTTGAAGCACCACTCCATTATAAATAGCCCTGCTGGTGACTCAGCAGACGAGTCCCTTGTCTGAGGAGTTTTGCTGAGATGACACTTTGAGTTAAACCATTTTGTCACCCCAAAACGCCCTTCTCTCACCAGGCACGTTCCACTAAATTCCTGTGGCTCATCAAAGCTGAGAAGTGACGAAGGCATGGCAGACACAGGGATGGATTTCGGGAGGCTGGCACTCCCTGTGCTGGGCATCGCATCTTCCATGGTTCGCGCAGGATCCAGGAGAGGGCAATGTCTGCCTGCGGAAGAGATTCCTGCTCCGCCACGGGAGCTGTGTGCCAGCGGGAATAAATAGCAGTGCTATTAGGAAAATCACAACCAATCCCTCGGAACGGAAGCTGGGGGCGAGATTCATTCAGTTCCTCCTGCTCATTTCCAGCCGGCACCGGAGCGAGCCGGAGTTACGGCATTTGAACGTCCCACGGCACGAGACACGTGGCAAAATTCACCCAGCAGGGCAGCACCTCATCATTTCTCCTGACCAGATGACCAGAAACCATCTACCAACAGTTTCCAAACCCAAATTTTAGTGAACTTGACGCAAAACCTTCTGGAAGTTACCCCAAGTCGCTATCCCAGTGCTCTGCTTTAAAACTGAGCCCTTCTGGTAGTTCGAGGCTCTCACCACTGCCCAGAGAAACACAGGGAAATGATTCCTCCAGTTCATCAGAGACCAGCAGGGAACCAGCAACAGCATCTGCTTTAAAACCCAAATCTTGTCAAGCAACACATCCTATGAGCTCCTCATGGCCAGGTAGGACAGACCCAGAAAGTCAGCACAGGTGAATTAAGCACATTCGTTCATCTCTCACCATTTTCCAGGAGCAGCTTGGGCCTTCTCAGACACCCAGAAACGTTTCCAGCATGGCAGAAGTGGGAACATCAAAACATTGCTTAAGAAACAGTAAGATCTGAGTGATGATTTCATTAACTGTGGTTCAGAAAAGTCCATCTGGAAACTTCCACTTGAAAGCGCCATAAGAAAAAAAACACTGAGGAAATTAAGGAAAACTACTAGAGTATTTATGAAAACACCTAGAAATTTAGGGGGTTTTTGAGGTTTAAAGATGAAAATATTTTCAAAATTCATGGAACTATGGACCTCCATCAGTAAACCTAAGATCAGAACCAGCTGGGGGAGATCCAAAGGAAACCGCCCAAACTTTTATTAAAATAAAGAAGAGCAGCAGACCCAGTTTGGACCTGATGGATGCCAAGAGCTGCAGCGTTGGTCCAATTCCTGATTAAGCTCTGCAAATCAACTCTTATACTGCCTTTTCCTTATAGAGGAACAGTCCATGCATTGAGACCACCAGATTTTGTCAGCCAGGACGTTGTTTGGGGTTTTTGTTTGGTTTGGAGTGGGTTTGCTTTTTTTTTGTAGGAGTTTTTTGGGTTGCTGTTGGGTTGGGTTATTTTGTTTTGTTTTTTAAAACCTCAGAAACCCAAACTCTCCAATGTGTGACTGCAAGAGAGTGCTGAGAGCTGCCTTGAGACACCCCTATTGCTGTAACTGCATTATAAAAATCGATCCCTTTTCACAGCACAATAAACCACCACTGTGGTGCCCTTGATGCATTTCAGAGGCTGAAAAAAGTGTTGTAAAGAGTGATGAACTTTCAACTCCTTGAGGTAACGAGTTGTTGAATGCAACTGCAATGTCCTAAAATGCAGCAAAACTTCATGTTTCAAAAGTGTCAGCCACACATATATGAAGTGTCCATCTTCATCTTCACTCACTTATTTGTAATGGTGTAAAATATATCAGTGTTATTCTTAAAAATTTGTTTCCCAGGATAGAGAAAAGGCTACTGCAATGGAAAAGCATCATTTCATTAGAAGAAATAGGTATGGATTGGCAAAGGTAAGTAAGGACTGGATGGAAATGGGGCAGTTTGAAGTTCTGAGACAATCTTGGCACAGGGAATCCTTGTGAGCTCCAGCCAGGAGCAGGGAACAGGGAAATGGGACTTCACACTTAGTCCTCAGCCTGAGTTAATGGATATGAAACAATCTGAGCGAGCCATGCCTTGTTTCCTTTCTCTGGAAAAGGAGCCTCAATCCATTGACAGGCTCAGGACTGCCTGCAGACACTCTGCAGCTGTGGTGAGCAGCAGTCCCTGACGCACCAGCAGAAAACTCATTCGCTGGAATTTACAACGAGCGTTCACTCATGTTCTGGCAGCAGGACCTCCCTGGCTCCTGCCACAGGAATATGTGTGCTGGATCATCTGAAGATACCAGTTCCCTCTTACATTAGTGCTTTGCATAAAACACCATTTCTTGACCGATAAATGGCTTTAGTAAGTGCCACTGACCCAAACTCCAGTTCTATACAATTTCAGTAAAGCTTCTGTGCAACTGAACGTAATTTAGAATTCATCAGTCACTTCAAGTATTTAAATCAACTGTGTGAAAGTAATGAAGCTGAAGTGTTTTGTTTTAATGCCAAGTTAGACAAAATGAATATTCCTTAGAGGGCTCTCTGCGCAGGGAGATAAAAGATTGAGAGCAAACCGAACGAGAACTGACCCATGGTGCACGTAACTTAAACATGTGCTTTTGACATGCCTCAAGCATGTAGAGCTTCCTGGAATGACATTTAGAGGAGCAATCAGCAAAGGGAAAGAACAAGGAATTTAATTTGCTAGAAACCTTCACCACTCCATTGGGTAAAGCTGTGGGAAGTTTGGGCTTCTGACCCAGCTCGACATCCATCATAACGAGACAGCGAAGGACAAATTAACATCAAAAAGAAATGACTTTGCACCATCTTTCACCAAAAGCATCACACTGCCCCAAAGCCCCTCTCAGGGCTGGTTTTACTCATCTCAAGGAACTCAGAATTCCATCTCCCCAGCTGACACACAATGGAAAAAAAGAGATACCAGCATGTAAGCCAGAGAGGATCACTCTTCCTACAGAGCCTCCCAAAGGCAGTGAGAGCCCTGCAGGAAGATGTGTTTCTGCCTAAAAGAGAGATGTTTTATACACGAGATTACAAATTGCTTGGAAAAGATCTGAGAGGGTGGCATGGCTGACCTTCATGTTCGTACATCACACACTGTGAAGTGCTGGGAGAAGCGTGGCTGATACCACAAGGTTTTTCTCCAGTTTTAAGTTTTTCCCCAAACCATGCTCGATATGGCTCAGTGGGGGAAAAAATTCACCTAAAAATAGGAAAAAGTTCTTTTATCCTGCTGTTTTCCAGCCAATTCCTTTGGAGTGTGGCCATCTCCCTGCACTAAGAAATAAAAGAGCTCAGCTCAGTGCATCCTCAGCTCTCCAAATGTGCTGCTGGGACAGGTGATTGACTTGAAATACTAATGCTGCCTCTGGCAAAGATTTCTACGGGTAAGAGAAATACAGATCTGAGCTTTTAATTTCTCACCTCCTGTATAATCAATTTTTTATACCAATTTATATAACAGTGAGCTACATACAAATGTTACCATCTGAGAAATAATGGCCATACAAATGCCGAAATTTCTATTTAGCACTAGAAATCAAAAGCTTTTTTAGAGGTTATTACAAGCTCAGCCTAACTAGGCACGAAACAACAAAGCATCAGGGGCGTTTAATTTTCTGTTTTAATTACTTACATTACGTTCATTTCACACGTGCTAGTTTTTGCTGCCTTCACAAGTGCTTGCAGTGGATTCTCCAGCTGTTACAGCACTGGACAGAAATCCCCACAGCCTGCAGATGGCCAGGGCAGCACCACTTCATGGTCTGTGGCTCACAATCCTTATGGACCAAACTCCAGCTGTCTTCCCTGCTCACCCTGGGTCACTACTCTGACAGCTTGGAAGTGTTAAGCTCTTAATGCTGCTTTTCTTAAGCCAAGTGTTCCCGCATTGTTTGGATTTTCAATGACTGTAATTAGCTCACGTAGTGCTACAAATTACACTTTTCTACAGGAATATTCCTCATAAATAGGGGTTTTACTGCCTTCTCTCTGGAGCCGGCTGGTAACGAGCTAGTTGGATAATAGCTCTCACAATGCCCTGGACAGCATGTGGGCCTCCTACTTCTCTTTTAGCCCAGTTTCCATCATCCAAGTGTGGGACACGTGACCCCCCATCAGTTTTCTGCTACAGCATTAATAAGCTGATGTTTAAGCATCAAGGTGACAGGCCGTTTTTTAAAATCAACAGGAGAGAAACATTTTTCTGGATTCTTTCTTTGGACGTTGCTGGCATGATCAAGGTCTAGAACTGGACGATGTTGACCCACACTCCACCTGCAGTCAGTGGGACAGGGTGCCAACAAAAATGTTCAAACGATCACCTTCACATCACCACCTTTTATTTGCTTCTCTCTCCAGATAAGCCCCAAACCCTTTAAAGACCGGTCCAGGGGAGGGCCGCAGTCGCTGCCCTGGGCCAGGGAACAGGAGCCAGTGCCTGATGGGTTTTCCCTGCTGGAAGTGAAACCCCTCCCTGTTAATGCCATTAATTAGGTGACTGCTTCAAGTGAAATGTGGATCTGGCTCACCCAGACAAAAATCTGCTCTGAGCAAATTATCTGCAGGCAGATTTGTTACAGACCGGCGCTGGACTGTTGCACCCCAGCTCATTAGCAGATGCTGATCCCACTAAGTAGTTAGCAGGTTTCTTTAGCTCTTAATCCTCCCCTGACACATAGCAGAGGGAAACATCCATGGGATAGACACGGCAGCGGTGGGGATGGGGAGCTCTGTGGGAAATGAGACATAAATTTGACCCTCATTAGCTGAGCTTGGTGGAAATGCTCGGGCCCTTCTGCCAGTCCTGAAGGGCACGGCCCAGGCACGGGCCTGGGAAGGACATTCCTTTCAGAGGGCAGTGTTGAGAGGTGTGGAAATCCAGGAGCTCATAAATACCTTTGCACTAATGACCGAGGGCCTGGAAGGGGCTGGTTTGGTTCCTTAGGGGTGACCCAGCTGTGGCCTTCCAGTACCTGAAGGAGCCAACAAGAAAGATGGGCAGAGACTTGGGACAAGGGATGGAGTGACAGGACAAGGGGGAATGGCTTCACACTGCCAGAGAGGAGGGTTGGATTGGATATTAGGGAGGAATTGTTCCCTGGGAGGGTGGGCAGGCCCTGGCACAGGGTGCCCAGAGCAGCTGTGGCTGCCCCTGGATCCCTGGCAGTGCCCAAGGCCAGGCTGGACATTGGGGCTTGGAGCAGCCTGGGACAGTGGGAGGTGTCCCTGCCATGGCAGGGGTGGCACTGGGTGGGCTTTAAGGTCCTTCCAACCCAAACCATTCCAGGATTCTACAGCCACAATAGCAACAGGTTGCTCAGCAACTGCTCCAAAACTGCGAGGTTTTCAAAACTTCACAAAACGGTATCAGCTGTGTCTGGGAATACTCGGAAAACTTACAAGACAAAACCGAAGGCAAAACTGCTGGGCAAACACCCTAGGTGCTCTACAAAATTCAACATCCTGCTTTGAAAGAAAAAGCACATTTAAATCCCCAAAGCAACCCCAGGAGCTGCAGGACTGGAAGGCATTTTTTTTCCCCGCTCTCTGAGGGAAAGCAGCCGGGCTCTCGGCAGGGATGGGAACTCAGAAGTCTTACAAGGCCTGGAGGATACAGCTTCCCAGGGCAGCTGGAAACCAGCAGGAGCAATTCCTCTGGGGTGGGACAGGAACAAGGCCTGGTCACTGGCTTGAAATGCTTACAACCCTCTGGAGTTCTCCACACCGTGACACAAAGCTCACACTCCTCAGTCGGCCCCTTGAGCACTGTACACTTACAGAACTTTTGGCTAAACACGTTTGCAATTAATTAATTACAGATAAAGGCATATAGATTAAAATTCCTGCTATAAATACAAAATCAACCGAAAACCAAGCAAAGAGAATTCAAGTTCTAACAGTATTCCTAATCTCCAAATATTTCTTGTAATCCAAACAAGAAAACCCCCCTCACTGGTTGGGACTTGTTGGATATTCCAAGAGTTCCCTGTTATTATCATGTATTCACTCTAAATGGCCCCAACTCCAATAATTTGTGATGAAACCAGATTCCTGTGCTCACCTACAACATTCAGCTCCTGAACTGATCAGTGCCAAGAACAAGCTTTTATTAATTTAAGGGACAATATTACCCAGCCCCATTACAGACAGCCCACAACAGAAGGCAGGTGGGAATTGTTCCTATCAGCCCTAAACCACGTTACCTCACTTGCACAGACAACTGAATTTTTTCCTCCTCAAATGATGCTGACGAGTTGATTTTTTGTTATTCTAAAAGAAGTCAACCAGTGGTACTTGAAACCAGTTTCATTCAGACAAAACGACTTCCTGTAAATATTAATGCTGTTGATTTTATACTCCAAGTAAAACAAAGGTGTTATTTGCACTTTAAAAAGCAGTTCATTCAATTCTGTTCTAATTGAATAATTCAGCTTTAATAAACTCCCCCTGAAGTGTAAATCTCAGTGCCCCTTCCTCTCTGTGGAAAGAGACCGTAAGTCTTTCCTGCCTCCCTCTCTCCTTTCCATCAGTGTTATCAGCTCTCCATTAAAGGGATCTATAGCTTCCTCCAGTCAATTTTTTTTCCCCATCAACTTCTCTTTCAACAGCCTTAGAAATTCCTGGAAGCAGCACAATAATTCCCTCCGTTTTCACAGGCACAGGTGAAACAACCACGTGAGTGTTTATCTTGGAGTTACACTGAAAATTAACTGAGGAGCACGTAGCAGGAAGGCTTGAGATGGGAGATAATCAATGGAAAGCCACTGGAAGTTTAATCATTTGTTGTTATCTGTGTCCTGTTGATACTGATGAATGAAGGCAGGTGAACAGGACCAAGGGGTGTTTTCCAAAACACATCCCGCTGCTGAAGAGTCATTGAGCAATTAATGGTAAAAACACCCAGGCAGCCCTCACCCCCAGCTGCCACCCATTTCCAGTTCAGAACAATTTCAAATGTTGATTGCTTTTCAGAAAATAGCAAATTTACAATCATTGACAGGTTTTAGACACCTGTGACTGCAGTCCTTTCATTGATTTGATGCACAGTTGGCCCCAGTCGTTTATTAACTTGAGTTCTACTACTCACCTAAAGCATCAACCACAGGGCTCAAAAAGCTGCATTCTTGAGGAAAGCAGAAAAAAACCCACAAGTAACAGTGATCTGGCATTATTTATTCATAGACTTGCACTCACACACACACCCTAAGGCCCCACTGATCTCCAGAGTCAGGTTTAAGTGGAGTCATCTTCGCCTAACCTTGTGCAGAGTCAGGGAAACAGCAGGAGTCAGGCGGGGGAAAAGGGCAGGAAAAGAGCAGAGCGGTGAGCAATGCTTTAGAAAGGACAAGAATGCAGCCTGGAGGTGAAAGGGAAGGGCAGGTCCTGCCCGGGGAAAGCCACGGTGAGAAGAACCCCCGGCAGATCAAAGCACTGCACACAAATTAGTGAGAGGAAAACAGAACCGTGTATTTTTCAAGGAAAAGAGAAACAGTCAGAGCTGCTTGTTACAATAGCAGACAAGAAATTAGAAGCACATCATCTTAGACTGAGAGACAGCAAAAGGGAAAAGCAGGAGGTTGGGTCCCTGGAAAGCTTCAGAGGCTAACAGATACCTTCAGAAATCCGGGAATGTTCAAGAGAATTTTAAAGAGATGGTACAGGTCAAACTGCAGTGAGTTTTCCCTGTCCTTTATTATAAAGTTAAAAACCATTATGTTTTCAAAGAATACTATTTTTATACACACCAAATGGATTTTAAAGTATTCCAGGAAAATGAAGTTCGCTCTTATGTTCGAATGTATTTGCTCAAGCCTCCGAGAGGCAAAACCATATCAGTTCTTAAAAATAAGCTTTTCCTCTGCTTGACGTTTTCCACCTTCCCCATCCCTGCATGAAACCCAGCACCACAACTGGCTGTTCACTTCCAGCTGGTGCCTTGGATCTTCAGGAGGATGGAGGGGTGCAGACCTGCATCTCCCCCAGACAGCAGCACGGCTCAGTGCTCGCCCTGACGAAACGCTGCGAGGCAGCGCTCAGGGGAAGCAGGGATTTATTTGCCTGGGACAGTGACACAGGGGACAGGTGTCAGCTGCCACCAGCGCTGTGTCACGCTGAATTACAGCCACGAGATGCGACTGACACCTCCCTGGTGCCAGGCAGGGATTACCCAGCTGGTTTGGAAGCTCTGGTTCATCCATTTGGCCAAATCCAGGGCAGGCAGTGCAGATCTGCGAGGGAAGCCGGGGCACCCGGACACGGCTGCCTCAGTCTCGTGCCACTCTTCAGTGGCACACAGGGGCTCCACACCGACCCCAGCAGTGCAGGCTAAAACCAGTCTGCCCAGTTGGAATATCTGCCAGTGGGGCAGCCTGGGATCAGCATTTTGTGTTGCTCCTCCAGAGCTACAAAACAGCCCTTTGCCTTTGGCAGCTGCACATTCACTGCGGCATCGACGGGAAGGCAAAAGCCCTGCATGTTTTAATCACTACACTGGTAACACCAAAGCAAAATTCAGAGTTTACCAGGCCCTTTTCACATCTAAAACTTGTACTTGTCATATTATACACAGTAGGAGAGGCTTCCAGCCTTTCCATATTCTAATGTGATGAATCACACTGTGTTACTGAGCTACTCTCAGAAGTAATCTAAGCTTTGGAATAAAATCACTGACTACAGCAGCCTTAAGAAGAAGAGAAAAAAAGATCAATAAAAGAGATTCACTGGAAAATAAGCTTCTATGAGTGAGAGGGAAGCAATTTTGTGTCAAAAGGAGCAGATCTTTCATGTGTTGTGCGTCTTTGTAGCCGGTTACTTTAAACCGAGGCCTTTCTGGGAAGGCATCAGTAGCAGAACTGAGGAACTTCAGTGACCCCATGAGAGGCTGACACGGTCCCCACTCGTAGGGAAGCCTGTCAGCTTCTCCAGCAAGTGAGAAACCCAGCCAGAGCACACCCAGAGCTGCTGGAACAGGCAGGAGTGTATCTGGGACACAACCAGCAGGGTTGTTTAACTCAGGATCAGGGCTGCCCTGGCATCCCCGTCTCCATCCCCACATTCCCCTGGAATCTCCGCACATGGAGGAGGCTCGTCCGGCCTTGTAAAGCCACCAAGGCTGCCACCAGTGAAAATCAGACTTCACAGGAGCAATTCTTTTGCTAGATACTGAAAACCAAAGGGAAAAGCAAACCCAAACCAGCTTTGATCACTTGGTTTTGCAAGGCCGAGGTGTGATGTGCCCTGGGGGAGGCACCCCTGGATGTGCAGCTGCCACCTCGGAGGTGACACACTGCAGGAGCCAGAGACACAGGAATGATGGTCCTTCAAGGTGAAGCACTCAGTTCCCAAACTGAGCCATTAGGAAGGAGAAACAGTGATGATCCACCAGGAAAAAAACAGAATTCAGTGCAATGGTTGCTGCTTCAACCCTTTGAAGCACGACTGGAGTGAGAGTAACCCATCAAAACATCCCAGCAGGTGTGAGATGTGGCTCAGCCCCAGAGCATGGTCAGCTCTGGATCTCCCAGATAATTTTAGCAAACATGTGACAGAATTAGATCTGTTTAATGTTTTCCTGAGGGGCACTGTGCTGGTGGAAGCCATGGGAAGGGTCTTGGAGCTCAGCTGACTTTGGACAGCACAGACCAGTCTGGGGCCCTGCCTGAGGAGGGATTTTATACCGGGGACATGAGATGCTGCCCATTTATGCCTCCTGCTCCTCAAGCCCACCTCACTGCTGCCAAGTAACAGACAGAGAGCAGGTTCCCAAACCAGATTTGTCTGGAGCAGGGCTAAAGCTCAGTGCTGGAATTCAAGTAATAGAGGAGCCCATTATTCTCTGAGTGGGATGAGGCACAGGCCAACCAGAAAGTGAAAATTAGTCTAATGGCAGGAAAAGTGTTTTCATTAGAGAACTGCTTCTAGGAAAGAAGAAAGAAGATGGGCTGAAATGAGCTGGATGATTTGAAAGCCTGCTTCAAATTTATTCAGGTTTCTTGGATGGCTTGTTTTTTTCAGCTCTATCACATCACTAGAACAGTGGGGTTTAATTTTCTCTTTCTTTTTTTTCTTTTTTTTTTTTTTAACATGTTATTTTCTTACTCATTTCCCTGACTTTTATGAAATTGGTTCTGTAACTGAGTGTGGCAGGTCACTTTCTTCCCTTGGCAACCAGCACAGGACTGGACTCTGCACATGTTTTGGAGCTGAGGAGGTGTCTGTGCCCAGTTTTCACCCCAGCACTTCTCTCCCAGTAACTTCTCCAGCACTGACGCCAGAGCTCACTATTGAACTGCATCCATGGTAATTAATTCTAATTTTAGTTCCGCCTCTTTCTGACCACCAATAAATCCATGTTGCTTTGTGATCCTGAGCTATGTTCCAGCAGTACAAAATCCGGCATTTTAAAATCATTTCTGTACCTCCACCCCAGCTGTCAGTAACATCAAGATGTTTGGCAGATGAAAAAAAAAAATCTACCTGTGTGCTTTGGGGTTAGGTAAAGCCTGCGGGATGGCAATCCCAGCAACAATTCCCTTCCTGGGACCGCAGGCAGCACAGCCCAGCAATGGGATTTGGGAATGGCTCTCTGTGCAGAAGGAACACGAGCTGGGTGTCATCACAATGAGCTGAAATCCTTCAAGGGATCAGCCACTGGAAATGGCAATTCTGCTTCAAAAAGCCACACTCGCTGAAAATCCTTCCCTTGCTCCTTATGTGGCTTCTACACCAAGACAAGATTTTAATTCTAACAGCTACCCACCCCTTCTTGTCCCCTTTGGAGCCTTTTGCAATACACAAAGATTGTTTTAGTAGTCTGCAGGCTGTTGTCCAACTATTCCTCAGACGTCTTCTAATCTAATTGTATTCCAAAGAGCTGCCAAAAATATGAATTTTATTTAATTCAAGTAACAGACCTATGGATCCTAAACTATGCCTTGCTCTGAATCCTTCTGTGATGACAGCTATTACCTGCTGCTGTCGTGGCAGGCAGCACATACCTGAAATTTGGGGTCATTCCTGAGGAAATGGTTACAGCTGGTGTCAGACCAAGCTGACACGGTTTCAGCATCCATATCCTCAGGCACTCCCAATTAGAGTCAGGCAGAGAAGACTTGCACTAATGTGAAATACAAACCAATAAATAACTGGGTCTGAGTGGGGGAGCTCAGCCTACTCACAGCAGCGAGCACTTGTCGTGCTCAGCTCACCCAAAGGCTGCACAGCCCCGTGGCCCTGCCCTGGGGGACAGCAGGGGGGTCCCTGGGACTCTCCAGGGCAGAGGAAGGATGCTGTCTGGTACCTCAGAAACAGAGGAGTGTGGATAACACAGAAATAACCCAAAGCACAGTGAAAGTATAATTGTATTAAACACTTAAGGCAGACCTAGAGCAGGATACTTGTCCCACTTCCACACATTTCCAACCTAAGTCACAACTCTGTAAACAGACTTTTGATTAATCCCACTGAGGATCCTCTCCCTCTGATATATATTCTGCAGCTCTCTAAGATATTCCAAACAAACACTCAGAGCTGTTATATTTATCTGAGAAAAGCTCAATTATTTATTGTGCTCAGCCCCTACCTTGCCTACTTTGGTAAATGAAAACTCCAAATATCTGACACTACAAACCCCTCCTTCCTCAGCTGCACATTCCAGAGCAGCTGTTGAACCCGTCATGCCTGACACCCATAATGATGAACATGCAGATCTTTCTCTGTTTTGTCTTTTTCCATCCAAAATATCAGCACGTGACAAGGCCAGGAGTGGGGAATGCTGCTGATAATTGGTACAGGACTTGCAGTGGGGGCTTTGGCATGGGAAGGCTTCAGTTCAGGTTCCCACCCCACGCTGCCCTGAGAGGGTGACATGAACTGGGTGCTCAGTGTGCACACACCCCTAAGTTTGGTTCCAGCCCTGAGGATCCCCCTGGGAAGCTGAAAGGTATCCTACTCCTCCCCAGGGCACCTGGAACAAAGGAATTTCACAGAGAGAAGCCACTCCACAGAATCACAGACTGGGTCAGGCTGAAGGGAGCACCGTGGGCATCTGGTGCCACCTCCCTGCTCCAGCAGGGCCATCCCAGAGCACAGGGCACAGCAGTGTGTGCCCACTGCTCTGGAATATCCCAGGGAGGAGACTCCAGCCCCTCTCTGGTCTCTGTTCAGGGCTGGGCACTGCCCAGGGTCGAAGTTCTGCCTCCTGTGCCGGGGAATTCCTGGGCTCAGTCCCTGCCTGTTCCTCTGGTGCCATTCTCACACGCTGCATTCTCCTGGCAGCGTAAGGACAACACTGCCTTCAGTGCTGTAAAGAAAAGTCTTCGTTTCCAAAGTATAATCAAAACTGAAACATCTGCAAATCAATAAATGCTCTAATTAATATGCTTTTAAATCACTGCATGCTGAGCTATTCTAAGCTTTGCACTTATGGGAGGTTACCCAGGCAGGTCTCATTAAAGTGGAAATCAAACCTTCATCTCCAACCTGCCACCACTGCAACACCCTCTCTCTGATTTAGCTATTTATGGCATAAAAACCTTCCTCTTGAACACCAGGCAAGACATTTTCTTTGAACCTGTTTGCAGCTTCTTGTAAACTGAAGAACATTCAGTCCCTCCTGAGTGTTTTCTGGGAAATAACAGCACTTCATGCCATGAGAGAGATGGAGGTGACCAGGGTTAACAAACACATGGCTGATAGAATAGAATGAATCAGGGGCATGGTTTTGCCTCCATCAAAAGCGATCTGATCCTTCTGCAAAAGGACAACAGCTTCATTTGAAGCAGTTTATTCCAGACAAAAATTATCCAGATATGCTCAAAGTCTCCTTCTTCCCAAACTTCCTTTTGCGAGTAAAAAAGGGGGAGGATGATGCTGGGCCACAGTTTTAGAAGTCTAAATTGAGGTATTTCATTTTATGCTGCTTTTAGGCAAAACTGCAGCTTGCAGTGTAACCTGCGCTCCCTATCCTTACCTGGACATGTTCTGGCACAGGTCTTGAGGGGAAAAAATATAGATTGCTGTGATTTTGAGATTAAATATTGGTTTAGCCAAGAAAATCAGGCAGGAAGACTCATGGAGAAAGAGAGCTTCCAGAGCCAAGCACTCTTTTCCTAGGTTGGGACTTGGGCATCCTGAACTGACACCAATCCCTGCTTCCCTGGGTGCTATAAAGGATCCCAGAATCATTTCCCCAGATTCCTCCTCCGTGGTAAGATGGGGAAAACCTCCCTCAGTTTTACAAAGCCACGTACAGCAGCGTTTATAAAGCCATGTACAACGCAGAGAGAGAGGTCCCACAGGTAGCGAAGGACTCGCAGGATCATTTTAAGGTACTCTCTTAAAGGAAGCATTTTTAACACTATTCACTGTCCCCTGGATGGAGATTCTCAGACAGTTTCAGCCCAGTGGATCTGGGTCTTTGCTGAACCGTCTCCAAGGCCTGGTTTAAGCAGTGGACCGTGCAGACAGGCAGTGTCTCATTCCACTGTACCAAATCCCTCCTGCTTTTGAAATGAGCTGCAGAGTCTGGGACTTCAGCACCAAGCCAGGGTGAGGGTCCCAGCTCCCCAAGTGATTTGAACATGCACAGGGAATTATGTGTTTGCATGAAATCTTCATGCACCTAATTTTGCAGAAAATATCTGTATTTTTGCCAGCTTTGCTGAAAAGTAAATAACTACTGTGACCATACTGTAACAGCAGAGGCTTTAGATACTTCGTGGCACGGCTGTGAGCTGACCCATTTTCTGGCCTCTAAAGCTGAAACTGCCTGGCAAAGAGGCAGCAATGTGTGCAGACATATCCTGCAGCAAAGAAACAGAGTGACCCTGCTAAAAACCATCCGAAACCCAGCGGCACAGGCTGAGCTGCAGCCCTGATGGCAGGGCACAAGCGGCCGTGGGGACAGCAGCACAGGGGCTGTGACACCAGGCTCAGGGGAACCACTGTCCCTGGAAGTGTCCAAAGCCATGGGGATGTGGCACCTGGGACAAGGGTCAGTGTTGGGGGGACAGTTGGACTCGATCCTAGAACCATTAAGGCTGGGAAAACCCTCTGTGATTCTGCTTTTCCTGTAGCCTGGGTTTTCTCTGTGAGCTCGGACAAAGAGCCCTGCTGCAGGGTCACGTAATCCAAGGCAATCCCCGCCAGGGTACTGCACCAACACGCTTCTCTTTCCCTGGGCTTCAGTGCTAGAAACCGAAATCCCAGCAACTCCAAACCAGTCCTTCCTGCTGGCTCACATCAAGCTCATGGGCCTTGCAGAAACACAAAGTTCCTGGGCCAAGGAGCTTCAGCTGCAACGTGAAAAACACACGGTGAGCCAAGAATTCCCTTGTGGAGCTGTCCCACTTCTTGGAAGCCACGCTAAAACTTCCATTGGTTTGTGCCTGCTGTGGCTCTGACCCTGCAGGCTGAGAGTGGCTGGCACTACAAACACACAACACAAACACCACCACATCTCTCCACCTGCCCCCAGCCCTTCTGTGCCCTTTGCTGTCCTCACAGCTCCCCCGGCTCACCTCAAACGAGGATTACCCAGCAAAATTCAGCACTGCACAAGTAGGGAGGTGTCTTTAGGGGCACAGACAAAATATAACATGGCTTCTGTGATACCAGTCAGGAGCAAAATGGCAAATGGGAACCCCCAGGGGCATTAGACACCATCAGTATCTGCTTTGCAAGACACCCTCCCCACAAACTGCAAGGGGAACAATAGTTATACATGAAAAAATTATACAGAGTTAAATATGCTGCTAGTAGTGATCAGTGTATGCATCACAGAGCGGAAATGAAATGAGTATTTAAACATAGAATCCTCCACTTCAGCCCCTGGGCTTTTTAACTTGTTTCTTTAAAACTGAATTCAGTGATACCAATGCTCTGTCACACATGATCAGCAGGTACAGACACAGAGAGGATGCCAGTGACACCACCAACAAACCAGAGGTGAAATTTTCTGTGAATCTGGCTGTTTCTTAACTCTAGAGATAGAGCTTTATCATGTTAGCAAAGAAATACACACATGTATATGTAAATAAATGTAGGGAACAGGCTCCCCAGAGAATGGTCACAGCCCCAAGGCTGCCAGAGCTCAGGGAGGGTTTGGACAACACTCTCAGGGATGCACAGGGTGATTGCTGGGGTGTCCATGCAGGGCCAGGGGTTGGACTGATGGTCCTTGTGGGTCCTTTCCAGGATATTCTGTGAGATAGAGATATATAAATACACACACACATATATATATTTGATGTCCAGTGAAGAATCTGAGCATCTGCTGCAGCTGGACACCAGGATGGCCGCAGGACTCAGCCCGTGGGGAAGGCAGGATCCTTGTCCCGGTGCTGCCAGCCCAGCCCGGCCCAGGAGCAGCTCTGCTGATCCCTCTCATCCCCCTCTGGATTCAGCTCACTGAGCTCTTCCTTCTGCACACCCTTAATCCATTAAGCCCCCCGTGAATACGTGCTTAGAGTCTAATGACTCTTCTTGATCTGGTTGATCTCTTTCTTTACTAAAGCTGGAAATTAACCAACAGGAACCTCTGCCACCATCACGGCGTGCTCTGCCACGGGAGCTCATCCCAGCACAGGAGCCACCGGAAAACACACACAGGGCTGGTGGAACTCGGCCCAGAGTGAACACAAACCATCAGAACCACACGGACTGACTGAGTGGCTCCCCCAGAGTGAACACAAACCATCAGAACCACACGGACTGACTGAGTGGCTCCCCCAGAGCCCACTGAGCATCGCTGATCCACAGCCCAGGGAAACGAAATATTCCTTCCTGTTCCCTCTCAGGAAGACGAAATATTCCTCAAGGATCTCACTAAGGAAGCAGCTGGCCTTCCTTCCCCAGAAGCTGTTCCCATCTGGAGAGGGCTGCCAGGAGAACCAGGCTGGGAGGAGACACCTCCTTTAGGGAGCTTTACCAGAGAGCAGCAGCGCTGAAGGGGCTCTTGGGGAAAGGGCTTCTCAGAGGAATTGGGAGGATACAGGTGGCAAAGGTGTGCATCACACAGTGCTCTGCCAACAAAGAGAAGGCCATTCCAACCTCAGCACATCCCCAGGAGCCAAGGGTTTGGTCACCAGTGGGAAGTGCTCGTGAGACACTCACGAAAGGCAGCCTAGGAAAGGGGATGTGGTTTTTAGGTTCAAACAGGCAAAACCCAGGAGCTGCATCTTCCTCTTGTAACAAAATGACAGGGGAGAGTTTAAAGCCTCTCTGAGCTGAGGCAGCAGTTTCTAAGGCTCAGCCACCACAGTGACAGCCCCTCGCCCACATCCAGCCTCAAATCCTCCTGGCACAAGGAAGCAAAAGCCTTGGAAGCACCAGAGACACAGCAGCTCCTTCCCTGTCCCAGAGACACTCAGCTTGACACACTAATGAGGGAATTCCCTTTCCATCCTGCAGCAACCCCAGCTCCTTCTCCCCAGTTTCACACAGAATCTCTCCCATCAGGGAGCAGGATGCCAGGCGTGCTCCTCCACACATCCCTTGGCATTCCTTGGAAAGAAGATTGCTGCTGTTTGTTCTGCTTTCCCACGAGTGCCTCAGCTCTGTCCCAGAGAGACAAATATTTTGTTCCGGCCTCAAGGTTTCTCTGAGCAGCCTTTCCCAAACAGTTCAGACACCAGCAGGGCTGGCTGGTCCTTGAACACAAACCCTTATCCCAGGCAGCCGACCCAAGGAGTCACTGATTGCACAGCACCACGTGCATCTCCCTCGCGGATCACACCAGGAATGCAGGAATTCCTTGGAGTTACAGCCCCACTTCTGCCGCACACACAGGCGAGCTGTGGCACCGCTGCCCAAACTTAATGCACTGAAATATTAATTTTGAAGCTGAAAAGGTCCTCAGAGAAGGTCTGAGGCTTTACCTGGACCATGACCAATGCTGCTTTTAATACTGCTCAGAGGAGCCCAAAACATACCCAGGTGATCCCTGTGGCTTCCAGCAGTCTCAGGACACCTGAATGAGTCTCACTCCCTCGGCAGCAACCTCAAAATCACATCCAGGCAGATGAGCATCAGTGTTTAGCACAGTGGCTCAGGAATTGTTCCCGTGGAAGATGTGGCACTGTCCATGCGAGTCCGCAAGGCTGATCCTACCCAGCAGCGGCCAAATTGCAAGTGAACATCCTCTAATTTAATACAGTCACCCAAACAATCCCCCCTCGCTACGGAAAATACCCTGGCTGCTTTCTCCATCCCTTCCCAGCACTACAGGCCGCTGGATCCAGAGGGAGGAATGTTTTTCTAAGTGCAGTGACAGACGATCTACAAACCCACGTCCACAGCATTCAGGTGGCTCTGAGGAAACACAGGCAGATAAGACAGAGACAGGAGAAACACAGTTTTTCCCCAGCAACACTTGAAATATTTCCCAGGAGCAAAACTTGAACTTTCCCTTGTATTTTAAATGTGTGTGAATATTTAACAAAAAGCAATCTGGGGAAAATTTCACTCATCTTTCACATCATTTTTCTTTTAATCCTTATGTTACAGCAGCAAGAAAAAATTAAATATTGAATTATTTTCTTTGTTTTGCCTTTGTTGAAGGATGAGAGAGAGGGAGACTCCTCCCAGTAACATTCCAGGTTACTGCAAAGCTAATCCCAGTTATAAGCAGCAGGTAGATTATGCTGCACATTGCTGGACAAGAGCTGCAGGAAAAATCCTTAGAGATTTTTGCTGTGTTTGCTATCAGCCAAAAATGGTGAAAAATGTTTCTCCTACCTTGCAGGAGTTTGGTATCTACATGTTTTTCTTCATCCTAAAATTACCTGCTGATTTTTTTGCATCAGAGTTTGGATTGCTGGGTTTTTTCCTACCCATTTTTTCAGCCTCAAAATTAATATTTCCATGTATTGAGTTTGGGCAGTGGTGCACAGGACTAAAGAAAAGCAGCAACTCTGAAGGACTCCAGAGCTCCAAGCCCCTGTAATCTTAAAATGAGTCATTCCCAGTGCCAGAGCTGCTCAAAATCCTTCAGAACCTCTGAGCTCGGCAGCTCCTGCTCTGGATGGATGGAAGATTTATGGCAGTGGGATTTACACCACTTGGCTCCTGGATATCAGGCCATTTATTCACCGTAAGAGAAATTTAGGAGCTGCTCAACACCTGACAGCAGCAGCACAGAACAATTTAAGAGAATTAAAGACGATTTCTGTATTGAATTAAGAACCATCCAGGCAGTGGAGAATTGCACAACACCAGAAGATCAATGGGGAATTTTGTACCTCATCTCCTGCAAAGAGAAACGTGGCCTTTACAAAGACCAGGAATAGTTAAATGTTGTAACACAGGAGAGAAAAATACGGAGTTTTCATATTTTCTGCATTCAGTCCCAATTGTTACCCGTTTTATGTAGTTATAGGAACATTATTTTTATGCATTAAGATTGAGCTACCCAGAAATGAAATCTGTTTTGCACAGGAGAACCAACAGAAGCCACGTCCTGCTGAACCCTACGCGGGGTTTTGCCCCGCCTACACCTAAAAACCATCTCCATAAAACCTTCACCTTCGCTGCTTTTACAAACAACTTCTTCCAGTCCCATCCTTTACATCCCCAGCTGCACAACAGCAGCTTCCAGGGCCGCTGGGTCCTTCTGCACAACCTTCCCTGGGGCTGCACGTGAGACAGGGAAATGATTTGGCTGCAAAGTCTGTCCCTCGCTGGAGTCCTGCAGCCTATTAAAGCTGTGTCTCAGGGAGGGAGCACACGTTCTCTGCAGAATTCCTCAGAACTCGGAGCAGTTTCGATGTTAGACTATTGAAATCTGTATTATAATAAAGGTCAAGCCTCATTTTAATGCCGTGAGCATGCGGTGGTGTCCACAATTTGCTCCACACACAGCAGGTCACTCATTAACACCCCGCCACCCCTCAGCCCTGTGCTAACGAGCCCGGCCTGAAGCATTAACTACGTCTGAAACAGCTCCTCAAGCACGTGCCCCACACACTGTACATGAAATATCTCAGTGTGCAGTGGTTCATTTAAGAAAAAAAACTGCACTGGTGCCACCATTCAACATCGCTGAGTTAATTTTCTGTGGATTTTTTTTTTAGATACAGAGACCATTTCTCCTCCTAACACGCGTAAATGTGAGAAATAGTGCTGCAGCAGCTGAAACCTTAACGCATAAATACAGTCTGTTTTCCTTAAATATGTACTTAGGTTGTTTTCTAGACAATTAAACTTCTCAGAGGAAAGTATCAGCTGAAGGGAGCAAACATTTGAATGAAATTCAGTGCAAAAAATGATGACTAACACAACAGAATGGTGTAATTTCGAGAGCTGTACTTTATAATCACCATTTTGAGCAGAGCAGGGAACAGCGCTGCAAACCATGGGGTACAAACATTGCTGCAATCAGCTCCTGCTCCTTCAGAGATTCTGTAGCCTCGTGTAGCTGACGAGTTTTTAATTCATTCTGCCCATTTAAAAAAAAAAAAACAACAAAACAAAACAAAATATGGTTTATTCCTACTGCTATTGCAGGATTTGTAGCCATGAATGCAGCAGTCAGAGGGTGGGCAGGCCCTGGCACAGGGTGCCCAGAGCAGCTGTGGCTGCCCCTGGATCCCTGGCAGTGTCCCAGGCCAGGCTGGACGGGGCTGGGAGCAGCCTGGGATGGTGGGAGGTGTCCCTGCCATGGCAGGGGTGGAACAAGAGGATCTTTAATGTCCCTCTCCACCCGAACCACTCCACGGACACTGCCTCCAGCTCTGAGTCCCTGCACCTCTCTCCTGCCCTCCTGTGGGTTCGGCACAGTCCCCGTGGGAGATGAACCACGTCAGTGGTGCCCTCTCCTCCCGGACCTCGGTCCGGTGTCAGAACAGACCCACACAGAACAGCCACCACCACCTGTGCCTTTCCTCTGGGGACGGCTGCCCTGGCTGCTGCCACACCAACCATCCTCAGAACGTGCCATGAGCCCTGTTCTGAGAGATTCGGCGCCTTCAGAGGGAGGTGAGACAGCCTGGAGCAGGATGGAGAACATCCATGAGAGGTTTGCTGCAAGGGACAGAGCAGCACGCGAGGGGAGCTCCTGACCTGCCCTTCAGTCCTGGGAAAGGCTGGCTCTCACCCTGTGGGATGGCTCTGCCTCAGACACAGCCCTACAGGACTGCTGGAGATTTTCAGTGATGCCAAGAGCTGCCTTCCTGGGATCAGCCCCTTTCCAGGCGCACCATGGCAGGGACAGCCGGAGCGCGGCTGCCGGAGGCTGGGAGACAGGAGCCAGGAACCACATGGCTCAAGGGTCACTGCCCCTTCTCAGGGCTCTTTATTAGGGTCCCATCCAAGAGCACCCTCCCCATGACCACGGGAACTGACTGCCTAGCCCTAAGTCTGGTGTAAATCACGTTGGGCACATCAAACCCCACTGCCCCGATGGGATCGTACGGAGCCAAACAGGAGCAGGAGCGATTTGTGGTGCCCGGCTGCAAGCTGCAGTAAGAGCGCTTAAAACATCCCTTCCATCCCCACCAGGGGAAGAATCCCTCACTCAGGCAGGCAGCAGACTGCTCATGCATAATTTAAGAGCCTCATCCAGCTTCCAGCAAGTCAGTGAGAAATCTCCTACAAACCTTAATGCCAGGTGAACGGTGCCACCAGAGCCAGGCAAGGTGAGCTGAGCTACCTTACTACACACTTAAAGCAAAACCAGCAAAAAATAAGAATTAAACCAAATCACCCTGTAGAGTAAACAGAAAAATTACTTCCAGGGATGATAGTTTTGTGTTTCCAGTGAGTGAAGGGGTTTTTATGTCATTGCAGGACTTCTGCAGGGGAGCAGGGGCACAGCTGAGCAGGGATGCTCAGTGCAGGGATGCTGCTGGCACAGGACTGAGAATCTCCAGGGAATCTGTCAAAAAGGCAAAGGTGCCCGTGCCACCCAGACCACACCAAACTCAACCTCAGCCATCAGGGTTTTGCTGCTTTTTCTAATTAAAAAAACAAAAACCAAAACAACGAAAAACCCCGAAAACAAATCAAAAAACAAACAAACCAAAACAAAACCAAAATCAAAAACACCACCACCCAAAACCGACCCAGCAACAAAGAAAAAAAAAAAGAGCAAAAAGAAAAAGCTAAGTTAGGAGCTTTTTAATCCCAGTTATAATATTAATTTGAAGGAGGGGAAGGAGGAGGAAGGGGAACAGAACAACTTCCTGGCACATCAAGTGGCTATTTTCTGCCAAGCAAAATTCTGCCTCCCCACTGCAGTGCCCTCAGTGCTGCCCCTGCACTCTCAGATCTGGCCTTGAACTCCAGCATTTGCCAGGACTCAGCCAGTTTGACTCCCCAGCCTTCCTGCAGAGCAGACAGCTTTGATAACGTATTTTAAAAGCTTGAAAAGGAGAAAATGCCACTTATGCCACTTTTCCTTCTCCTTGCTGGGGACACCAGCCCTGTTTCTCTGGCAGGTACTGGCTTTTAAGGACCACTGCCAGGTTGGAACTCCTGTCAAATGGGCCATCTCAGACCTGTCTGTGCAGTAATCTCAGTGGAAGTCCACACCTGCTTGAGCAAATCAGCCCTCAGATCCGTCAAATATTTCAAGACTTTCTTGGATTTGGGTTTCTCAGAAGCCTAAGGAAATCAAATCCCTCAGGAGCACGTCAGCTCTGCCCTCCTCTGCGTACGTCTCGTGAAGCAGGAGGAGATGCTTGGCCTAATTCCACTTTTATACCATCCCATCCCACATCTCATTTGCACAAGCTCTCAGCAGTGCTTGAAAAATTCCATCAAAGAATAAGATACGCGGTGTTTCACATGTTAATTTGTGTATTGAAGTGGAAGGCGAAACCCTTTTCGCCTCATGGCTTGGCTGAAAGCAAGTCAAGTTTGTGCCACGCTAGCAATTAACTACTCGTTTCCAAAACGAGCAACAAGTCCTCCCCACCATCTCCCAGTGCATTTCCACCTCACAAACCCAACTGCAGGCTCAGAGACCTCATCGAGCTCACTTTTGTGATGACACAGTGCTTTTAGGGATAAATGCATTTCAGCTAACCAGGGCTGCATTAAATTATCCATCAGCCTCACATCTCCACGCTCTCTCCCAAGGATCCCTCAGTGAGCAGCTTCATCCTCGCAGGAGAGCTCACCCCAGCCAGGATTGTGAGGGGATGATCTGGAACAGGTAAATCAGCACTTCCAGACCCCAGGAGCTCCTCCAAACTGGGCAGAAGCCCACCCAAGTGGTCTCTGGCCACCTCTGCAAGGCCTTGGGGTAAATCCACAATTTGAGTGTAGAATGTCTACGTGGATAGTCAGCACACAGCACTGAATATTTGGCTCTAAATTCATGTTCAGGAGGCAGAGCAGGCCCACCTGGACAGGTGAAAACCAGCAAGGGAGGCATTCGCTAAGGGCAACACTGAGTTTCTTGTGCTCCCAGAAAGAAAAGGGAATTTCAGCAGCCAGCAGCCTGTGAATGGACCTGGAAATTGCATCCCCCTCAGAAAGAAAATTACTTCTAAGCTTATTTCTTAAATGTAGCGCAGATTTAGGTGTTGGCCACATTTTTTTTTACTGTTATACGCTATGGAGAGATTCCTGCAAACCATATTAGAAGGGTTTACTCAGTTTTTATTGCTTAAAAATATGATTTAAACAAAAGCAACGGTGAAAATTGAAAGGTTATTGAAGACATCTGAGTCTTGAGTATTAGTTTTCTCACACAATTTCTGGCATACTTTCATTTTCTTAATCTCATTGAAAGTACAAGTAAACACATTTCAGATAACAGCTTTTCCTATGGAATTACAGCTGTTCCTTCACTTCAAAACCAGGACCTTTAGATATAATTTAAAACATTATTACTAGCATTCTTTTATTCATAATGAAACTGATAACACTAGGATTTTAAATTTTCATTCTCCTGTTTACTAGCCGTTCCACATGACTAATAACTTCTATTTTCTACATAAAGCACAGCAGCTTTTGGGCTCTTCATGCACAATGCTCAGCTTCAGAATCATGAACATGATTTCTTGGAAAGAAAAACACAATAAATGCTGCTCGAAAAGAAAACCAACCCAACCCATCAATATTCCCGCCACGGGAATATTAAAGAAAAAAGAACTTTTTGAGACAGATTAGGAACCTTAATGAGTTGAAATAAAAACATGATGTTGTTCATCCAGTTCTGTAAGGAACTGCCTAAAGCACCAAACCATCCAACCCTCTGACAGCGGGACATCCCGTCCAGATCACTCCCAAATCCCAGCCCATCTACAGCAGCAATTCCTTCCACTTTGCAGAACATGGAACAAAGCAGTGGGACAGGGCTGGTACAGCCAGTACAAAATGACACTAAAAAGCCACTTCACATATTCCAGCACCAGTCTTCCACCATCTCCTCAGCATTTCAGAGTGGGAGCTGCTCTGTTGTGCTGTTTTCAGTCTGCACTTTCCAAAGCAGCGGATCCGTGTTTTCACAAGCAGGAGCTGTTGCACTGAACCAGGTCCTTCACCAAGGGATAAGCACATTTCCCCCTCCCAAATCCAGTTATGTAACAGGACACCAGCCAGCAGCATCATCAGTCCTAGCGACTCAACAGAGATCTCTGGGATTCTGAGATGAGAATTAATTATTCACAAACAAGCCCTTGTTAACTAAAGCCATTATTACCCACTTACACTGGAGAGCTGGGGTTTAATAAGCAGTGTAAGCAGTGCAAATGGAAAATTACTCTGAGATAGCTCAGCTCTAGAGCTCCTTCCAGAACCAGCCCAGCTCCTGGCAGGACACACACTTAGGGAGGGTTTCCCAAACCGTCCCAGAGAGGGCTGCAAAGGCACTTTCACAACAAGGATTTCTCACTCCATGGAAAATCAGAACGAGCTCTCTCCATTAAAAATAATCTACAAAGATCTTCAGTGCACCTCTGTGCCCTGAGCAGCCTGGTCCAGGGAAGGTGTCCCTGCCCGTGGCAGAGGGGCTGTAAGGAGATGAGCTCTGATCCCAAACCAGTCCGGGATTATGACTCAGGAAACAGTTCCTCAGCAAGAAACGTTTATTTGGTGATTTCTGAATACAAGTGGTTGATATTCATTCTGAATCTCCAACACCTCACAACTGCCAGCTACAAAATTTGTTGTTATTAACCAGTAACTATCACACAAAGCACGCAGAAACAGGGACGGATTCCAGTGCTGGATAACCCCCTTTCCATGGCACAGAGAGCCAGCATTGTTCCATTATTCATCAGAAGGTGCTGAGGAACACGGGCTGTGATATTTGATCAAGCAGCAAGCTTCTAAAAATATTTCCAGTTCTATTTATTGGGAACTTGCTTCTATTTTTTTCCCCTCTGCATAAACCACTTGCATGGCAAGATGCAACACGAGCCTGCAGCCCGTGTCATAAACATGCCAAGGAGGGAGAAGAAGCTCAGAGCAATCATTTATGTGGTAGAAATTCCACAATTTTAATAGGGAAAGGAACTCTTTATCCAGACATATTCCCCAGGAAAAGAAGGAGGTGAGATTCCCTGCCCTGCCCCATCTGTGCCACCACAACCCTCGCTGATGTCCTCCCTTCCCACGGCTCGTCAGGCCCTGGAAGGCCCATCCCCAGCAAAAGGATGGGATTATGGAATGTAGGATCACAGGATATCCTGGAAAGGACCCACAAGCATCACTGAGTCCGGCTCCTGGCCCTGCACAGACCCTGCCAAGAGCCCCACCACAATCTGGACCTTAGTTCAACACCAGGATAAACTTAAGCCACAACTTCCTCCCAGCAGGGCAATGCAGGCACTCGACGGCCTGGGCTGAGCCTCTTCGCAAGCAGAACTGTGAAAACGTGAGCTGGCAAGCTGAAAGGGACTGCCTTCATTTCTGGAGGTGTTTTAATCTAATTAGGAGTCTGAAGAGTCACCGCTGTGTGCTTTGTGACAGCACTTGGGGATGCCAGTTAGTGAAGGCACCCGGGAGAAATCGATTCCCGAGCAAAGGCAGCGCTGAAGGCGTGGAAAAGAGGTGGAAAAGAGATGGAAGAGTTGCACCTCCAGCCTTAAGTAGGACCAAAAAGAAATCAGGCAGTGACCAGGGAAGATCTGTTGTCTGCCAGCAGCTCTTACAGACCCCAAGACAGGTTTCTGAAATCCTCAAAGCAGTATTCACACAGTAACTTGAGCCAAGCCAGAGAAGGAGGGCTTACATCGTACTCCAGCTGATTTCTCAAAATAAACAGAAAAGCCAGCACAATCCTGCTGGTAAATCGTTCTGCTGTACCTCCAAAGCACCCCTGCTTCCCCAAAAACCACCCACAGTCACTCAAGGGGAACTCAACAGGGAGCAGCCAGGAGTGGTTTTAACACAAGAGTCCTGGAAGCCAGACGTGACAAAACCTGATTAACAAGAACAAGCTGGGCCCCAGCCCCAGCACAGGTGCTGGGTATTTCTAATAACAAACCAGCAGAAAAATCAGAGACCATTTCAAACACAGAGAGGAGCAGCCAGGGCAGGTTTTCAGCCTGGACATCCAGATGATCCCTCATAACTAATCACAGGAACAGGGACTGAAAAGGGACAACGAGCCCCCAGCCAAGGGGGAAGAGGCATTTTAATAAAACGCTATTACAATTCAGTCATAAATAGACATTATTTGATTATCTAGTAACTTATAGGACATATTGAACATATAGAACATATGTAACATATGCATGTTAAGCATACTTAACCCAGCTAAAGCTGAGTGATGATCCCAGGGGGTTGTTTTTGAAGAGATTTTCTTAGGGACCTGCAAATCCCTTCATTTTTAGGCTAATGCCACCTCCCTCTTGGCTGCAGACACCCAGAGCTGCTTGCATGTGACCATCTGAGCCTCCACAAACACTTGGAAGATGCTTAATTTTTACATAATGTTTACATCTAATGAGAAATAGGGAAAAGTAAGAATAGAAGGAATAAGACACTTTAAAGGACATAAATTCTGGCTTGGTGTTTAGGCCATTTCTGAAGTTGTTTCTAAGCCAGTTTAAAGCACACGAAGCAGCACTGAATGAATTTTTGCTGCACGGTGCCTTTTTAGGAGTGAAGAACTTCCATTATGAACCTATAAAAAGCAGCAATAGCAAACTGTGCCGTGTTTATCTCATCACTTGACATATCAAAATACCCACTTAGTGTCAGCATAACACACAAAAGTGTCTGCAAAAGCACAGTTTTGCTCTGTGTTGGGAATACTTGCCCTTATTTCAATGGCAAGTCTCACTAACAGCAAAGACTCTTAATTGTGTGCTCTTTATGAGTATCTGTGACACTGCAGCCCGTCCTTCCTGTAAGGAGAAGAAAGGTGAGATGTGAATGGGATTTAAGTGCAGTTCAGTAAATATTTGGCAACAGGCTGCTGTTCCTGGGGAGTGAGGCTGTTAGATGCATAAAACATCATCACTTCACACCACAGCTCCTCTGAGACTGCGGTCAGGACTGTCGAGGGACACACTTGGGAGGGGAATTCCTAATGAGCAACTGCATTCCAGCGCTCACATCCATCTGCTTTCATTAACCTTACAAAGGAGATGATTTATTCATCATAAAGATATTAAAATGCACTAAGCCTTCTCTTATCTCAAGGTATTTGTCATTGTTTTGTACAGAAAGTGGCACTTAGGAGGCTGTTTGAAGTCACCTCACTTCTTTTTAATTACTGTTTGCAGTTAATTGGCTCCTGGGCGGCTTCCAGGGGAGAGACTCAAAGGGACTGTGGCTGACCCAGGGCTCTGTGAGGCCACAGGTCTCACCCCAACAACCAACAGATGAAATCCCACTTTCCCTCTCCCCCTGCCTTGTGCTTGGTTACCTCCAGCACCTCCTGCCCCGAGCAGAGCCCGGAGCTGGGTCACAGCCCCTGTATCCTCAGCAATCCAAGGACAAAATTCCTAACAAAATTCCTAGCGAAGATCAGGCAAGATTAGTTAAAACCAGCTCACCAAAACCTTGAATCACAGAGTGGTTTGAGTTGGGAGGGACCTTAAAACTCATTTTGTTCCATGGCAGGGACACCTCCCACTCTCCCAGGCTGCTCCCAGCCCCGTCCAGCCTGGCCTTGGGCACTGCCAGGGATCCAGGGGCAGCCACAGCTGCTCTGGGCACCCTGTGCCAGGACCTCCCCATCCTCCCAGGGACCAATTCCTTCCCAATATGCCATCTAAATCTCTCCTCTTTCAGATTAAAGCCGTCCCCCCTTGCCCTAAGCATATTCTGTGGTCCTCAGATTGATGGAGCTGCTGTGGAAGTTACCTGAGGTCAGCTGGTTATCAATAGCCAGCAGTGCCAAGTTTATAATTTCCTGACAATTTGCTTTTTTCTAAACATTTTTCCATCTTCCCACCATGGACACCCTGCACTATTTCATGCTCTGCTTACCTCTGTAAGCACAGGCATCTTTCATTATCATAGATATCAAGGTAATAGAATGCTGATATTCTGTGCTATCTTCTTCCCAAATATTAGCCCAGTAAAATACCTCTTCTGGAGACACAGTTTTAAAATCCTGTTCATTTAATGTGCACACACACACACACAAAATCAGTGTTCACCCTTCCTTCCTAATTCTGTATTTTCTGTTTTGTCCAATCAGCTTTTCTGCTTACCACAGCCTCAGTTTAATCACTTGGTTAAATTATTGATCAATCAGCTGAATGACAGATATTCTGCAGCACAGGACCCTCCAGCAGGATATTCCCAGTACTCCAGGGCAGAGCAAATCTTCAAGTCATTCCTTAATAGCTTTTTGGATTCAGCTGTGAGCTCAGGGACAGAGAAAAAATAAATTGGAAAGAATATTGGAGTTCTTGCCCCGTTGCTGTTCCGGTGGAGGTGTGGAGCAGCTGCTCCCTCCCTGTCCTTCACACTGCTCTGCCACCTCTTCTTTGTCCTCAATTTGCAACCCCACCCTCTCTAACCAACCAAAGCCCAGAGGAGATGGAAAAATGTTTTCAGATTATTGGCAATTCCGTGGCTTTGAAGCAATTACACTTGGGAGGAGGAGAGAGGGAGGGCTACAAACACCTATTGTTTCAAAACCACTGTCCTAAAAATCAGCTCCACTCTCCTCACACAGCCAGCTCCTCCCAAGTGCCCAGAGCAATAAGGAGCTTTGAGATACTTCGGTTCTGACAGCAAGAGATTGCCCCAATTATGGTGCCAAAGCTTTTTTCGTAATTAAAAAAACCGAGAAGGCAACCACAAATCAACCCCCAAACAAGAAGCACAAATCTGCCCTAGCAGATCTCCAGGGAGAGGCTTCCCCTGACACGGTGCTCGCACCTCCAGGGAGCTGCAAGGCCAAAGAAACCCAAATAACACCAAATAACTGGTATTTCCAGCTATTATGCACTCCCTGGGTTAATACTGCTGCTTTTCTACCCTGCCAGCTGTCTCACCTCAAGGTGGTACAAGCCACTTTCAATCCAGACCCATCCACACGAATCACCCTGCAGCCCCTGTAACACCACCAGGTAATTCCAACCCCATTACCAGCACTCCAAGTCCTTCCTTAAGCTTTTCACAATAATGAAGACACAGAAAATCAATTTCTCAGGCTGGTTTTTTTTTCTTTCTTTCTTTCTTTCCATTTCTACAACTTTCAGAACCAATACTTTCTCTCAAGGAAAACAGCTGTGCAAAGGGTGAGTGCTGAGCTCTCTGTGCCTGTGAGGTGCTTCTCCTGAGCAGAGCATTTCTGAGTGTTTGGCCGATGGTTGCTGTCAGTGCTTTCCACATTTGCAAGTGCTCGCGTGCAAGACAAAGTGAACAAAGCCCAGTAGAAAAACCACCCTGTTTTCAATGGAAATCACTGACTGAGGTGGCACAACAACACTTTAAAGAGATATTCTAAATCTGGAAACCTAAAAATATCTCTCCGCTCTGAAAAGGCTCAACCGTTCAACCCCTTCTGCTTTTGTTTCCTGGTGTTCCAAAAAGCAAACCCACATCACACCACCTCTCAACACCCCAATTTTCATCTGGAGTTTTACCAGCGGCTCCTTTAAGCATCACTTAAGTGCACATTAAGTTTTAATGTGAAAGGTGCTGGGCGTGCTCCATCTGCTGCACAGCAACAGAAGGGTAATAGCTACAACTCCCTTTTTGAAACGTGTACCTCCCCAAAAATGAGCATAAATGACAAGCTTCTGTTTCCTAATGAGAATTATTTACAGCTTCATGGGATCCGTGTGGCTTGGACAGATGTTTGACCTTCATCAGACAGGCAGGGGTTCATTTGCTTTGTTCAGTGCTTCAGGAAAACAAAGATGTTCCAGCCAGAGATCCCACATCACTTGGGGAATTTACAGAAGGAAGGATGAGTTTACTTGGAAATAGCCCATGGAGATCAGTGCTGACTGTCCACTACTTAGTTCTTACATTTAAGAGGAAAGTTCCTGCCCATCACACTCTGCACCACTGTTAGGAGAGAGGAAGAACAAAGCAAGAGCTCAGGGTTTATCTGGTAAGGAGCCAGAATTAAAACCCCTCTTTTGCAGATCTGGTTAAGGGCACTTATTTTCTACTTGCATAATTTTATTCCCTAATATTGCCCACTTGTAGCTGGCACTGGGAACAGACAAGCTTCAGGAATCACATTGTCCTTTTCTGAATTAAGAACCAGTAATTAATTTACAGTCTTATTGTACTTTTCCACCCTCCTTCTATTGTTAATTATCCACTGCCTAAGAGCCTCCTACATCCTTTCAAGGAGTAGATATCAATTTTGCCACTGGCTAAGTGCAAAAAAAAAAAAATTTAAGAAATAATCAGCTTTTATGATTCTCATCTAATCCTACACCTTTAGGATTGACCTGCTCTGGCTCAGAAACAGCGCTGGGATGTTTGGCCTCCAAGGGATAATTAAAAAGCTCATTACTGAACCCCATTAAAGACCTCCATGAAAGCCTCAGCCTGGGAGTGGCTGAGGTGAGTGGTGAGAGGAGGACTCAGAGGCCACACTCATGTTTGTGTGGGAGCACTTCCCCATTTAATGGCTGTAAATGAGGAAGCTGATCATTCTCAACCTTATAGGATGGGCTGGGGCATTTGGGGGGTTCTTTCAGGGTACAGTTTCAATGGTCTGATGTAAATTAGAGGTTGGCTCACTCCTGGAGGGCACAAGGTAAAGAAGGACTCACTGAGCACGGTCTGAGAGAAGTGTTCAGGGCTCAGCAGCACTAAAATTCAAACACAGCTGGGAAATCTGTGCATTCAAACTCTGCCATCCAAGAGGCTGAAGGTGAGAGGGACAATCCTGCACCTCTGACAGTGGGTCTGTGAGTCTGTCTGCCAACAGCCTCCCCAAAACACAGACACTGTGGGGTGAAGGGGAGAGTAACCCTCGAGCTTCACCTCTGGCTCGTCCAGGCGGCCTTGCTCAGCAATGCTGACGCTGCTCCTACTACAAAATGCACTCCAATGGAAAGAAAAACACGTTCAGCTCCCGCTCTTTTTGCCTACACAGTTCCACTAACAACACATGCACGTGTCTGCATCTGCCGTGGAGCTGAGACAGGAAATTAGAAGAATATTTGTTTCAAGGTGAATAAGATGCATGGAGTAATATGTATTCAAATGCCTTAAGAATTCTCAAGAACTTCTTGGAGTCCTTTAAACACTTAAGTCATTACCTGCATTGCCTACACCTCTGCAAGGCTGCTGTCCCTTTGCAGTGGCACACGTTGGGCAGGAGGTGATTTACCCACAGCGCTTTTCAAAGCAGCTCCTTTCAAAACCAAAGGCAGCAGAAATAGATAACGACAAAAACTCAAGAGCTGTAACATCCCAGGCAAGCCAGGCTTATCTCAGTACACTCTGAGCACATAATAAATGACAATGGGCGAGCTGCAATCCTCATCTTCATTGCAGAGTGGAAACTTCCCTCAATTTATGCATCAAAGCAGAAGGGTTATGAGAAGGCCAGCGGCTGAAATGAATTCTTGCTGGATTTCTGATATTTGCTTGAGCACAAAGGGACGTTTTTTGCCCAAAACAGAATAATGGCAAGCCATCTTAATTCATGCACATGATGGGCTTGCAGTATCCAGAAAGGAAGGACGTGATTGATTTGAGTTCAAGGTTCGTTTTAACAAGCAATACACTCCAATCTTCACCACTTCCAAGCTTTGAAACATCAAATCCACTTTGACTGTAAAATAAACAAAAATAAGCGAAGAAACTGAAAGCCTGAGGATACCCAGAGAACATTTGCTAGCTGTGCTCTTGGAACACTTCACAACGTGGCTCCTGAGTACAGGATCCATCATTACTGCACCATACACAAGGCAGGTCAACTAAAACTTGACTAGGAGCCAGTCAGTTCCTGCTTATCTCCCACAGACTTCCTACTTGTTGTGTGGCAAATGTACATAATATTTCATGCAGCTCTATTAATTTTAGCTCCAGTCTCTATTTTTGTGTACAGATAGTGCTTCTTGCATTAAAATTCAGAGGGGGAATTCTTATTCCCCCGGTTCAGTTAATTATTTTAAGTAAATTACAGGGGTATCCCAAGTAATGTGTTTGATTTAATCAACGAAAAGTTAATGAGGCCAAATTGATGCAGAAGTTAGGCAAGACTAAGCTGACAGGGATTTAAAGATCTGTTCAGCTCCTGAGACTGCAGAATCAATAGGGGATTTGAGCAGTGGGGGCATCCATTATGGAGACAAAGGAAAGTGCTTCACTTTCTGCTCCTCTCCCCGAGAGAAGCCAGCTCGTGGTGGGGCAAGGCACTAAAGGTTGCAGCTTCCACTCAGGAGGTTTAACTATAGAACTCACAGTTTACAGCCTTCACTAAGCTTTAATACCCAGGGTTCTGCAGCAAAGCCTTTCTTTCACTGCCTTTTGCTCATCTTTGCGAAGAGGCAAAACCTACAGCTTCACTTAGAAACCCAGTTACAACAACATCAGCATAATTTGAAATCAATACAATATTTGGCTGCTACAGTCACAAATACAAATGAAGCTTTAGTCTTGACTCCAAGAACCTGTAATGCACATTTGTGGCAACCTGGTGTTTTCTTTGTGTCTTTATGTTTTTATTAACACATTCTGTTCTCAGCTTCCCCAACACACAGTTTGCTGGCTTCATCTTCCATTCACTGACAATTGCACTCACTGGAGCACTTCCAAAAGCATCATTAAAACAGCTCAGATAAGGAACCAGATACCTGAATCATGGTTAATTCCTAATCCAAGGATCATTCTTGAGTTACACGGAGGCATAAAACTACCAAAGGTAGAGATTAGAAAAGCAAAAAATAAGCAAGGGCCTTGAAAGTTATCAGATGGTTTTCACAGATCTGCTTTTTGCTGCATATTTTCCTGTTGGATGGAATTAATCTAACCACAACCACCTACATAAAGCAATGAGAGCAGGAAGAAAAACTGGGGAACTTCTGCCTTTTATTTGTCAGTGTGCAGCATACTACAGGAAAACAGCTTTAGCTTCAAGTCCTATCTATAAATGTCTCATATATGAATTCTTTTCAAAGAAACAAATTATGTGCAAGGAAGTAGATACTTTTTTTTTTTTTCCACCAGTGCATAGAGGGAACTCCTCAACAAAAGTGCCTGTCTCCTACTCGTGATCCCAGCAGCCTGCACATGGATTTCCAATAGCTGGTGCAGACTGTTAGCAATGTTCTGTAGAGAAAATCGTGCTGGTTAATTCTGTTCCTGAAGTCAGCTTTTATTCCTGTCCTCACAGGGCTCTGTGAATAACACTGCACCTCCATTACAAATAGAGAAATAAATAGAATAACTGCTTTAAACCCGTAAGATAACTTCAGACCATGCCCTGTCCTTCTCTGCCACAGCTGCAGCAGGAATGGAGATGCACTATGAGATCCCTGTGGGTCCCTTCCCGCTCAGGACATTCTGGGGTTCCAAGGGGTTCTGTTGGACTTGCTGAGTCTCAGTTCTGTTTTCCAGCACTGGGACCCCTCAGGCAGCCTCAGGAGGCTGAAGGAGGGGAGAAATGCACATTTCTCTTGCCCACAGCCCAGACCAGGGGAAAAGCCCTTGAAGAACATTACAGAGCACACACGAAGTATAAAACACCCCACACATCTTCCCTTTCTTTATCCTCTCGTTCCATCCCTGAGATTCACCCAGCTTTTCCTGTGAGTTCTAATACAAAAGAACAAAAGCAACCCAAAGAGAATGGCAAAATAACGAAGGAAACTCGGACTACTTTATATATTCAAAAGAGAAATCCTCTGGCGCTGCCAGCTCTCGGCTGCCCGAATTGAGCTGTGCACACATGTTGCTCATTAAACAGCCTTATCTCACAGATAACCAGCGGCACCAGAGCGGCTCCTCCAAGGGCTGGGGATAAAAATGAGCTGCACTGAATTAATGTGAAGCCACTTACAAAGCTTTGTCTTTCTGAGATTGCAAATTCAACAACTGCCGGCCTGCCGAGAGAATTCTATGGAGCACAATCAGCACTCAGATCCATAAATTACAGCTGTCTATTTCCAGTGGAAATAATTTTGGGCAAAATGCTTGCATATGCTGCTCTACCCACCTGGATGGCATCCAAGATTTAGCAGGACTCGATTCCACTTTTCAGTAGAAAAATCGGAATAGCAGCAATTCAGAAGCGAAACTATTCATAAAATGCATTGCTTGGTGCGAAAACTTCATCTGCTTGCAGACAGACTCCTACCTGTGTTCACACAGCTCCTGCAAAAAAAATTCCATCCCTTTTTCCCTTTAATGCACCTGCTCACAATGCTGTTGGACTTCCCTGAAGATTGAGTCCGAGGGAATGGTACTGAGGGGGGAAATGGTTTGAGTTGATGCAGGACATTTTTGTACAAAACACTGGTGGTGTCGTGGCTGTGACAGAATCATTTGCAGCACCTGAAGCTGAAGTAATGAAACATCATGACAGGCCTGAAGATTCTTGGTAAGATATCCAGAAAAATAAAAATCCACACAAAGCACAGAACTATGGGCACCTTTTGAAGGCCATCAAAGCACAAACACATCCCTCTTGCTCACCAGCACATGCAGCCACACATTGGATTTGGAGAAAATAATGATTTTGGCTGTATTGCCTGAGAATCAGAGCTCAGTTAGGCCAAGTATTGCCTCAGAAAAGCACAACGCTACTCCCTTGTTTTCCTTTTTCCAGCAGAGGATTTGTGAAACCAACGTAAGGTCCATGCTGCTCCCATTAACACTCTTAACCTCCCAAAATCCACTACTGCAGCTGCTCGGTGCTGAAATGTCACTGATCACCCACCCAAACTGGCCCAGCTCCTTTGAAATATATCAATATATCAGTATTCTGCATGGCAAGTCAGACAAGTCATGTGGAACACTCAGACCCACTGCTGAGGTGCACACTCAACCCTTTTTGAGAATCACAGAGTTTGGAAACACCTGAAATTCGGTACACATGAAATACAAGGCACTCAGCCACGCCAGGAGATCTCCAGGTCGAGCTCCGCTCACAATCAATTTCCATAATCCCTTTCCCAAAAATCAAGTGCTTTAAACGCCACAGCTGATGGTGCCCAGTAATTCTGTTCCACAGGGTGCAATTACACTCGGGGAAAGGCTTTGCTACCCTGAGCTCGTTCCACTTAGGGGCAAAATGGACACAAAGTGGGAAACCTGTGAAATCTGCATTAAAAGAGCTCCAAGAATGACTCATAGCCAACAAGGCACGTCCATGGCCACATTCTGCTGCTGTAACCATCCAAAATCTCGGAGGAAACCAGCTCAGTGCAGCAGGAGGAGCAGCAGGGAGGGCGCAGGATGTGCTGGTTTCAGAAATACCAGTTTTTGGAGAGAGCTGCAAACCTCTGCCTAACCTGGCTGTGAGGCAGCATCCCCTCCTCCTCTGCCAGCCTGGCAGGTGCTGGCAAACACCATCCCTAGCCTTGAACCTCCACCCTCCCCTACTCCTGTGGTTTTATCTAAAGCTAGAATCAAGCATTCCCTTGCTCTCAATGCCACCACATTCCCAAAGTGCTGCTGAAGCACACGGTTAAATGCAGGGGTGCAGCTCAGGTCCCACAGCCAGGACACTGGGACTGAAATTTTAAAACCTGGTTGGATCTATGTTTCATACAACTTGGGGGGGAAAACAGGAATATTTAACATCACAAATGTATCACCACTGTTAAAGATGACATGGAAGCAGTTCTGACAATTTGAGGAATGCATCACTGTCCTTCCATTCTGAAATTCAGATTAAAGCTGCGTCATCTGAAAGCCACGGGCAGCTCCACAGACATCTCAGCTACCAGAAGATGTTTCCATATGTTTTATTCCTGTTAGCAGCAATAAAACTAATTTAAACTAACATCAGGAGACTCATCAGATTCCACTCTACTGGAGAGGGTCAGCCTGACATTTATGTAAAAATCTATTGGAGGAAAATTTTGGGGGTTTTTAAATTACTAACAAGTGCTGATTTTGCACGCTTTAAGGACTGGTTATAAAACTGTATAGCAGAGTCATTATGGAATGATTAAAACCATCCAGAAAAGGCCATTTTTACATATAGACACTGAGTCATTTAGATGGCACAGCAATACATTACAACTTGAAAATTAGTTTTACAAGTCCCTCTGTGTTTAATTGCCCAAACCTGCACTTTGCAGGTTCTCAGAGAGGAGGCTGAGTCACACAGTTCAAGCAGATTTTCCCGGAGTAAAACAAAACAAAAAGCTCCCAAAACTTTGGACTTTCTCTGCCGCTGCATCCCCGCAGTTTGTCAGGGTCTGTTTCACAGCCAATCCTCCCACTCCACACAGCACAGAATGAGGCTGATATTCTTCAGCTCTCTCCTGCTCTAAAGTAAATTAGACAATTACTTTCCCACTTCATCTAATGTGCACCTTTACAAGGAACGAGCCTTTCTGTGTGATCCTCAGTGGACACACAGCTCCCCTCATCCTCCATCTATTGCAGACTGGGAAAAATCCCACTCTGCTTTTAGTTCAGCCAAACAGCTTAGCTGATATTTTCCCCATAATTAGCACTTCAGCTGCCCTCTTTCTTGCTGCTTCTTTTAAAATTAACCTTCAGCCTCTTCCCTCTTTCTGGGCCTATTTCATAGCTGTTCCTACTACACCACACACCTTTTGGGCACCTCTCAGCTCAGGAGCCACGAAAGCCTCTCCTTTCATGCAGTTCTGTTACAGCTTCCCTCATTTTGTACCTTGTTTCTCTTTTAAAAGCACACAACAAGGAAGGAACAACCGGAAAGAAACAAAAAACCCTAAAGGTGCTGTCTCTGGGCAGGTTTCAGAGGTTTGCTCATCAGAGCTGCTCCCTGAACCCCTCTGCACCTCACACACCGCTCAAATCCTCCGCTCTGGTGATCTTTAAACACACAAGGTCTGTGCAGAGGGAAAAGGAACACCTACTGCTAAACCTTGAGACAATCTTTGCAAACTTTGATGGGATACACTGCACAGACATCTTCATCTCGGCTGTCACGTCACGCCACCAAATATCGAAATGCCTTGTAAAACAAATTGCATTTTCTCCTGAAAACATGTGAACAAAGACAGCTAATTAAAGCAGCCCGCCACACTGACAGCTCCACATTGTGTGTGTGCATTACACCTCAGAATGCCAAGTGTTCAAAGCAATCCACCCATTTTAATAGATTTAGCAAATACCTCAGCTTGCAAGTGACGTGGCATTCACCAAAGGGAAACCAAAGTGAGTTTATTACAGTACAGCTGTATTATAAGCAGAAAGAATTTTAAGGGCTTGTACAAGGGGATAATTCATGACTTCTTGTCACAATGAGAAAGCCAAATTAAAGAAATAAAGTCAAGCTGATTTTTGATTGGTTTAGTGTATTGTTTGGAATCATATTGCTTTAGCTGTGTCAACCTTGCCTCTGCACAGATTCAGTGTTTTGTGCATTTCACAGCGCTATAAAACATTTTGTGGATGCAATTTCCTCGTTACAAGCAGCTATAAAGCTCCTGAAAACAAATCCACCAGGGCAATATCCTTTGCAGCTGAGCAACAGTGTGAAATTCTAGGGCATCACTTGTATTGGATATTCCATTCCAGCATGAAAAACACCAGCTATCCCAAACCAATCTCTTGGTCAGGAGTCTGATTACTCCCATCCAGCTGGGAGAGACCAACATCTCTGGCTGCAGCTCAGTTTATTTGGAGTGATCCTTTTATCTTCAGTGTCAGTGGCTGAGAGTCAGCCAGTCCTAACCAATATTCTCATTTACTGACCACAAACACAAGCCCTTCTAATTCCACTCCTCTGGTGTCTGTCCAGTTACTCTGGGACAGGACATTTTATCCCTGGCTTCTCAGCTGCTCGTGGCTCCTCGCTCCCCTTGATTTCATGGGACCCTTTGGCAGGTCAGCACTTGGATTTGCCGCTCCTTTGCTGATACCTCTGTGAGCAGTCAGGATGATCTCTTCAGACATCAAGCACTATTCCCCAGACTGCCCTGATCACTTCATTTCAGATAATTACATTTCATCTTCATTTGGCAGAAAGAAAGGAAAACAGTGGGAAGCAAATTAACCACAACATAAAGATGCTGCCTGAACATCCATAGACCTCAGGGAGCTTTTGCCCAAAGCTGACCAGGATGTTGCACAGGCAGAAACACAAAAGCACATCCTCAGTGACATTTCACCTCAGAAAATGCAGCTGAAGAGGGAGGATAGAAGCGTTACACTGAAAAAGCATTTCAGAAGTGTGGCTCTGCTGCTGCTGCATCAGCCTGGTTAAAATCAGGCTGTCATAGAAGTCTGGAGCCATCCTGGAGCAGCTCAAGCTCACACCGAGTAACAGAATTAATTCACCAGACAGCCTCACACCACAAGATGGTACCAGCACCCCAGGGCTCGCCCTGACTGCCCACAGGTCCCTGTGGGAACACGGGGTGCTGACTGCCACCACCACAGCCCAGCCAGCGCTGGAGTCCCCCCAGGGGTTGGTTTTCAGGCAGCACCACACCAGAGCTGAAGGGAGCAGCTCTCAGCTGTGCCGGTGCCCTGCTCAAACCCCCGACCAGCTCCCCAAGAGAAGAGCCCCACTCCCAGCAGGTGCCTCCAGTGATGCCACACACACATCCACGGGAGCAGCCGAATCCCACAGGGGGCTCAGGGACAAACAGGAGTGCTCACTGAGGCTGAAACGTGGCCACACTGCTGTAAATCCACAGCTCAGGGGCAGCACTTTCAGTTTGCAACAGCTGACCAGCATCAGTCCTTCCACAGCTTGCCAGCACATTGGCAACTCTGCTGGGAGCTAAAAACCCGAGGAATAAACGAAGTGATGCCCACAGGCATCCTACTACAGCCTTGGGATTTGATCCAGTTCAGTTGCTGTGCATTAAACAGATTCCCAACTTGCCCTCACAGCCTTGAGCTCGGGTCCACACCACACTGATCTTGAATTTTGTCATAAGAAAAAAGCATTTCAGTGGATCCTTAATCCCCTCCTACAGACCTCTGGTTCTCAGATATCTGCCTGTTCTGCACCCTACCTGTTCCTGGGGGTAGTCTGCACACCTGTGGCTAAGAACTGGATTTTAATCCTGCAGGGGAAGGTCCTGCCTTTGCTTTGGGGTTTTACAATAAACAAACGCAATGCCTTAAGATGCAGTGTCCTGACAGTCCCCAAAACAAACTGCAGGGTGTTACAGTGAAGCCACAGTCGATATTATGAACCTTATTATCACTGATCAATAGTCACACCGCTGGAGAACAGAGGCATCTGCCTAATGGCAGTGCTCTAATGAATATGGAACACTCTTGCATTCAAGGATGGGATTTTCACGTCTCAGTCCCATTGAGAGCACTTTTACAAGCTCTACAAGCTTGACTCAGCCACGTTTGCAGAGAGGTAGGAATAAAAACCACCCCTGAGGTAACAAGTATGAAACACCAAGTGAGTAAGCTGGAAGTAAAGTATCTGATAATTGCATGGAATCTTGCACATTATCTGAACCTTCCAAGTGTATAATGAGCACTGCAATAACGAGTCAAGGAAGGTTCTCCCTGTCAGGTGTAAAAGGAGACTGTTAAGAAAGCCAGAACAAGTCCATGGGCTTCCCCCAACAAAGACACTGCCCCAAAACTGGCAGGCAGCTGGCTCTCAGCTCCCCCAGCGCACTGGGCTGTCGAGTGCAGCTGGGATTGGGAGCACCAGGAACGAACCATGAATCTTTTGTAATGATCCAAACTAATATCTCACTCTCAAACCACACTGGAGATAGAACCAGTCAATAACTTATCCAAGGTGGAAGATCCTTTACTCAAAACACTCAATGGCATGCTAAGCACAACCAAGAATGCCCACATTTTTTTAAAAATCAACTTCTATTTAAAGCTTTTAAATAAAGAATTTTCTTAGAACAAAGACATCAAATGACGTAGACATACCTGAGGCTTCTTGAGCTGTCACCTTCAGACCTGTAAAGTAAAACACAAATACTTAGGACACCGTTATTTCCAGCATTTTTAATTCAGAAGCCATTCTCTCCCTCTGTACTTCAGTGAGCGTCTCCAGGGCCTGTTGTACTTTTTCTGCTAATAAGACATTTAGAAAAGACACATGTCTGCTTAGGCTGCGAGGAAATCTATCAGAAGTTAAAACCCAGTTAACAGCTGAAGTCAATAATTGCAATATTAAAACACGTGACACCCTCTGAGCCCTCAATAAAGATCTTCCTCAAACATGCACAGAAATTTCTGTTCCATCCTTGCCACTGGAAAGCAACACCCTGACACTGTTCTAGAAGCAGATTATTTTGTACATTTTAATTTTTTTCTTCATCTCTTCTTCACTCTTTAGCTGAAAAGGTCACAGGCAAATAGGTCTGGAATCCACTGCCCAGCCTTATCAGGCACTGCTCAGAAAGGGCCACGGCTGGCAAATAAAGGTAATTTAAAATATTTTAAACCTCAAGCTTGTCTGAATTTCATAAATGTGCAAAAAAGAGGGAGAAGATATAATAAGTTACACAAGCTCCTGAGGGGCAGTTTTTCTTAAGGTGAGATAATTTCATCAATCAAACTTGGAACAAAGCCTCTCCTCTTCCCCCAATATTTTTTTAGGCGAAGAAACTTAATTCAGGATCATTCACACTGGAAAGGATTTCATCTCCAAGGAGAAACGGGAACATAATATTCAATTTTCACGACCAAACCATAATCCAGAAGAAAACACGCGACCATTTGCCCAGTTCCTTTCCCCCCCTCCCTCCCAAAGCTGACCAAGGGCAGTTCTTGAGGAGCTGCAGAACAGACACAACCACGGTGGTTTACCAGGCACAGCAGAGCAGTTTGCTGAGCACAGGAGTCCCGTGGAGCCGAGCTCAGCCCTGCACCCGCAGGGGAACAGAGAAATTCCCAATTTCAGTGTTCCAGCGCAGCCAGCTCCACCTGGCAGAGCACACACCTCACGCTGGGAAGGATGTTCCTGGGCTCGCCTGCGCTCTCAGGTTTGCAAACGCAGGAGACAACTCCATCCTTAATGCCTCAATTTCCTGCCTTCCCTCCGGACTGGAACAGCAAACTCACCCAGCAGGGACAGAGCACTCCGATGTCACTGGGAGCGGCACCAGCCAGCCCAAACCACCCTCCCAGCAACACATTCTTCCTCTCACTGGAAATCAAGAAGTATTTTCGGTGAGGTGAGGGTGATCTCCAGCCGATCACCTCCCAGCCCAGCCCAGCACACAGACAAAGCGGGCCCACCGCCCCTCCTCTATTTTCAGGATTCCCAGAAAAGCTGGGAAATTTCGCACCTTCTAAATTTGCGTTTTCAAGGCCCAGATTTACTCGAGTAAACTCCAAAGAGTTGTTCAGGGCTGGTCAATTCTGCTCAGGGAACGAGTAATTGATGAGCAGGGCTGAATGAACACAGCGCTGAAAGAACCCGCTGCGTGGAGTTTGAAATAAAGCATTCGATTTTCTTTAAGCATTCTTTAAAAGGCAGGATTGGGGATCGATATTTAATGTTTCTGCTCGCACAGGAAGCATGTGCTGGGCTCTGGGTTAGTTTTTTTCCTTCTGACCCAGACAAAAGGAATTATACAGGCACTGCTGAGACAGGGAGAAAGGTGAAAAGACTTCTGGCAGTATCTTGCATTATTTATTTCAAGGTAGACCTTAAAGGGGGAAAAAAAAAAAAGCCCACAATATATAGAACATCTTCTGCAAATTCCATTCAGATATCTGAGTTGTATCAGTGATGAGATAAATGTCAGGCAATGTTCTCCAAGATTTCTCCTCTCAGCCCTGGATGGTTTCCAAGATTTCATTTTGAGTAGAACTAAGTATTACAATATTACACTCCTATTGAAGTACAAGTTTGTCTTCTTCCTGACCCCAGGAATTTCATTCTCAGTAGGAAATAGAGTAAAATACCTCCTTTTTGAGATTGTTATAGCCAAGAGAAGCAGAAATTATTTTCCTACCAGCAGTAGTTACTGTAATTTCATTGCAAGCAGAGGCCAGGAGGAACAGGTGCCATCCTAACAAACCCTGAACCAAAAACCAAATGTAAAGAAAAAAAGCAAAAAACCCAGCACTTGAGATTTACAGGAGGCTGCAAACCGAAGTGATCATTAAAATCCTGAATAACTTTTGAGTTTAACTAAGTACTGCCACCACCCCCTGTCAGTCCACATCCAAAACATGGATATTTCATAAAACAGCTCCACTCGTGCCACCAAAATGATTTATCTTTGTCACCACTGACCTCCTATAAAGATAGCCCATGCAGGCGAACAACAGACCAACTATCTCAGCTTCCAGCTGCTGACTTGGTTGGCAATTTTCCAACAAACCATCCTTGGTGGGAGGTGTCAGCTCCCAAAAATTGGAAGCCATTTAGAGGAATAACACAATTTAAAAGAAAACGTTGAGAAAAGCACAAGATGGGAAAGCCCTTCAGACTGGGAATGTGAGAGGTTCCCATTCCCAGGTCTCTGCTCACTGAGGTGACAGCAGGACCTCAAACCCCAGCAGCAGCAGAGCTCCTTCAGTGGCTTTTCCTCATTCCAAAGGTTTTTGCAGGTCCCTGGCTCACAGCAGCCAGCAGGAAACGTTCAATTCTCGTTATTCCCCCTAAGAGCCGTAATAAACGAGCTGGAAGTCCGGGGCCATCTGATCTGCTGTTCACACTTAAGGCTGCACTTGGAAGTGGAACAGCACACGGCAAAGCTGCTTCCAAAGGCAGCTTCAGGACCAGCTTTCCTCCTGCTCAGTCAGGCAATCATCTGGCAAACAAAGCACTGCTCAGAGCCATCGAGGTGTATGACGTGGACTGAGACACCCATCCACCCCCGCAACCATTCCTAGCCAGCAGATACTTTATTTGGGCAGTGAGTTAGAGCAACGTCTTATAAAATCATACAGCAAGTAGTTTGAACAGTTTTAAAACTCTGTTTGTCTAGGATTCACGTTCGGGGGTGCAAAATGTGGTACAAAACCAGCCAAAAGCAGAACTGGAACCTTTCTGTAAGAGCCCACAAGTGGACAGGGCTTTAAATAGTTCACAGAGCCACCCCTGTGGCTGGAATCCCACTCAGATCTCACCTCCTCAGAGCTGTCACTTCCATCAGAATAAAAGGAACTGGGGAAAAGCCAAGGTTTCTAACAGCATGTCAGACATCCACTGACTAATCAGGCTCCATCTGAAATGCATCTCCTGCCAAGCCACAAGAACTGAGGTTATTGCAGCAGACTCCAAGGTGGAGCATACAGCAACCACCTATTAAAGAGCATTCTAATTCCATTTTTTTACAAAAGGAAAAGGCTGAACCGAATCTTTACACAGCAATCCGAGGATCAATGCATTTGATTAAGCCCTGCTTTGAGCACAGAACGTGCCTCAAAAGCAAAACTGCACCCGGCACAGGTTGTTCTTTTGGAGTGTATTAAATCTCCCAGCATCTGTAATGCAGAGGAACAGATTACCTTCAAGGGAGAGAGCTTCAGGGAGAATTCATTGATGGCTACAGAAATGATCCTCCTCGTTTGAGGAGCAGGGAATAGTGCGAGGTTCCTGCAGGTGAATGTTCCGAGCAGCAATTCAAAACAAGGCAGATGTTGCCAGGAAACCTCCAACCCCATCTCAAGGCTATTAGAGCTTTCCAGGATTTTTATTTGAGCCTGCTGGGTGTGAATGATGTTCTGTGCCCCTGTGGATCCCAGCAGATGTGCAGAGCTCTGCCAAGGAAAGCAACACCCTCCTTGCCGGAGCCTGGGAAGAGCAGCCTCGTGAATGGCACCGAGTTGAGTTGGAACAGAACCCCCCCAGCTCAGGCACACTCACTGTCCTGCTCAGAGGGTCTGGATCAGCACCAGAGCACTGCCAGCAATGTAAAAACAGGGTTTGGGTTGGGTTAAAGCCCATCTCATTTCACCCCTGCCACAGGCAGGGACACCTCCCACCAGACCAGGCTGCTCCAAGCCCCGTCCCACCCACCAGACACAGGCAGTGGAGATTCTCCTCTCCAAAAACTGGTGTGGCCAGAGAGGCTCTGTGTTATTAGATGGAGTCACAAGATTCTACTGGGCTGAAGACTTGAAAGAAGTGGTGAAAAACCCAGTAAGACCTGTCCAGTCAGTGGCATTTTAACAGGGTAAGTTTCAGGATGAGAAAAATGATGAATTTCACCATTAATTAAGCCCCTTCAGCAAGATTCTGTCATTATGCACAGCAGGGTGAGCACCTTTACATCAACACAATGAAACACACTCACCACAGCCTCCCACAAAACTCCAACTAAGCTGTAATGGTACCAAGCTCACACTAAGGTCCCAGGACCCTTGGTCACTTTGAGATACAGGAAAACAGTATCTCACACCATATCCCATGTTTTTAAGCACGGGTTTGATGCCATGAAGAATGTATTGAAAGCCTTGTGGTTCATTTGTCTCAATGCTCCACACACTTCAGCTCACTGGGCACCAGGCCACCGCTCACACCCTCCAAAAAAGCCATAAATACACTCTGAGTGCAGAGAGCAGCAAGAGTTTAGACGTGATTTCCCACCACCAAGCTGAAAAAGAAGCTTCAATCAAGACCCAGACAGTGTTAAGATTTAAAAGTCATATCAGCAATACCTACAAGCTAAATTTGGGCTGCTGCCTGGACCATGATCTCGTGGCAGCTCAAGCCTGAAAGGACACCACCTCCCACATGGAGTGGCATCACGCAGACAAGTTAATGTGAGCTAAACCTGTGAATCACCCGCTGCAGAATCCAAGGTCAGTTATATAAGAAGCGTTTTCAGGCACCATTTTGAAAGAAAAGCCAGACAGCATGTGCCCAGTTCCTGCTGTGTGCTGGGGATAATCACCAGCTGCTGCTGGAAGTGCTGCTCCCGGAGACACCCAGCGCTTCCCCTGAAAACAGACAATTCCCAGGCACGGCCACTCTCCCCAGGAGCACCCACACGGGGCAGGGAGCTCTGCTGGCCTCCAGAGGAGGGTGTGGAGTGAGCTCTGGGTTAAAGCACAACGCAAGGCTGACTGCTTAAAAAGGGTCTGTTTGCTAAATTCACTGGATTTTAGACCTACAACCACCAATTAACCATGTTCACTGAGACAGCACAGTATTCCACCCAGAACACCATTCATCACGTTCTTTTTGTCCTTACTTCCTCCAACTCCCATTACAGAAACTGGCTTTTCAGCCATCTCGAGTGACAGTATAATACTGCAGATGCCCTTTTTCTAACACAGATTTGCTCTGTGCTGTTTGCATGCACTCCTGTTTGTGCAGAGCACCTCCAGCCTCCCATCCCAGCTCTGGGAATGCGCTGCTCGTGTGGCAGCGGCTCCCAAAAGCTCTTTAGTGCTTACAAAGGTGTTACACACAGACCACGGTGAGAAAATAGCCTTTGGAAATTATTTTTAACCCTTTAAAGTGAATTCTAACTGCGAGCCTGGACAAGACCATTGAAAAGAGCCACTTCCACAGGTTCCATTTTTGCCATGTTGAGCCCAAGCAGACACAGCTCGGCCCACGAGAGGCAGCAGACACTCATCTCCCACAGATAACTCACTACATTCTCTGCTCCAGCCCGGCCACCTGGACACAATCCTGAGCACTGAGCTCTAGGGAGCCCTGCTGGAGCAGGGAGGTTGGACTGGATGACCTCCAGCGGTCCCTTCCAACTCGAACCATCCCGTGATCCTACGATAAATACCGTGGAAATGCAGCTCCTGGCATGTGGTCTCCATAACAAGCTTGTTATATCTGTTCCTGGACTGCTTACAGCCGCTACTGTCCAAGAAACGTCCCTTCCAAACTCTCAGTGATCTCTGAGGAGGGATTTGCAGGAGCCCAGCCTGATGGCACTGCCCAGCCACCGCTCTGTGCCATATGCTCCGAGCTCCAGCAGAACACAGCCCTCCCCACGCTCACCTTCTTCAGCCAGGATGGGTTTTTTAGTAACCTGGGTTCTCTGGATGCCCGAAAATAGTTTGGAGAACGGACAGGCTCCAAAGCAGGCAGCCTGTGCTTCCCATCGAGGTTACTGGGACCATCTGCGCGCTCGGCGGGAGCGGGAGCAGCATCCCCCGGCAGGTGCTGCATCCCAGCACCACCTGGGCAGCCTGGAACAGCCTCCCAGACCACAACAGTCAACACAAACAGCCAAACACACAGGAAACTCGGCACTGAAGCGGTGCTGCTTGTGCCTGACTGGAGGACTGCTGCTGTCCCTGCGCACGGCAGTCCCTGGGACCCAGGGAAAGGACGTGCCATCGCACCAACACCCCTGTGGCAGCCCAAAGCAGCTGTGCTCCCAGCACTGACAAGCTGAGACCTATTTTGCTCCTGTCCAGAGTGTTTGGTGTCACCTGCAGAAGGTGGGGCCGGAGCGCAGCAGCCGCTCTGCCCCGCGCCCCCCAAGGGGCCTGGCAGTGCCACAGCAGTGTCACCCATCCTGGCCAGCCCTGCCCTGCTCAGTTCCCAACACAGTCCCTCCACTGCAGGAGCACAGAAATGCTCCCTGGGATGGACACACGGCCGAGCAGAACTCACAGGAGGGAGCTTTGCTCCTCGCGGTTCTCCGCTCCCCTTCCCGCCGCAGGTGGGACCCTCGGGGCGCGGAGGGTCTGGAGAAGCGAAAGGCTCCCGGGTAACACAGCCCTGCACCAACGGGGTCTGCAGCCTCCTGCCTCACAGCAGCCCCTGTCTCACGAGGTGAAGCCACGAGCCGGCACAGAGCAGCCAAGCGATGATCTCAGTGAGAGCGCTGCCAAGGAGCCATATGGAAGGGAAGCAAATATTTCGCTCCGACAAGCGAGGGGTGATCTTAAAGTCAGCACCAGAATGAGGGCTTGAATCTCAAGTGGAAAAATAGGAGTAAAATATCCTTGGTTTATGATCTCTCAAAACCATTGCACCTCTTTTCCTTTCCCCCCTCCCTCCCCTTCAATTCTTTATAATTTGCAATAGGTTTTAAAAAAAAAAAAACAAACCAGAAAACTGAAATGCTGCCTCCATTCTGTTTGAAAAACGCCTCATTCTTACTCCATTTATCATTTTACAAATGAGTCAATTCCTTACTTTCCCCTGCAGCTGAAACTTTCCAATCCAGTTATTTCTGCACCTCTGACCTGCAGCCTTGCCTGTCCCTACCCCAGCTCAGGGATGAGCAACTTCACAACCAGAATTCCTTTAAATGTATCTTTCCAGCTCAGTTCATTAACTGAGGTGTGGAGTGGGTTTTTAACAGCTGGGGAAGAGAACTGCAACTTAACCCCAGAAGTACTGAAGAGTGGCACAGCAAATTTTTAAATCTAACTGCACATCAGAAATCTCTCTCCAAGTTCAACATCCTTGTCACCACCTCTTTTCTGCAGAAGGACAAGGCAGTATGAAGCAGCATTAGCATATGGTGCTCACCTGTATTGAATGTGGAATACTGAATACAGAAGGTATTATTTTAGCTTAAATTAAGAGAGATCAGAAGTGGAAAGCCACTGGTCAGGATTATTTCAGATCTCCTTCCATTTCCAGGTAAGGCCTTACAAAGAAAGAAAAATCTCTCTAAAACTGGGGTTTAAACAAGCAGCTCATCCTTTTATATCTTACATTCAGAATAACGCTGAAGATGCAAGTGTGGCTTTTCTACAGTCATGGCTCCAATTATGGTCCCTTTTAGAGACCCTTCCTGCCTCCAGCAGCAGCTAAAGCTTCTCAGACTATGGAGATACTCACGGCAGAACACTTGATCTCCAATTCAGCCTCTCAACAGGCAATCATCAGCAGAAACATCTGGAAAATCATCAAGTTTCACCTTTCATTTGTATCGAGTATTTCTATGTTCCTTACTAAAATCCTCTGCCTGCAGCGGCTTGTTGTCACAATGTACTTTGGACATACGTGGGATCAGAGAGCTAAAGGCCGAGAACCTTCAACAAGAACGAGGCATTTTCTGCACATGAAATTTACGTCCTTAATCCTCAGGCTTTGGAGGCCGCTACAGCTCTCCCCTATCTTTCACACGAGACAAGATCTGTGTTTGTTCCATAAGGAGAAAGAACAAACTGTAACACTGATGGGGGAGCTCCACCCCAGGAACCCATCCACTGACCCGGCAATAACTACAAACCCCAGCCCTGGAAACCTCCCTGTGCAATTTAAACTGAGGTACTTCATGGATTAAATTTTCGGGGTAAACTACACCCAAGCCCCATTTCCAGAGGCATCTGCTCGTTAAATTCCACACACAGATTATGAGATGTCTGAGTGGTTTGCCATTGAAATGACAGAGTTATTTTTTAGAAAAAATTGATGATGCTTCTAGAGAACAAACTCTGTTGAACACAAAGATGTAAGAAAAGTATTAAAGCCTCAACAAACTCAGCCTCTGGATTAACTTCACTGCCTGCACTGGCAGTGTTTGGGATGGCACCGAAATGAAGAGAACCTGAAACATGTGGAGTCATAAAAGCTGCCCTCAGGGGACTTGCTGTGGCCTGCACTGGGAAGAGCCCTGTCACCACTCAGGACAGGAGCTGCTGGACTCCACAGATCATTTCTGGTACATCACAGCATCCCAGAATGGTTTGGGTGGGACAGGACCTTAAAGCCCATCCAGTGCCACCCCTGCCATGGGCAGGGACACCTCCCACTCTCCCAGGCTGCTCCCAGCCCCAATGTCCAGCCTGGCCTTGGGCACTGCCAGGGATCCAGGGGCAGCCACAGCTGCTCTGGGCACCCTGTGCCAGGGCCTGCCCACCCTCCCAGGGAGGAATTTCTTCCTAAAGGATGTTTAAGCCCAATCCCTCTTTGATGACTGTGTTACTCTGCCAACCTGATTTCAGCAGCCACACGAGAATTCCAAATACCACACGAGTTCTGCTGCCATTGATGGAGCTCTTTCCTCCAATTAAGACTGAATTAGAAAACCTGAAAAGATTAAGACAAAACCAAGTGTGTATTCCACTACCCTAACTCACCAGACAGACGGCATAAAGAATGGGATTTCAGTCTTCAACTTGTTTTATTTCAACTCCCAGTTAAATCTGTAGAAACACTGTAATTTGTAACTATTAAGTCTGCATGCAGAAGCTACAAAAACACCCAGCTCCACGAGGCAATCCCATAGACAGGATTCTTGGCTTCTCTCTGGATGCCTGGAGGCCTCTGTTTCAATTATAATGGCTGTACTTACAGCTAATGGTTTTCTTGCTATTAGTCAGCTTCCATCTGTCCCACAACCTGCAGTGGTTACTGGCACAGCCACCCCCGTATAAAATGTCCTTCCTTCGAGAATCTGGAGGTTACAGGTTTTTGAAATCATGTTGGCACTGAATGGAGCAACACAGCCCGGTTCTTCACTTCTGAAAAACGCCTTAGGAGGGTTTTGGTGGGGTTTTTTGTTTGCTTTGTTTGATTTTTGGGATTTGTTTCAGTGAGGCTTTTTTTCATTATTTTTTTAGGGGGCTGAGTGGGGAGAGGACATGTTTAACATGGTTTGTGGGGTGGTTTTTTCCCTTTCTTAAAATCAGTCCCCAAACAGAAGCTTCAGTACTATCACAACTTTCAGGGAGAGTTTTAACCACTAATCCATTCAGCTTTTAGAAGCTTTACTTCAAATACCTTCTTTATCCCCCACAAGTGTTACTCAAACACTCCCTGAGAGATCCCTACACTATCAGCTCTACCTGGTTTTCCCTCAATTCACAGTTTGGTATTTTCAATTGCCTCTTGACATTGCCACATCTCAGTTTTGCCCTTCAGGTTGAAGCACTCTCCAGCAGCTCGCGCTGACCTGGACACAACCAATGAGTCTTCAGAGGTTTTGTTGTTGAATGAAGGGTTTTGGGTTGTTTTGGGGTTTTTTTTTTAATTCTCAGAGCATTGCAAAAATAAATTTTGCGTCACTGTTCACAGTAATATATTTCAGCGCTGGGTTTTGGTAGCATAACCACCTCAAGTGAAAGCAGACCGTGTCTATCTCCCTTTGCCACTAGCAAGGAAACATTCCCAGTTCTGTACCTTGGAGGTGAGTTCTTTCTGCTTAAAACCACTTCATAATCTTTTACACCCCTCCTAGAAAAGGGAAAAGCCAAACACCAGGGACACCAGGAAGGCTGCCCCATCCCTGGCAGTGCCCAAGGCCAGGCTGGACGGGCCTTGGAGCAGCCTGGGACAGTGGAAGGTGTCCCTGCCATGGCAGGGGTGGGACAAGATGGGTTTGAAGGCCCTTCCCAACCCAAACCAGTCTGGGATTCTGTGACTTCATTCAGCATTATCTCATCGAGCTGATTCATGGCAGATTGGCCCATCTGCTCCACCACAGCTACCACAACCCAGCTCAGAGGACCCAAGCCGTGGTTCCCACCCAGAGAGTGACTTGCACCCTTGTCTGCTCCCCTGGCACAGCGAGTGGAGGGCAGGACTGAGCGGGGAGCACGGAGCCAGCTGCCAGTTTGTGCAGGAACTCTTCTGCACATCCCTCAGAGAGAGGCACACAACCCCACTCCTACAGCCAGTCTGGCTGTTCCCACAGTGACCTTCTCAGAATTATTTTTACTGCCAAGACATTTTGTCTCAGCACTTCCCCTTCTTATAAGGAGCATTTGTTCATTCCAGAGCTCTGCAGCTCCAGGACATCCAAGCCCCAGCGTCTCACAACTGGAGATATCACAGCCAGTGTCATCTGTCCTCCTCGTTATCTTCCTTCACCTGCTCCTGCCCTTGAGCTGAAGCAACGTGAAGATTCTCACTCTGCCCTGCCAGAAGGTCTGGGTGACCTCTGCAGCACCGCTGAACTTTTCTGAGCTCACTGCAGCCCGTGCAGCCCCCTTCCCTCTGATTTAGGACATCAAGGACTCGGGGTCTCTGCCCTGCGTTCCCAGCCCGAGCATCAACAGTTCCCCTGCTGACACTCTGTGTTCTGGTTTTGCTCCGTACTCTGCCCCACTGGCACCAAGCAGGGCCTGCTGGTAAGGGCACACTGGTACCAAAAAGGGTTCAATGGAAATAAAACAGGGGTGGGAGGCAAAAAGAGCAGGTGTAGAACCAACCTCAGCCACATCACAGGCATGTTTTAGCCACATTCAAAGGGAGCACTCGGCTGGCTCTGTGCCTCCTGTTCAAAACAACACAATGTGGGTTTATTTGGCTGTTGTCAAAGAAGTCTATAAACAAATGAATTTATTTTTAGCTGTGCTTGAGCTGCCAGCGAAATTTAAACACCACCCAATGAGTGGTGCTGGCACAAGCAAATGAAAGGATGGTAACAGTTATCTGGCACTCAGTGTATTAATTGCTTAACCAGGCTTTGCCTTCTTAGGGGTCAACACTCAGAGTGTGTAAGAAATGTAATACCTTCAGCTCTGTGAAACAACACGAGTTTATATTCAGTAGGTGCAGAGCTGGGGGAAGAGCATCCTTTTGGATGCTCATCCATCAAGAGCCTATTTTTATAGTACTGTGACATTACAAAAGCAATAACATTCCACTCATGGAAATAGCCGAGCTCAAAGATCAAACATTGATGATACTCCAGAGGCCTCTTTACATAGATATTGAAATTTAAGATTGCTTTCCTTTTACAATAAATCAACTGTCCCCACCTGAACAGTCACTTTGGTCTGTGAGGTGATTTTGATGGATCACTGCTACCTGGAGCAATGAGCTCCCGAACAAATCTCTCCTCGTGGGAGGCAGCTCTTGTGGACAACGACTCCAGAGCCCCAGCCTGGACCCTGCAGAGGCGGCACCAGTGGGATCCCCGCAGAGCAGAGGCCAAGGAGAGCAGAGCTGACAGGCCAGGCAGTGCTTGGCAGTATCTCTGTGCCTGCGAGCTGCACGAACGCTGCTCACAGACACCGCTGCAGGTCCGGATCCACGCGGTGCAGCACCTTCAGTGCCGTTCCCTGCTCAGCTCAGCAGCAGCTTCTCAGGGCTTGGCAAGCATCAGGCAGCCACCCACGCGACGGCAGCACGCTCCTGTGCAGGGAGAGGAGGGGGAGGTGGCAGGGGACAGGGTGTTTCCGTGCTGGGAGCCTGTCCTGCTCGTTTATGTAGGATGTAAAGGTTAGGCCACAGTCAAGAGGTGCAATTCCTACACAAACCCAGCAATTTTAACTTAAACCTCACTGGTGCTCCTGCTCTCCACAGCAGCAAGGACATGGTGATTCCCATGGCAACATCAGCACAGAATGTACCAGTTCTGCTGAAAACACTTGGTCTTTCCCGGGGCAACTGAAGCTTTTTCTGCTGCATCCTCATTGTTACAATTATTGGAGCTGTACTGAGGAGTCAGGAACCTGCCCATTAGTGGTGGCTTGGGTTTTTTTAACCTGAAACAGCCAAGTATGTAAGTTTCTTCAAAAGAATTACAAATATCCCAATATGATTAAACTTAACTGCATAATAAATCCCACAGTGTGGGAGTCAGAGGATATTCGGACTGTGTTATTTTTGCACAGCAAAGTGCACACTGGACAGACTGACCCCTCTTTAGGGCCAATTTGCAGCTCACAAACACCGTTTCCTTCTGGTGGGAAAGCTGAAACTCTTTCTGTTTCAGCCCTTTGCACCAAACTCCCAGGGCTGCCCCTCCCATGCATCCTGCTCATTTCACTCTTAGGTTACACTGATCATTTTTCCTCCTCACATTGGCCATGTGGCACCTTTATCCAGCCTCTGGCTCTGGTTTTGACATCCTCAGGGTGGGCTCACAGTGGATGGAACAATGCACCTGAGGATCCAGCGCTGAGCTTGTCCCAAGATGTCAGTGCAGCATAAATTCACATCATCCAAACTCACACTCCTGCCACCAGAACTGCTCATTCTTTGAATTCACTCACAAAAAAAGGAGCAATGACTAAAAGAACAAAACCTTCTCAATGCCACCCCTCTGAACACTGGTAGGGCATTAATGTTTAAGAGTCCTAAGCCAGGAAAGCTGGACTGCTACAAGTGCTTTGATATTGCATTTTTATGGGAACCAGACCAACTGTTTGCTTTCAGCTCTTTGCTGAGCTTATTTAGCTCAGCCACCACACTCTAGGAAGAAATACCAAATTTCTCTGCTTTTTTACAATCCTATTCAAGTTTTCAGAACGCAGAAATCAGCCCAGGACAGGCCCTAAAACACTGTCCTACTGACGTTAACCATTGTTCAAAGACACTCCTCGAAGAACCCTAATCAACCCTAAAATTTAAAATGAGAACATTAAATCTTTGGCAGTAACACCAAAGCTAGCACTGAAGGTAGATTCCTATAAAAAGCTTTATTTTGGTGCCTCCAAGTGCACAGCCCCCACCAACCCCAACGAGTTCAATTCCCTCAGCTCTGAACTGCAGCACAGGGAGTTTTCCAAACTTTTTCCTTCCTGATGTGGAGAGACCACAGTCAATGTAGGTCTTTTTCCAGCAAGATGGGAATCTTTCCACTCACATCAGTGTTCTAGTTTACATCAGAGCAAGCTCAAAACCTTTGGACAGCAAGGAAGTTTCCTGTCATTACTTAATATTTCACTGTACACTGAAGGCCAGGAAAGAGCTGAGCGGTGTTTATGTTATAAAGCACAAGAATACAGAGTTTGGACGTGATGAATTTTATTTACAAGCGTAATTAAGGTTTGACGAAGTTTAATTAGACGGCAGATACTAATTTTGACATAATTATTTTTTCCATGCCAGGCATGGCTTGTATTTATCCTGAATAGCTCAGCCAGTTTGGTTTTTCCCTGCCCACTGGCCCTGTCCTTTCACAGAGCACTGCAGATTTAAGTCGTGTCTAGGACAGAGAGCAAATCCCCTCATTTTCACTCATTTCAGCAGGACAGAGGGATCAGGAGCAAGAAGGTCACCATTAAAGCACCCAACAATCAACTCACACAGTTAAACCCACGCATTTTTTAAGTGGTGACAGACACTACCTTCTGCATCACAAGGAATTATTTACTGTCTGGGGTACTGTACATGGAAATTTCCACGTGGAAGCATTGACCCTGCTCATCTTCTTTCTTGGTAATCAGTGGGAGGTTAAAAGGCAGTTACTGGATGTAAATAGTCCCTGTTTCAAGTTCTAAGAGAATAAAGATTGGCTGTAAATTGAATAAATTGACACCATTACAGATACATTCCATTTCTCAGACCATGCCCAGTTTCAGATGATTCAGACTAAGGCAAAGAGGAGACTTCACTAAAAATTTTATGAAGTAACATGGAATAAAAATGTTCAGAGAGCGGGAAGATTTGTCTCCACTTGTTCCCTCACAGCCAAACGCTCTAACACAGGTTGGTTTTATTATTTCACCGAATGTAACTCTAAGCTGGGAAAATTACACTGACATCACTTTTAACTGCTGCAGGAAATTACAGGAATGCTGGAGCGCTGCAGTGTTTTTGTCCTGCTCTCTCAAATGATGACAGCAACTTGAAAAGCCAAGGAAAACAACACAAAGCTTTACCTGAGCAAACATCAAGGTAAGGTCTCATTACAAAAACACCTGCCCCGTTCTCCAGGTCAGGTTTACCAGCAGGTCCCCACAGTTCAGTCTCTGGGAGAAGAGACCAGCAAGTATTTAGTAAAACTGGGAGTTTTAAATGGACTGGTGGAGCCTTGAGAAAGCGGTTTCTGAGCCTGGGTTATATTTAGTGACTCCAGATCTGTACAGGGATTAGAACATTCCAACAGAAGCTTATGAAAAAATACTGTCAAATATTCAAATACGTCCCAGTGACTTCAGCACAGATATTACATCCCTTAATACCCCCTTTACAAAGTTCTAGCACTCCAAAAGCAATTCCAAGTCATTCCAGCTCCAACTCAGTTCCAAGAATCTCCATCGTGACTTTCCTCACCTGCTTCCAACACTTGTTCCAGGTATTTACAGCAAATGGGAAGGCTGTGGAAGGTTCCTGTAAACAACTGGAAAAGCAGGGTGCACTCTTTTTGTCACTTCCACAGAAAGGGGAAGGAACAGTCTGAGAGCTTGTTTGCCGTGCTCTTTACAAAAGATGCCTTGTCACACACACCTACAATACTATTAGAGGTTGGATGATTTCATTCTTGACATTTAAACTTAAAAATTAAGCTTGTAAGAGACTTGAAACGCTTTTGTTTGTGCCTCGTAAGTTTCTGTGGAGCTGCAGGTGATGGCTGAGGATGTGTGAGGAGATGAGTGCATGGCGCTGCTTTCACATCCTCTGAGTAACATCATTCATAGGCAAATAACTCCGTGAAATTCCCACAGACCATTAGAGACAAGGCATAATTTCCTTATCAAGGTTAGAACACGTCGTTACATTGATGTTTGTTGATCATTTCTGCTTCCATTTAAATGTGCAGCAATGAATCCCCACACACAGCAGCGCTCAATTCTAATATATAATAGTGCTTAATTGCCTGTACCCTGAAGAGAAAGCAGCACAGGGACTGCATTCATCACTGTTTGTCAGGTAGTCAATAATACTATAGAATTCATTTTAAAGAAAGAGACAAGATATTCTATCAAGTGTTGATCTTGAATTTACAGTGTTTAAAGGTTCATTTTTTGCATCTATGCAAACAATAATCTGAACAAATGAGTACCTAGCCAGTGATTTGCATCCCTCTCAACACTTCCTTGTGTTTATCTTCTATCTGCTGTTCAGCTGCCACGTTAAAACCACTACAGAGGGCTCAGAGGAAAAGAAAATCACAAAAAGAACAATGTAGAGGCAGCAAGGCCTGCAGATTTCCCTGTGGCTACAAATCTCAAGGCCTGGCAGGACTTCAGGGGCCCATGGAAGGGGTTAGGCCATATTTCTGCCTTTCTGATCTCCAAATTCTAAATTAAAAGTCACAAAGTTATTCTGAAAACACCTGACTGAGCTTGAATGAATTCCTCTGTGGAAGTCGTGCAAGGCAGATGTTGTCAGGACAGAGCTGGATCCCAACTCAGGCTCCCATCAGACTGCACAGACAACACAGGAGGATTCAGGGACACTTTTTCAGCTGAGACGCTTCCAAAAGATACCAAAACCAGGATGTTTTGCTCCAGGTGTTTCCAGAGCCAGCTCAGCCAGCTGTGCTTTTCTGCAGCCACATCTGCACAAGTGAAAAGCTCGAAGGAGAAACTGCAGTACTTGGGTACTGAGGCATATTGAGATACTGGAGATAACTCAAATTATGGCATTAGGTAAAAGCATTAGGAAAGGCACTTCCACAGAAATCTGCCACTTAATAAGGGAAAGACTTTCAATATCTAATGCACAGGAACTACATAAGTTACAATGCACTTACTTCTCCGTTCCCCAAAGCAGAGAGTTTCCTCTCAGCTAGTACATCACAGCCTACAGAGCAGCTGAATTGTGTGTCTAAGGCCAAAGGACAGCAGAAATCTGCATTATTCTACAAATTACAGAAATGACAGCCTCAAGCACTGTGGCAAACACCCCCTCTTAAGCTCACTTCTGCTCCTTCTCACCACGTTCCCTTTCCCACTCACAGGCACTGTCGATCCACAATTTTCCGTGCCATTTGGAAGCACGTTTGGAGCCCAGCCAGCTGCATCTCGTTCTTTAAGTGCTGGTTTGTGCCTCATCTCTGGCTGTCACCAAACCACCATGACCATTCCATCCCATGGATTTCTGCTCCCATGGATTTCTGCTCCCACACCTGTCCACATGGCAGCAGACCAGGGCTGCAAACCAGACAGCAACGATCCAAACCGTTCACTGCAAATCTGACACAAAAGGCTTGAGAAATGCTGCAAAAAAACTCCTGCTCAACAGATGCCCCAAGGCAGCTGCCTCCAGGAAAACATGGCAAGTGTCACAGCCAGGAACTCTCATGGTTTCTGTCTATCCTGTGAAGAACTACGGTGTGAAAACTCTGAACACAAAAAAAAAATCCCACCTGGATGTGCTGCACGCCATCAGGGTGTTTGTGTGCTCCAGAGGTGCTCTGGGAGACACCACATCCTGCTCATCCCTGCCCAAAATGGGGGTTTAGATTGGGCTGGCAGTGGGGTTTGATGGAAACAGTTATTTACTCAAAAAATCCCATTAGGGAATTCCAGGAACTCACGGAACACTCTGACACACGAGGCTGCTCTGAGCGATGCTCGTGAGCAGCTCCCTGGAGCAACCAGTCCTGGCTCCCACCAGGGGCAGGAGGAGACATTCCCCTGCTGAGAGAGAAATTCAGCACATGGAGAAGTTTCCCCATCAAGCAGCTTTATCCCTTGATGCTCCTGTCATTCCAGCTCCCCCAAAAGCACATCAGCCCCTGGCTCTGCTCTCAGACTCTGCTCAGAGCTGCCAGAACACCTCGGCTCTGGCAGGTGCAGGAGCCAAGGACGGCAGATGCTGCCACAGGATGCTCGCACCCTGTGATAAGCCTTTGCTTATCAATTATGCAAAGCTGGCCAAACACACGGCAGGTGCAGGTGCTGAGCCGAGGCACCGCCTCCATCCCCAGCCCCGAGTGCCCCCCGGCAGCAGGAGGAGCTTTGGAAGCCGTGGGGACAGGCTCAGGGGCTCGGCTCCTGGCTCCTTGGGTCAGCCCAAGGAAACGTGCTCAGGTGCCTTCCCCCACGGCAGCATCTGTGCCACAGCAGGGAGCTGGCGGGCAAAGGCAGCACCTCCCGCAGTGCCAGGGCTGCTGCAGGACTGCCCAGGGCAGGGTCCAGCTCTGCCAGCTGCTGTCCAACAGCAGGGACCCGATGGCACTCTCTGTGCCGGTGGCTGAGCTCACACTGCCTGCTCAGGCGAGCAGCAGCTGCTGCCATCAGCCCAGGGCACAGGAAAGCAAGGAGCCAGAAGTAAGAAATGCCTGTGGATATCTAAGAGTGATGCCAGGTAGCACTGCTCCAGACCGTGCTCCTTCTGGAGCCAGGAGAGGCCAGTGCTGCTGCTGAACACAAGGATGTAAAACGCAGTAAATACCACCAGAAGCACAGATGATCTCGTGTCAGGCATTTGTATAAACACTTGCCATGCTTCAGAAGTCAGAGAAGGTGCTCAGCAAAGGCCAGGACGGCCCCACTCACACATACCCAGCTTTACTACTGTGCTGGAGACAGGAGAGAGGGGAAGCTGAACTGAAGTTTGCTACAAATTGCTTCCCCTGCAAAGAAAAGGGGATCTGAACCTCAGAAACTGCCTCCCCCCACACTCCCGGGGCTTACTGAGACCTCTGCTCAGCTCTGTGGGGTGGAAAGGGGTACACAACAGTTCAAGCAGCAATTTATGTGACAAGCAGTGCCAGAACTTCATCCCTTCATGGAATCACAGGACAGTTTGGGTTGGAAGGGACCTTAACAACCCTCTAGTTCTGAGCCCCTTGCATGGGCATGTCAAACACACAAGCATTTCTCTATTCCTAATAAACCTTCCCTTCAGTGAAGGAATTAAGGCATGATTTTACAAACTTGCAGAAAATAAAAGACCAAACCTCACTGCCCGCAGTAGTTCTGTGCCTTAATCATCAGTTTGATACCCAGGGCGGCCGAGCACAGAGTTATTCCTCCTTCCAGTCTTGTCAAAGAGTGCTTTCCCCTCTGGGGCTCCACGAGGAGCTGACCCAGTGCTGGTCTAGCCAGGGTTCCTCCCAGCTCTGTGTCCTACCTGACTGAGGCCACAGAGAGAAGCTCAACTACTGAATCAGATCCTCCCCATTTTCCTCATATCAGCCAAGGAAATTCACCTCCCAGCCAAGACTGAAGTGATTCCAGCACAGAGAAAACTGATGAGGACAATTTATGGCAGCAGGATTTATCACAGGTCTTGTCGTTGCCCAAGATGAGTCACGAACTGAAACACAGGAGCCAAACTTTCCATTTGCATCATGTGAGTTTACATCAGGAAAACTGCCTTATTTGAGGGCATTCAGGAGTGGTTTCACAGAAAATGCCACTGCATTGGTGTCCTTAGAGCTGGTTTTTGTCATGGGCTAACAGCTTCAGGTATTTGAATCCATTTGTATTTGGAAATGGCTCTTGGGCGTTTGCAGCACACCCAGAGCTGGTGTCTGGGTGAAGGGCAAGAGGCACTGCAGCTGAAAAGCCTCCACCAGCACCACAACAACCTCCCCCACCTCACAGTAACACTCAGAGCAGTCAGGAAGGACATTGCTGGAGATCTTTCATCAGTTATGTGGTCAAAAGTCCATCAAGTCCAACTCCAAGTGCTTCCCACCCCGCTACAGCAAGGGGAGTCCCTGTCCCTCCTGCAGCTGGGTTTCCTGGGAAAAGGAGGGGCTGGGATTTGTCCAGAGCCAGCAGCCAGGGTGTGGGGCAGCCTTCAGCACACCCCTTTAGCCGAGGCGCCCGCTGCAGCCACAGTAACGCATCAAAAGTCTCTCACTGCCCATTTTGTCTTGTAATCCTCCATCATTTGATGCCATTAGGAAATAAAGCAGAGCACCTTCAGGCTGATTCATTTCCCACTGAAACACCGTGCCCAGAGTCATTCTTTCCGAGGCAGCAGCATCTTTGCATGTGATTTTTCACCTGTGATCCGTGTCTCCTGTCTGCATAACTCACTCTGCTTCCAGGGCTCCAGATCCCAAACAATCCAAGGCTGGTGGCTATTTCGGGTAAGTACTTAGCAGAGTTTTGCCACAACCATGAGTGATGTTCTCTCAGTGCCTGCAGCAGACTAATCCTCTGTTTTGGTTTATCTCAACACCATAACTAAACCCAGCAATAAAGAAGCACAGAAGTTATTTATCACACAAGGAGCACTTCAAATAAAACACCTGTTCACATTTGCGCTCAAAACTGAAACAATTTTTTTATCTGAAATAGCAAAAGGAGTTGTTTTTTTTTTTGAGACATTGGAGAGCAAATTTGGTTTTGTTACTTTTTTTCATGTTTGGGGTTTTTTTTGCAGCAGTAGAGGAATGTAAAACAAGTTTTCTCAGCAGAGCACAGCCGCAAAAAGCCAAAGATGCTGCTCCCTCCTGCTCACCTGGCAGAGGCTCTGTGCGGCAGCTCAAGGACAGGAGAACATTTCATCACCTCTGCCAAGGTATTTCTCAGCCTCCCCAGGGTCTGGCTGCCCTTTTGCCTCCCCCACATTCTCTCAAACCTTCACTTCCCAGGGCAGTGCTGGAGTCACCGTCCCTGGGAGGGCTCCAACAACGTGGATGTGGCACCTGGGACATGGTTTAGTGGCGAGCAGGGTGCTGGTGCTAGGTTCACGGTTGGATTTGATGATCCTAAAGGCCTTTTCCAAGCGGAATCCCACGCCCCTGTGGCCAGAGGGCAGGACAGTGGCTGTGCACCTCAGTGACAGGAGAGGCTGGAGGTGCAGGGTGTGAGCACAAACACCTCGGGGCAGTTCGACAAAGACATTTTCCAATGAATATGTAAATCACCCCAGGTTTCTTAAAATACCTGGACAGTTCTAAGCACAAGCTGAATGCATAAAATTAAAGTCTGATTTATCAACAGTATTCCCACAGTCAGCATATCTACTCCATTAAAAATCCAGCTCATACATCAGTGTCAATAATATCAATGCCCTCCATAACTCAAACAGTTCATTAATTACCCTCACAGAAAATGATCATTACACAGAAGGCACAGGCTTATGGTAACCACTGACCCCATCAAGACTCCTCACTTTGTCTTCACAATTCAGATGACAAGAGCAGCACTTGCCCTCTGATCAGGTATTAATCACTGATCTGTTATAAAAATGAGCTTTCTATTGAACACTGATGGGCAGTAAATGGCCTTGTATGGCTTAGTACAAATTACTGCTGTAAAGGAATATTCTGATTTATGCCCCAGTTGTGCAGCTGGATCGGGTCATCACTAAGCACTGCTGCTGCAGAATGTTTTCTATGAAATTCCTAAGATTGTACCTCAAATCTGTACAGGAAGACACCCAAGTTCTGGTCCTCTTGTTAGCCAGGTTTTTAATACATTCCCAGGGCAGAAAGGAAGGACTGAGCCTGAGGGTTCATTATATTGGACTGGGCTGCAAGGAAATCATGGAATCATCCGGGTGGGAAAAAGCCTTTCAGATCGAGTCCAAACGTTGACCCAACACTGCCAAAAATCCATTAGCTCTGATCCAGCAGCCCCCAGAACCAGGAGAAACAATCCCAACAGCACAAGCACAAACACAGCAGTTTTCCTCCGAAAAATCAAACAGAATCAACTCGTCCTCAAACAGTTTTCCAGTCCTTGAAGCTGAGTACATCTGGTGAGCCCTGCAGAGACTCAGAGCTGCTCAGATCCCCGGGGGTCCCTTCCAGCTCCGAATAGCCTGAGAAGGTTTAAAAGATCAGCCTTTGGGGAGCAGCACTAGAAGGAGAAACAGGAGCAGGTGCCCAGCCCAGAGGGACACCTGGAGCTGCAGGAGCTCGCCAGAAGCAGAGAAGGAGCTGGTAAAGTTAACGAGGAGCAAAATCCATCTCCACAGCAGCAGGAAACCTGGGGGCCCTCCCTGTGTGCTGGGAAAACACTGGATTGAGCAAGAGCAGCCATAACCAGGGAACAGAGCCACAGCTCATCACAGCAGGGATCCACCAGAGGGACAGGGGCAGCTCCTGGGGCCGTGGAGAGATGGGAGGGAAATCCAGGCTTTTAGAAATGTGCAGAGCAGGGGCTCATCCAGCTTCCAGTCCTTCAGCTCATGAGCCTGGGGAGCCCCCAGGATCAGACAGGAGTGCTGGCTTATCACTAAGGGAATAAACCTCTGTTTCTGAGGTGAAAGAAAAATGCAGTAGTATTTTACATTAAGTCTCTGGGTATAACCTGTGCTTTGCTTTCCCATCAAAAAAAAAAAAAAAATTTAAAAAGTCACTGGTGAATTCCCAGATTTTTTTCAAAATATATTTTAATTACTGCAAGTCTCTATTGTCCATTTTTAAAAAGGAACAAGTAAAAAAGCCAAATATTTCTCCCAAAGCAGAGTTTCAAGGAGTTATTCTATTATTTAATTAGAAACCTGTTTCGCTTGGGAAACAAAAAAGCTGTCCTCCTCACTGCTCAAGGAAGGGAGGGAAAAAAAACCACATTCCCTCATTATTTCCCCTTCAACACAGTTAATTAACATGATAAAGAGATAGTATTTCAAATGAGCAGTAAAATAATTTCTAGCAGACAGTGAAAACCATTAGATTCAATCTCAAAATCCACAACCCACGATTTCATCTCCATTTTAGCACAGCAGGAAAGCTGACCCGGGAGCAAACAGAGCAGGGCACCAGAGCTGGATGGGTCTGCCTGCAGAGAGCAGGGCCTGATGTGGGGAGGGACAATCCCCACATCCCCCCCGGGCCAAGGACACGGCCCTTTGCGTGCCAGCAGCTGCGGAGGCCAGGAGGCAATTTAACACCAAGAGCAAGAATAAAAACTGCTCTCCTGCCACCCCAGAAGCGCCACTGAATGGCCATCCTGTGATTTAATTCACCATCCAGAACGGCTGCTCAAAAATTGCTCCGTCCAAGGCGGAGTCCTGTGAGAGAGGGACTGAATTTACATCGGTCTGTTCCAAATGTGACACCTCCTCCCGGAAAAAACGCCAGGGAAACGCATTCCAGGAAGGATTTAACAGCAATCTGTCCCAGTCGAGAAATTATTTTGGGAGAATATGGCACATGGATGAAAAACAACTGTTACCAAGAAGTCATGGAATAGATTAAGAACATTTTACACCAGTGCTGAACATGAGATATTTCAGCCACAGGCCAGGAAGCTGTCTCCTTCCCAGGTAATCCCACTCCACGTGACGCTCATCATTAACATGACCAAGCTTAATTTAAGAGGATGATCAGCACAGACTCCTCAGACCCTACACACAAAATGCTGAATTGAAAGACAAATTCGTATTTATCCAGCACTTATGGGCACTGAATATCTGACAAGAAGTTTCTCAGAAAACCAACACCTACAAACTTTCCCACGTTCTCATCTCTTACGCTGCTCAGACCTTTTTTTGCTCCCCTTCTTTTCATCTTTATTGCACTTACAGCTACCCTGCATCATATATTTATAGCCATTGCATTATATTCATACATGGAAGTGCCAGAAGTTCTCCAGTGCACGTTTTTAGGTGGAATTTACAGCGCAAAATCTGATCACGACCAGCACGATCACTGTCAGCACTCTGGAATCTGTCCCACGGGAAAGCAGAGTGCAATTAAAGAGAGATTTACCTGGCCCTTCATCTGGCCACCAGTGAAGTCACCACAGAGCCCAAATAACCTGCTTCAGAGTAATTTGGTACTTAAACCCCCCCAAACCACATCCTTCTAGTAAACAACATCAGGTGAACTCCCTTGAGGATCCCAAGCCGGCTCCAAAAGCTCTTACAGCTCCGTTTTCACGCCATGAAAACAGAGTTGGGGTCTCTAAAGCACATTCCAGGTGCGGTTTGACAGAGTTGTGGGAGTGCCTGACCCCACTGAACATGAAGGGCTTGGTTGGAAAACCTGGGACACAAACTGGGATTTGGCTGTTCCTGCAGAGCCCTGGGCTCCCTGAAAACCCCAAAAGGCACACAGGTCTCAAAAGTCAGACTTTAACACTGACCTCAGCTACTCGGCACCTAAAAATAGGAATGACAGACCTGTTACACAGCAAAATACTGCTCAGCCCAGCGCTGAACCCAAGGAAACTCAGAGCCATCCCAGTCGAGGAGCAGCCCCCGTGCCAGCACAGCCCAGCCCCACTGAAGGCCACGAGTCCTGGCAGGCACCAGGCACGAGGATTAACTGCAGACTGGAGAAGGATCAGGGCAGAACAAAACCAAACCAAACCCCTGATCTGCTGCAGCACACAGGGGCTCTCTGAAGTGTTTTCCCTCACTGGCCATCCAGGAGGGCACTTTCCTTGCTGGAACATTCTTCTGCAGGAGTTCAGCACCTCGGGGCAGGGGGAACCCTGGGATTCCCACAGAAACAGCCCCACATTTAAAAGGGACAGTGCTCCTCACGTTCAGGAATGGGAACTGAACTTTATCTAACAGTTCTGAAACTCAAAGTTCCAGGCTGAGGTGTGGTTCTGTTAATCAATACCATCATAACTTTGAAAGGCTGAATTCCCCAGTCCGTTTGTTTGACCTTTCCCCTCTCAATTCATTCAGGATTCATGGAACAGCCTGGCCTTCCTTAAGGAAGGGAACTCTCGCTTCAGGCTGTTTTACTGAAGTATTTTGAAAAGGTACAAAGAAATAACATATTCTGGATTCATTCCTTCACTTAATTTTTACTGTGCCAACCAGGATTTCCTTACAGCATTCAGCTTAGTCTCAAAGTCCTTCTTAAATTCTCTTGGGAAGACTGTTGTTACATGGTTTTTTTTCCACAAATTATCTAACGATAAATTTGAATTTCCATTACATTTGTTTTTCCTGTTCCTGACTCTGCCCACCTGCAGATCTACCAAAGCCCATTTCAGGCAGTGCTCTCCAATTCACAAACAGTTGAACTGGGATCCTTGGTGTCACTGCTCAGGTCACTTCTCAAACAAACTCTCTTCTCTCAGACTGTTAACTGAGCCTCAAATCACCGAGCAAATACAACAGGACATCCAGAATTAACAGTCTGATGCTGCAATCAAACACCTACGACTTCTGCTGAGTTTGAGACGTTTTTTAGATATTTGTTCAATCCCTACAGAGCTTCTGTCACAGCTTGGTAGCAGAAATGCATGAATTAATTTACCAGCTCTCTGAGCTGGACGTGGGGCTTTTTGTTTGTTTGATTTATTTTTAATTTGACATATCTTTACTCATCACAATTAAAATAAGAACAAGTAATTCATTCAAGAGTTCAAACACAAAAACCTCAAACTGGTGGTGCTTAGGTAGATAAACAAATGAGGCTAAAGGAACAAGGCTTTCCAAAAAACCCAGAAATCCCAAGTTCTTGCACATCTGTGATGCATATAAAGTCAGACTTCAGACAACTTCAAATCCTAAAGGACAATTCTGTAGGATTATGTTTACAGTGTTTCTTATCACTGTGTTATTAAGCATCTAATTTTCACCCAATTACTTTCATATAAAATTAATATTAATTACACCAATTGCTACTAATTACAAAAATTATTACATAACTGATATCATTTCCGCTGTGGTATAAACAAATGCCAACCACATAAAGCAGTATTTACCCCCTGTCACTGACACCACGTGGCTGCCCCACACAGGCGATTCAGGAAGCTGCTGTTTAACATTTCCAGTTTTATCAGGGGCTAAATGCAGTCTCAGAGTTGGTGATCATGGCTCACACAGACCTATTTTCCTCCTGCTTCACGTCTTCTTTAATAATCCCCTTAGCAGCTCTGCACTTCCCTTCCCATCTCCCTTCCTCCAGAACTAGAGCACGTAAAACAGCTTCTTCTGAGAAGCAATTTCTTCACTACCTTTTTAAAAATTTACTTTTAAATTAAGTTCCAAGAAGTGTAAATTTTGAAAGGCAAAGGGGAGAACGCTCTGTGTTTATAAAGAGTCAACACTGAGGCCTTGAAAGCTTCTAGGAGGAAGATGCAAAACATCACAAGCTGATCAACATCCTCCTAAAGGAGACAACACTGAGTGCTCCTGAGAAAGCCTCTCCAAGGAAAGTCTCAAAGCCACACGTACCCAAATGTTGTGTATTTGGTTCTGCAGCTGGTTGTGTTTTACTCAAAACTGATGGTCCATCCCCCCTCACACTTCCTGAGAGTCAAATACCCTCCTCAAGAGAAAGTGAAGCAGAGTTTAAGCCTCTTCACAGTACTGTCCACGCACAATGTGCATTCTTTAATTAAAAACTGATGTGATGAATTTCAACCACCAAATTGGGCTGAAAAACCAAGTATCCTTTAACTTTACTTTGTTTTAAGTCACGAAGCTTTGCAGCTTCAGACAGGTAGGAAATGCAGCAGCAACCACTTCTGTTTGCAGTGTGTCTCAGGTAAGGAGATGAGAACTTGGTGGGAGCAGAGAAAAGTGCATAAAACAGACAGAAATATAAACCCTGAGAAAAAACAAACCAGAAAACCTCCACAACTATAACAGAAGGTTTTATTGGATTAAATCCACCATGAAAACAGGATTGCTGGGTTAACATATCTATCCATTTGTGCTGAGAGAGAAGAGAATTCCTCTTCCATCCCATCACTTTTGACAGCACAGAGGAGAGAGAATAATTTCACTTGGTGCTGACAACCAAATGGTGCTAAGGATGAGATGTGGAAGCGCTTGAAGGGCTTTCAGCTGAAACTGAGGTGGTACCACACACAGTAGTTCTGATCAAGGCTTGGAGTTCTCTGCCTAAAGAAGCTGCAGTAACAATTCCTAAAATTGATTTTTGTGTTTAGAATTTTTGCAGCCTCTTTCTCCCAGCAGACACCAGGTGTTCCAACAGCACTTCTCCCTGCAAGTCACCACCTACTCCAACCCCACGGACTGGAAACGTGTTTGTGAGCAGATCCTTCCTCGTGATGCCAGTTCCCCTTTGCTCGCTGCTAGCAGCTGTGAAAGGATCTGCCCTGCAGTAACTGGGTTCTCAACCAGCTCAGACACAACTTCCCAACCCACCACCAGTACCATTTGTTTTATTTTCAAGCGTGCAGCCAACGCTGCCTTTCCCAGCACCGCTGAGAAGGGCGCTGGCTGAACTGCTCTGAACTGCGTTTTTACAAATCAGGACGTTATAAATTACACATCGGTGGGAATATTCACTTTAACTCTGCCCACAAGATTGACTAATGCTGCCCATAAAGACTAAACATGCTTTACATGCTCTTAAGCACCTCTGCTGTTCATCACGTTACTAAAAGCTGCCTTAGACAGCAATTCCCCTTCTACTCTGAGTAAGGCTCTGTCCTTGGAGCCAGCACAGCAGCAGCACTCAGACTGCAGAGGCACATTTATATCTTTGATTGCACAGTTAACTCCCAATTTGTTTCTCTAGTTTATTTCTCTGTAGCTTTTATAAGTAAAAGCCAGGGCCCTGAAGTGTAAATTGCCAGTTAATCACATTCACTGATTAAGGTATAACCTGATAAGGAACTGCAAACATCATTAGGCTGAGGACTACCTGTGCAAACCACTCACATACCATCACTGCTCCTCTGGCAAGAGCAAGAAGGGTCAGGCTGCTCAAAAAGAGCTCAATTTTTTATTTCCACAGGCACTCATCAACAGAATTGCTGCTCAAAAGCTGTCATAGTGTCAAAAACGCCCAAGCTGGCCCTGCTTTGTCACTTCAGAATAAAAAGAGAAAGAGTCAACAGGCTGCACTTGAGCAGGTCACCACTGCTCCTTCCTGCTGCTGTAAGGGCAGACCTGGAACAGCCTGCTCAGCCACCAAACATCACCTGATCAGTCCCAGAGAGCAGCTGCACAAAAGGCATTTTTACAAATGCCGACACGGAACAGAAAGATTGGGGAAAACAGTTAATTCAGGTCATTCACAATCATCCAAATGATGAAATATTAGGATGTGACCGCCTCAAATACAACCTTAGAAGGCTGAGGAGAAAACCCGAAACTATTTAGAAGCAGAAGAATTTTGTGTAGTAGTTAATTTCAGTACAATCAGATTAAAGCCCGTTTGCTGTGTGCTGTGACAGCTGCAGGAATCCCTCCGGCTCCAGGAGCTCTGGACACCGCTCCATTGTTTTCTGCCAGGACTCCAGAGGAGACAGCCCAGCTGAATTTTCATCTGCCCTCCCTCCAGAATCCATGATTCACGGGAGGAAGAGGCGTTTTTGCTTGTGATGGCTCGTGGGCTATTTTTAGGTTTGAAGTTAATCCAGCTCTGAGCGGCTCCAGCAGCGACGTCTCCGCTCAGCCTCCGCACAGGAACTCCAGACGCTGCCGCGGGGAAAGCTCTCCCCAGGCAGCACGAGAAACCAAACCAGGGCTCCTAATGAGCGACTCTGCCTAATTGCCTCTGCTCCCACGCAGCCATTCATGGGCACAGGTGCCTGGTCGCAGGAGTGCAACGTTTCCCCCCAGGGAAGAGTTTTCAGTTCAGGGCGGCAAATTTTGTCACCTAAATTCCTGTCCCAGTGAAGAGCCCGGATCTGGAGCTGGACACTGCTACTCCAGCACCAACCAGAGCTGTGAGGACAAGCCCAAGGCACAGAGCATGTACTGCTAAAGATGCAGGCAAGCCTTTCAAAACAGATCCTGCTGAAGGGAATGGGTTGTTCCATGCCTCATCCACCGGGGACTGCTCAGTGACCTGGCAGAGCACAAGGCTGGCACCAGCTGGCAAATGGAGATTCCTCAAAGACGGGATGAAAGCGAGTTAATCTTCCCTCTGGTTTTAAGGAGAACGAAGATACAAAGAACACAGTGCAAGAGGTACTCCAAGCACAGGTAAAAAGGCAGAATGAGATGGCCAGGCCAGTGGTGTGTCACAGGGGCATGGAGTGCTCAAACAAGCTTTGAATGGCTTTGAACTGGAAAAGCAGGTCTGGATTGGATATTGGGAAGAAATCCTTCCCTGTGAGGGTGGGCAGGCCCTGGCACAGGGTGCCCAGAGCAGCTGTGGCTGCCCCTGAATCCCTGGCAGTGCCCAAGGCCAGGCTGGATGGGGCTTGGAGCACCCTGGGACAGTGGAAGGTGGGTTGTACCTGCATCACCTTTTAGGTCCTTCCAACCCAAACCATTCCATGATTTTATGATTCTGTGTTACATTCTGTTCACCCCAGGAGCCCGAGAGGAAAGGCATGAGGGAGAGGGAGGGCGTCTAAGGCAATGTCTGAAGTTGAACCAGGGTGCTCACATTCCCTTTTCTGTGCTGAACAAGTACACACATGTGGCTTCCCATGAGTTTCGTAACCATAATCCTACATGCATCGCACTTCCTACCTCAGGAAAAGGCACAGAGCCTGTGGGAATGCTGCTGCAGGAGAAGGGGGGGAACTCGGTGCTTCATTCCAGACTCTCCATCACCAGGCACTGCCCTTACCCAGCTGGGGCAGCACAACACTCCCAGCCATGCAAGACACATCCAGGATTGGGGTCCTTGCCCCACTTTGGTGCTGGGGGCTGAGGCAGCCCCAGTCTGCACCCCGAGTTTAGCTCTTGCACAGCACTTGGAAGAGCATCAGCTGTTCAGAACGATCCCTGCTGCTCTTCATTCTGGTGCTGCTTTGAGCAGAGCTGTGGGAAGGGCAGCCCTGGTGCCTCTTCAGCAGCTGGGCCTGGAACAGCAGCTTCAGGTCAGTTTGGAGCCATCCCTTGGATTTATAAGCAGAGGTTTTCACCTGCTTTTACTGAGAGCGAACCAAACTGCGGTGCCACCCAAACACAGGCGGGTTTGCATCGCTGTGGTCGCTCTCTCAGACCAGTTCGGGAGTTTGTCAGTGAAACTCGTGTTTTCCTGCTGAAGCAGAGCTCGGGAAGGATCCTGGGAAGGATCCCTGGTGGCAGACCCCTTATCCCCAGCCTGCTCTGCAGGAAACGCTCCCACGCAGGAGCTGCACGGAGCCCAGCACAGGCAGCTCCAAACTCTCGGAGCCAAGGCACCAGACTCACTGCAGGGGGATAAAAGTGAGCCACAGAACCAGAGGATTCTAAACTGACCCAATCTCTCATCCTAAACATCCTTCCCCATTCCTTTCCCCACGTCTCCGGCCTCCCAGGCATTTACCCACACGCAATGAAAAGGTGTTTCCAGGTGTTTCTCCCACGTGCTGAGGCAGAAACAGAATTGCTGTGAAGTCTCTTCCCTCCAGGAGAACATTCCAAAGGCACTTTGCTCCTATGGTGATGGGGTCCTACCTAGATGAGGAAAACCATCACCTAAGGGACCTCCACACAGGATCATGACTGAAAGGGATATAAAAGCACATTCTGGATCCAAATATTTTCCAGTTGTTCATGTACAAATACTCAGTGAGGTTATTTTTTCCTACTACAAAGAATAACAGGGGTTACTGCACCCCCTGTTACTCCAAGTGCCACTTAAACCATACCTGTAATAATAAAATTGGATTATATTAAGAAAATTTAAATTGTTTCCAAATGCATCCAGTTTTCAGCTTAAAAATCAAATCCTACTTTCCACAATAACTTCAGCTATAATTATACAGGGATATAGAAAAATCACAGTCATTGGTAACACAAAAAGAATTTCTTCTTCCCTGCATCACCGTAAGAATCCATCTTGGGGCAGCAGTTTTGCTCGGGAATACCACTGTGTCCTATGGAACAGGTGGGGGAACAAAGCAGGGAAGCAGCTTTGTAATCTGGTATTAGCAGGGATTGCTCACAAAGAAAAACAATTTATGCATGGGTTTAAAGATTAAACAGAATTTTATGCTGAGAGACTGTCCGGGTTATGTTTTCTTTTTTTTATTTTAAAAACTGAGGGGAAAAACAAAAGAACCGTAGAATCACTGACGTTGGAAAAGCCCTCTGAGATCACTGAGCCCAACCACGCACCCAGCACTGCCAGGTCCACCACGAAACCACGTCCCTCAGCACCACACTGGCCCTCTGAGCACTCCCAGGGCTGGGCACTGCACCCCTGCCCCGGGCAGCCTGGCCCAGTGCTCGACAATCCCTTCCATGAAGCAATTTCCCCAATATCCCAGCTGAACCCCCAGCCTGAGGCCGTTTCCTCTTGTCCTGTCCCTGTTCCCTGGCAGCAGAGCCCCCCCCTGGCTCTTGGAATTCAGCACCCAAAGGAAGCACAGCTCTGCCCCAGAGGCAGGGAGTACCCAGGGTATCCCACAGCCCTGCAGGGGTCCCAGGAACACAGCTCCTGTCCTCTTCAGCTCATCTCTAACTTCAGACAGGCTTCAAACACACTCAAAGCCGGTGTTTTCCTGAGGACAGCTGAAGAGTTCATGTACAAGCTTAGAAATGAGAGTCTGGTTCGGTGCCAGAAGGGTTCTGACAGTTTGCCAACGTTGCTTTGAGGTTTCCCTCTCTTCAGTTTCTTTAATCTCCCACTATCACCAAAGAAAAAAAATTTAAATAAAAAATAACCCTTAAATTTTTGAAAAAGAAGGTCAACCTGTTATCCAGCAGATCAGCTGCTGGGAAGGCTTCTACCCTACCCTCCCACGCTTCCAGGGCTCCGTCCCTGCTCATCCAGGCACAGCTTAAGCACATCCAAAGCCCTTCCCTGGCTCAGCCCTCACGTTGGACACGCACAGGTACAGGCACAGGTGAGCTCTTTGGGGCAGCCCAGGAAGCCGCCCCCAGACACTGAGCCGGGGCAAATGGGATCAGTCACACCTCGTTTGGACCCGGCCCTGTGACGAGGCCGGCAGCAGCTGGGGATGGACACACAGCCCCTCCAAAGCGTGATTACAGCAGGAGCGCCCAAAACCTCACACCAGGTTCGCTCCTAACAACAACCAAATCAATTTAAATCGCCCTGGTTCCTCTGGAATCACAGCTGTAGCAATGTAATTATTCTCCCCTGATGCAGAGCAGTCATTGAAGGGCTTTGCACGGGTTGGAAGTGATGGTGTTTAAGTAACAACACTGGGAGTTGCTGGTGAGCTGGGGAAACACGAGAAATGGGTCACCCTGACATAACAAAAGAGCTCATCACGGCACTGCCCCTGGGAGCCCTGAGAAACATCCCCTGGCACAGCCTGGATAATGCTTAGGTCATAAACTGCTTGGAGATCACCTGAGCCAGGGCATTCCAGGGCTGCTCCAAAGCCTGCTGGGTTCTAATGGGTGATTTCTATCCTGGGGCGGGGGACAGGGGCGTGCAGGGAACAGGGGTGAGGAAAAGAGGCCACAAGCTGAACGTTTGCAGCTGACACAGAACAGATGAACTCGCTTTATTAAGCTGACTACTTAATAAAAGTCTATCTCAGCAAATAAAAAACGAGAGTTCAATGCTGTCCCATTAAGGAGTTATTTGTATTTCAGCTGTAAACGCTGCTGGGGAGGATTTACTGGTTTTTAAAAACTGCACTAACCCCAATGCTTCTGCAGAACGGATCTATTGTGCCGGAATTTAAGAGCCCTATCTGTTAAACCTGAGCTTTGCGGTGAGGAAATCAGTAGCTTCTCTAGAAATCGATTAAACTGAGCCCCTGCCCTCACACTCCTGCCCTGAACGTAGCAGGGTTTTGGCAAAGACTCCAGCAAAATATTCTCCTTCACAAATAAAAACACGGGCCAGTCTCTCACTTCTGGCACTTCACTGCAAGCCAAACATTTTTCCCCAGAGAAGCATGAAAATCTAGTGTGTGCCACAGCAAAATACATCAAAAACTCAGCCTGAAAATATCCTCTCTCCATGAGGCTGGGAGTCCAAACCGTGACTGCAGTAGGTGGGAGTTCAAATATTAAACGTTGTGAGGTTTGGCAAACATTCCCATCCCCTCTGTGTAACAATCTTTGCCCTCTTTTTTTCCCCAGTCCTTAACCTGTGTTTTGGAAGGTGACTGAACTCTGCAGCTTCCTATCCCTGTACTGTAGGTGTATCTTATTTTATTAATTCCATGATGTTCTGCAGTGACAGCTATGGACAGGGAAGCCGGGAGAGCTTTTCCTGCGTGCTCCCCACGCAATTATTTTAAAACACTTGCCCAGCAGCCAGCTTCTTCTCCTGACAGCTGGCCCTGGCTGCCTCCTGGCCACAGCCTGGCTTCCCTCCACAGAAGATTGAGCCAGAGGCTGGAGAGATGCGTTTGGAACAGGATGCAGAGATCTGAAGCTCTTTACAATGGGTTTATTATCTTTTCTCCTTCAGTTCTAGAGTGCACCAGCATGCTTCTTGCCTGCTGAATGCTCTACACGGGAAGGGAAATAATGGTGCAGAGCCCTCAGGCAGATGAACAGGGGCAGTGCCAGCACTTCTTGGTTATCCCCGGAAAATACCTCCCCTAATTCAGCAGAACCCTTAAATGCAGTGCTCCCAGCAGTCCCACTGACTTCATTAACTACCTGTGTGCAGTGTAAACGTTTCTGAAGGATTAGCAAAGCTTAGCCCTGCCTGATGCTGAGCTTCAAATGAATTTGGCAAGACAGAAACCGAACGCTTAGAATCAAACTGCTAAAGGAACTGCATGGGAGCATTTGCTCCTAACAAGCCACACTTGAACTTACAGCCTGCGATTCACGAGCCTCAGCTCCTTTAAAGCCCAAAGCAGTTATCTTCCCAGCTTTAAAAGAAATACAGAAGAGTTGGGAGGTCAGCCCCATCTTCTGAGCACTTTACTCCCCAGAAAACCCCCTCCAGCAGAGCAGCCCTCAGCTTTCCATTTCAGAGCGTATTAAATTATTCAAACACCATCCCAATTTCAAGGAAAAAGTGGGTTCCTAAACACATTTCCTGTGCAAGTGCTGATGCTGGGTTATTTGCAAACATCCATTGTGAGATTCCAGCACAGCTACACACTCTCCTACATCGAGGACAAACCCGTGCTCTGGTATCAACAAACAGCTCCCCACTTCCCCTCTGCAGCTCTTGTCAGTGACAGAACAGTAAATCATGGCGCTGCTCCTAAAATCCCAAGCGAAAAGACGCAGGTTTGAATGAAGAACACATTATTTCCAGGCCCCACAGTGTCCTCCCCGTGCTTCTGAACCAGGAACTGCTTCCACACTGCTGACACTCAGCCTGCTGATCAACCCAGAGAGCTCAGAGAACACCCTGCAGCGTGCACTAATTACCTCAAACATCAATTACAAGCCCAATAAAGCCATTTGCAAGGAGTGACACTCAGGAGCTTGCTAGGACTTGATGTCATTCAGCATTATTAAATTTGAAATCCATCCTCATCCCGTGTTGTGAAAGCCAGACCACAGCTAAGCTGATTTACCACGTCAGGTTACACTTCATGGCCCTGAAACACACGGTCTGGAAACAGGAGGAGGGTCTATAAAAAGGCACATAAAAGCAGCTCATAATCTACCAGAACGTACACAAGATAAGAAAAAGGATCATTAGTTCAATATCAACACTGTAGTTCGAATTTACTGGGGTAAGAGAAGTGTAATCTCTTCTAAATAAAGCTAAGTCAACATCTACAAATAAAAGCTACTATATTTATATCCTATCACATTTATAATCTTTATCTGCTACACCTGGTTTTTATAATATGCTGCACCTGTAAGAACCCAGCCAAACCTGAGAGGACACATCAATGCACGACAGTCTCCAAAAGACCAAGGACAGATGACACAAAGAACGTGATGGTACCCTCTGAAAACCTAGTTCACATCCAACAGAATCAAAAGAAATTAAGAATTAGAACAAAGCGTCTCATTTATTTGGACAAACAGACGTTATTTGGCCCAGCACCTGTATCAGCAGCTGAGAGTCTACAAAACAAGCCCCAAATTTGAACACAGAAAGGGGATCCCTTCCTAACAGGCAGAAATAACATCTGCTCGTGTGCTCCAAGTGTTCGAGGGAAGGCAAAGAAAACAAGAGCAGCAACCTTGGTTAATTATTGACATTCAGAGCCCTCAGCTGAAGGCAGAGCTGCACCCCAGCTCTCAGAAACTGAGCAAGTTCTCCAACACCCTCATCATCCACTGAGAGAGCAATATTGCAGGAGAGCAATAGTAGTTCCTGACTTGGGATTAAAAATACCAGTGAATGTTTTCTAAGCAAGACGAGACATTTAGTCACAGGCACCTTTTAATTGCATTCCACATGGCATTTACAGTTGGGTTCTCTGAATCCCTTTTCTGGAGGGAGGAGAGGAAAGAGGGGGAAGTCCCATGTTTTCCAGCCTGACTGTTCTGGAAGGATTTTCTTCCCTTTCTTACATAAAGAACAAGCTTTCCATTAATGCCAAGGATCCAGCACCAGATGGTTCCAGCAAGAAGCACTGCTGCTATAAGTAGGTTTTCCACGCCTACTCCGTGGAACTCGAATTTCAGCAGCACTCTCGACGTGTGAACAGCAAAGCTCCCTCAGGAGCGTGGCTCAGACCCTCCCTCCCAGTGAACAGCAAAGCTCCCTCAGGAGCGTGGCTCAGACCCTCCCTCCCAGTGAACAGCAAAGCTCCCTCAGGAGCGTGGCTCAGACCCTCCCAGTGAACAGCAAAGCTCCCTCAGGAGCGTGGCTCAGACCCTCCCTCCCAGTGAACAGCAAAGCTCCCTCAGGAGCGTGGCTCAGACCCTCCCAGTGAACAGCAAAGCTCCCTCAGGAGCGTGGCTCAGACCCTCCCTCCCAGTGAACAGCAAAGCTCCCTCAGGAGCGTGGCTCAGACCCTCCCAGTGAACAGCAAAGCTCCCTCAGGAGCGTGGCTCAGACCCTCCCTCCCAGTGAACAGCAAAGCTCCCTCAGGAGCGTGGCTCAGACCCTCCCAGTGAACAGCAAAGCTCCCTCAGGAGCGTGGCTCAGACCCTCCCTCCCAGTGAACAGCAAAGCTCCCTCAGGAGCGTGGCTCAGACCCTCCCAGTGAACAGCAAAGCTCCCTCAGGAGCGTGGCTCAGACCCTCCCTCCCAGTGAACAGCAAAGCTCCCTCAGGAGCGTGGCTCAGACCCTCCCAGTGAACAGCAAAGCTCCCTCAGGAGCGTGGCTCAGACCCTCCCTCCCAGTGAACAGCAAAGCTCCCTCAGGAGCGTGGCTCAGACCCTCCCAGTGAACAGCAAAGCTCCCTCAGGAGCGTGGCTCAGACCCTCCCTCCCAGTGAACAGCAAAGCTCCCTCAGGAGCGTGGCTCAGACCCTCCCAGTGAACAGCAAAGCTCCCTCAGGAGCGTGGCTCAGACCCTCCCTCCCAGTGAACAGCAAAGCTCCCTCAGGAGCGCGGCTCAGACCCTCCCAGCCACGGATCAGGGCTGAGCCCCTGCATCTCCAGCCCTGCTGTGAACACTGGGGAGCATCCACAGCACAGAAATCCCCGAGCCACTCGTGGCTACTCAGGAGCTCTGCTGGCAGCAACAAAGGGAATTCTGCTCAAGCAACAAAGGAAATACAGACTCAGCAGTTTAAGAGATCTACTGATGCTTTGTCAGCAGCACTGGCTACTGAGAGTCCTGGGTAAACCTGCCACGCTTCTTAGCGCTTCAGGTTGATCCTTTTACTTAATTATAAACAAGAGATCAGACAGCAATTCATTTTGCTTTGTTGGGAGGTGGGCATTTTTTATTTCAGTCATTGAGCCCAAGTAACAGCAAACTTTTTATTATGCTCTTTTCTGCTGCAGCGCCGAGATTGTTCTCAGAATAACCTAGTTGTGAATTTCCTTTAAGTTCATTGTGTGCTTTAAGTGTTGTATAGTAGCAAAAAACTTCTGAACTGGAACAGCAGCCACCCACAACTGCAGGTAGCTCCAGCTCCAGGAAGTCTGTCCACTTGCTGGATCTTACCAGATTTCAAAGTAAGTATTATCCAAATAAAAGAACCACCAAGAAAACGCAGTTCTAAGAACACAGAGCTGCCAGGGCACCTGAAAGCTCTGTAAATACCAGTTGTAAAGTGCTCTCCAAGAAAAAAAAAAACAAAACACCTTCAACTTGAAGTATTTAAATAGCCAAAAGCAGAAGAAAATCCCACAGAATGTGGCTGCTGTGCAGGAGGACTGTTGAAGGCTTTCTAAGGTAAAACTGTATTTGGATATTTCATGAAAAACCCTAGGTGCAGCAGACTGCTTCGTCAAATACACTGCAGATATTACATCAAAAAATATTTTTTTAACAAAAACACGAATATCAACATAAAATCTCACTGCAGCTCACTTTCACTGCCTCCACTCAGAAGCTGTGCCATATCCCTCTTGTCTGCAAAGCCCTACAAGTCCATTTCCACGAGGGGAAAATGAGCAGCACAGAAAGGCAGGAGAGGAATGACACCTCTCTCTTGTGCACAGCCAGAGACAGCGATGGTGCCTCCAGGCTCATGGTAAGAGGCAGTCCAAACACCTAAAGCTCCTTTCTCAGCCTCACCTTGGCCACCTCAGGCTGAACGAGCCTCCTCAGGCAGCACAGGGGGATGAGATGGGAAAAGGATGAGATGGGAAAAGGAATGCTCCTGGAAAGCTGGGAGCAGGGAGAGGCGTCCAAGGCACACAGACCTTGTTTCTCCCTTCAGCACTCTCTGTGCCACATTCAGCACACACAGACTGTGCCACCACCAGGGAATATTTTGTTGGATGAGGAAGGACAAAAGGATGTCAGTGGCTGTTTTGCCACGTTTGGTTGATTGAGGTAAAATAAAGCACAGGTTGTGAAAGCTGCCAGAATCCAGGGTATTTGGTGGGTTTGGGTTTTGGGGTTTTGTTTTGTTTTGTTTTGGGGGGGTTTTTAGTTGGTTGGTTTGGTTTTGTTGATTTTTTCATTGTGTTTATTGGGTTTTTAAAGAAAAACTAGCATGTAAAGGGAAGGGAAGTTTTCCAAAGTATAAATTATTGTCCACACTACTTTTATGAAGGGAAACAGGATTTTTTTTCTTGCTATCAAAGCGAGTGAGTGAGCAGGGCTAGGGTTTTCAGTCGCCTTAAGTATGGCTGCAGTGATGTGTTCCTTCAGCTCAGCCTGCAGCATGAAAAATCTCATTGTCAGGGGTGCAGGACATAACCCAGCCACCTCAGAACCAGCCCTTTTCCCAGAGCTACCGGCACAGCAAACCCTACAGCAACTACTTCACACAGAAATACCACAATTAATAGTTAATGAGCTGGTGCTGTGCAGCTGCCTTCTGCTGTTTGTAATCCTGTCCTGCCAACAGGAAGCCTTCAACGTGGACTCTGATGCTCAACAGTGGATTACTGGTCTCATGTAAATAAAAATATCTGCAGCTCCGTGGGTAGTGAGACACCAAAGAATTAGACACTGGTGTAAAGTTTCAAAATAAACGTAAAGAGCTCCCATCGCCACGGAGGAAGTGAAAAGAAAAACCCATACAAAATTGTCATGTGAGGCCAAGCTAACAGATGGACCCCAAATATAAACTCCTGGGAGGTTAGGAAAGCTAAGCAAAGTTAAATTTGGGAGGGGTATCTGTGGTGCTTTTAAGGAGCGAAGCAGAGCAAGGATGGCAGGCAGCTCCCAGAGCTCTGCTTCCCAACCACAGCTGAACGTGGAGCAGGGGCTCTGCTCCGAAATGAGGAAACACCTCAAGAGCACCAGGGTTTACAGCAGGAGCCTTGGCCTTCCTATCAGAGAAAGGGATTGCTCAGTAGAAAGAAAAGTTCACAACAAGAACAAAGTCACTTGCTCTCCAAATGCTGCAGTGCCAGGGGAGACCATAAATTAAGCAGATAAATAATTTCGTCTTCTACCTGCTCTGTTTGGGCACATGGTGTTTTGAGACAGGATTTTTTTTTAAACACTGAGGAATAACAGAACAACTTGGCTCTCTGGGCACCCTGTGCCAGGGCCTGCCCACCCTCCCAGGGAACAATTCCTGCCCAGTATCCCATCCATCCCTGCCCTCTGGCAGTGGGAAGCCATTCCCTGTGTCCTGTCCCTCCAGCCCTTGTCCCCAGTCCCTCTCCAGCTCTCCTGGAGCCCCTTCAGGCCCTGCAAGGGGCTCTGAGCTCTCCCTGGAGCCTTCTCCTCTCCAGGTGAGCCCCCCCAGCTCTCCCAGCCTGTATTCTTTACAAGAAGACTTCCAGTTCAAAGAACAATTCTCCCCAGGAGGTCTGAGCTGCAGAGCTCATGCATTCAGCCCTTCTTTACCCACACCTTCTCAAGCGCACGGGCAGAGCACCAGCACCTCCACACTTTATATTAAACACAAAATTAGCCAAGAGAGAAGAGAACAATTTAACAGCTTTGACCAGCAGCAAAGGGGAAATCCTGTGCTCAGCTGAGCAGGTGACACAGATTTGAGATATTTTGTTGGCATTTCAGCTACCAGGGAGCACCATGGCTTACAAACTGGTTATTTGACTCTAAATGGTCTTTCCAGGCCGTTTAGTAAGAGTTTTAAAGGAAAGCTGGAAGGGTTTGGTTCAAAAGGCTCTGAGGATTGAGCTTGTTCCAGTTCATCACTGTTCCTGGGGGAAAAGGGAACCAGCTGTGATTACTGGTCATTCTGTGGACTGGAGTCAGCCCCAAAATCACAGAGCATATCACACCAGTTTTATGGCCTTTATTATTACAACAGCAGGCTGCTGAACAGCCACTCCACAATCTATTCACACAGACAGAACGCCAGAGCATAAATCAGCACAATGCATGGAGGCTGACGAAGTTACAGACCTGCACACACTGAGTTACTGAGCAAAGCTCTGGTGACCTTTGCCAGGTACCTTTGTAAAGTTAGTTAAGGGTGTTGGTGATGCCGAGGTTCATTGCACTGTCAGCATGAGGGAAGTACATTCTCAATTAAATTAGCTGGAAAAGGACTCTTCATCTCATTCTGAGATGTTTAATGGTTCCCTTCACCCGCAGCAAGATGACTCATGAACAGCCTAAGGGGGTCATGCCATGCCACACCAGCCACTGCTGCTCCTCTCTCAGAAGCCCGGGAAGCAGCACCTCTTTAAAGATGTTCACACAGAAAAAGCCACTTGAAACAATGGCAGTGTCACAGACCACACACACCACTCCCTCAGCGGGCAGGCCAGACTGGCACCTGATTTACCAGCAGTTTTCCCTACTCCAGGGTAAAACACTCAGATGAGTTCCTGGTAGTGCCCACACAGTCCCCAGAGCCAAGTGAGGTCAAGGAAATAATACGTTTTTCATGAGCAAGTGGAGGTGAAGATCATGGCTTATGTCAGCAAGTTCTGGTGATGTATCACATTACATAATAAGGGAAGCTCAGTGCTGGAAAGCACTTTCCTCAAGAAGTTACATAACTCTGCAATGTGTTTAAAAAAATTATCCTTTCTTGCTTCCAGAGCGAGCAGGGGAGAGGACAGCCAGCCCTCAGTCCCCCAGCAGGAGCTGCTCTGATCAGGTGCATTTGGGTGGAGGTAAGATCGCTGTAGGAAGTTGTCAGATGGGTGAAAAAAAGGCAGGTGAGGAAAAGAAACACTCCCAGCACATCAAAACACCCCGTGAGATGAGAGCCTGATATCTGCTTTGGAGCACCAGCAGCAGCACCGGGCTCTCAGTGATGAGCTCCGAGGCAGGCACATTTCTACCACCCTCAAGTTGTCACTGTACTGAAGAAGAGTAGAGAGGGTAGGAAAAAACACCCAAACCATGAGGTTTTCTCTGCTTCTCCAAGGATTGTTGGCTTCCTCTAAGGCGTGAGGTCCCACTGGAGGCCCTGAAGTGTCCTTGATCCCCTTGGACAGCCCCGAGCAGGCTCCAGTGCTCACACACACTGAGCTGCTCCTGCCCTCCTGCCCACAGCCCAAGGCCCAGCTCCCAGAGCCCTGCCCCAGCAGTGTGTGCAGGCCCAAGGGGGGACCCAGGGACGCTCAGGGGAGGGCTGAGCTCGCAGGGATCCCCTGGGTCCCGGCAGCCATCAGCCGCGGCAGCGCTGCGCAGGACTGCGCTGCCGGAGCCCTGGTGCACAGCCAAACCCCCAGTTCATCACACTGCTCTGAACAGAGCTCAGCAAATCTCCTTTGCAGGATTAAAAGCAACCTGTGCTGCTCAGCAGAGAATCCAGATCCAGGTCCTACCATTCTCTTTTTTAAGCACCAAAGGCCAGGAAATTTATAAGGCACAACACTGGCAACTGGGGAAAGCAGGAGCAGCAATTAATTTCCCTGCCTCCCTCCTCCAGCTCCCGGTCACCTGCACATCGGGCTCTGATTAAATGTTGAACCAGCACTGAGGTGTGCTCCAGCCACAGCAGGACACGGCCACAGGAGCCTGGCAAGCTTCATGTCACCAGAAATAAGTGTGAGCAGCAACTCCTGACCTTTGATTCAAGAGGCCTCTCCTACCTTATGTGAGGTAGTTTTTATCACCCTTTTAGAATTCCCTTGCAATGCAAGCCAGGAGCAGCTATTGAATTACATCCACAGTCTCAGATCACTGCCTTCAAAGTTTTCCTCCCAAGCCATTTGGGAAAAAGGTCACAGGTAAGTTCTTCACTATTGATTCTCCTCCCTTCCACGCCTGGCACTTTCATCTCCAAACACTTGACTGGCACAGCCACAAACACAGCCCACCAGGCAGGGGGAGCGTTCCATGTCAGCACTAACGCTGCGCTAGCACTGGTGTCACAACCTCAGCAAACCTGAAATAAAGGCAGCTCTCTCCTTTCCTGAAAGACAAAGTCATTCTCTCGACCCTTGACAACATCAAGCACTCAAGAAGTGGTGGACTCAATTAAAAGCTTAAAATAGAATCAAGCCTGAAAGCTGAATATAGATTTTTACCTTATGCAAATGGAGCTGGTTCATTTGCATTAGATGCCAGCCCTCCCCCTGCACAGCAGGGCCTCGCTCTTCGGGTCTCAGTCAGGGAGACCAGCACCAGGAAAGGCTGTGCTAAACGAAGAGGAAAATCCTCCAGGAAGGAAGCACAAGAAGGGTCAGACATCTCCACTTTACCTTCCTGCAGTCAGAGCCTGCTCACCTCTGTGGCACTGCACTCACCCCAGTTATGTGCAGGAATTAAGATACAAGATGAGAGAGGCTGTTTTTGCCTTAAAAAAAGATCAAGACAGAGTGTTTGGTTCTAGCAGTGAATTTTACCAAGAGTTACACTGAGGGCTGAAGAATCCCCACCCCCAGCCCTGCCCAGGCCCAGCAGAGTGAACACACTCACAGCTTCTCCAGCTTGAAGCCAAGATCAAATGCTTCTGCCACGGGGCTGCATGGAAAGGTAGAATGCAAGGAAAAGTCAAAATAAACCTGTTCTCCACAACACAGAGCCATTAATCACAGCTCCCAGCAGCAAATAAAACCCCCAGGGGATATTCCTACAGCTGTGAATTCCTTCTTCACTGTCACCACAAGGACTTTCCACATAACCAGCCCAATCTGCCCGGAGAAAGGCAGCCCAAAACACAGGGCACACACCCCTGGGGCCACAGTGCCACTGGATCCTGGCACTTAAGCCAAGAATTTAAAATAATGATATATCAGGATGCTTTGGATTTGAATGACAATGCTGAAATTTCCAGAGGAACACCTGCCTGCCTCACAAGGAAACTATCAGGGGAACAAAGGACCATCAAGCAGAATGTTTCTGAACCAGCTCCTGCTCTGAATTCCGTGGTGAAAGGACGGTGAAGCGGCTGTGGCAAGGCGAGCAGCGAGGATGAAGAGGAAGGATGGCTCAGGGCTCTGCAGCCGCCGCGAGCGGAACCCCCCGAGGTCCCGCGGAACCCAGCACATCCCGACGTCCCAGCAGGAGCGAATCCCTGCTTGCAGCCTGCCCTGGGCAGGGACCTTCCCCTTCAGCTCCCTGCACACCGCACGAGTCACCAGCACGGCTCCAAGGAGAGCATCCCCAGGGCAGAGCTGGCAGCCGACCACTGCAGCAGGGCTGGTGCACGCCAAGGGTCACTGCTGGGTCTGTCCTGCCCAGAAACCGTGCTGAAAGAATACTGGTGTCTGCTACAACCCATTGCAAGGAGGTTTGCTTGCTTGTCGTTTGTCAAAAAAATCTTAATTCTAGTGACATATAACTTTCTAAATTCAGAAAACCATACCAAGAGATCAACGCCGCAGATTGATGGGACCTGAACTGGAAGACAGTCATTTGTCTGGGATGACTCACATGCATCCTTGACATTTTGCTGTATTTCCAGGACCATTAATAGCACACGGAAATCAACCAAACAAGATTTTATACTCCCCACGCGTGAGCAGGGAACCATTACAGTCACAGAAAAACAATGAAAAACAAAACGTTGCTGCAGTGAACCGCTGAAACTGAGGTAACCTGGACCAGCCAAGCAAAGAGAGGTCGTGCCCACCTCATATTAAAGCGCTTACTCATATTAAAATACCCCATTTCTCACCTGTAACCAGCCCGACGAGGCACTGAGGGCTGCTCACCCCAATCTGCTGCCCGAACCTGCGGGGCCCCGCGGTCCCACCAGCCCCTCCTGGGACAGACACCTGCGGGCGCTCAGGCTGATGGGCCCCGTTTACACCTCCCTGAAGAAGGTGCCACTCCATAGCTGTGTCTAATGAAAGCGATAATCACCCGCTGCTCTGCTAATTGAAGTGCAGTCAGGGCCTCAAGGAGATTCTTTGGTTACAGAAGAGCTTTGTGGCCTCAGCCCCCTCCCTGTCCCAGGTACCCAGGTCTGTTTCCTTCTGCAGAGCGCTCACATTTTCCCAACTCTTCCCTTTACTGTAGAAGCTTTTCTTGTCCTTGATGTCCCTGGCCCCATCTAACGCTACCAGGGCTTCAGATCTCCCAGCATAATCCCCGGCTGAGGACAGTCTCCCTGCACTCCCCCCATAGCTCCATGTTCCCAAAAAGAGCAATTAAAAGCTCCCAAGTCACCTGCAGTCATTGTGAGCCAGGAGAAACCCAGCAAAGATGGAAAACCCTGACAAACACCAACTCCCAGCTGCATCCCAAACCCTGAAGAAGGCCGGGAGATTGCTCCCCCACCTTCCCCTGCTGCTTTCTTTGCCTCATTACAGAACGGAGTGAATTCGCACTCAGGAAATCTGAATTTCCGTGGTGCAGTTAGAGATGTATTACATGCGTGTCTTTGTCTCCGCTTGCGTTTGTCGGGGAAGTCTGCCTAGAAATCTTATTAACATGCAAATAATGTATATTATATTTCAATCAGTTGCTATAGAGAGCTGCTCAGTAGCAGCATTTTTCTTATCTAGCACAGCAGCGAGACGCACTCAGTCTACACAGATGCCTCGCAGCAGAACAATTTATTTCCTGCGAATATTTTAAAACGGCACCGCTTTGAAAAGAAAGTTTCCCTCCGCACTTCAAGACAAAACTTAGCTCACGAGGAATCTCGGGCTGCGTTGCCAGCAGCCTTTCTGCGCTCGGAGGAGATGCAGAGGGAGCGCCGGCGTTGCCATGACAAACAGGTCGCACGCTCCCGGTGCGGTCCGGGGGCCGAGCGGCTGCGAGCGGGGCCAGCAGAGAGAGCGGGGCCAGCAGAGAGAGCGGGGCCAGCAGAGAGAGCGGGGCCAGCAGAGAGAGCGGGGCCAGCAGAGGGAGCACGGCCCGAGCCCGGGATGCTGCGTGGGCATGGGCAGCGATGGGAGCGCCCCGGCATCGCCGCTGCACACCGGCAGGACGGCAGCGGGCACGGACACCCGCGAGGCAGCGGCTCGGGCGCCGGTGGGAAAGCTTCACCCTCTGCAGATATTTTGGCCACTTCGCAGCAGACTCAGCTCAGAGCCAGGCTGGGAGAGCTGGGGGGGTGAGACCGGAGAAGGCGCCAGGGAGAGCTCAGAGCCCCTTGCAAGGGCCCAAAGAGGCGCCAGGAGAGCTGGAGAGGGACTGGGGACAAGGGCTGGAGGGACAGGACACAGGGAATGGCTTCCCACTGCCAGAGGGCAGGGAAGGAATTGTTCCCTGTGAGGGCAGACAAGCTGTGGCTGCCCCTGGATCCCTGGCAGTGCCCAAGGCCCGGTTGGACATCGGGGCTGGGAGCACCCTGGGACAATGGAAGGTGTCCCTGCCCATGGCTGCCCATGGCAGGGGTGGGATGGGACGATTTATGGTCCCTTCCAACCCAAACCAGTCTCTGATTCTAACATCATTAGTTTTTCCTGCCACCAACCATGCAAACACCACCTTTAAACTCAAACAAGTTGGTTTAGAGCCGCGGAGGCACCCAGGATTTTAGGAGGCTCGTTTGCCTCTTGTGTGCTGTTTAACACAACCATTTCTCACCTCAGTGTCCGAACAGCCCATTGAGGGAAGATCATTAACTCTGGCTTGCCCAGCTGTCAGAGAGCCATCAGCCCCAGCCTCAGCTGTGCCAGGGGCAGAGGACAGGGCAGCAGGAGGGACTGAGGAAACACCTCCTGCTCCTGTCCCTGTCCTCAGCCACAGGGCAATGACATGAACAGCAACAATTCCTATCCACAGTGCTGGTCAGCAAAACCAGCACCTCTCCCACTGTAGCACAGCAGGTACAGCAGCTGAGAATCCCAGTGTTTTAAGGAAATGCCATGAAGGATCTGGAGAGGAGTCCCCTAGCAAGGAAGGTGGGGAAAAAAGCAGCCAAGGAACAGGTAGGCAGCAGCCAGCAGCCAGCACCATCACATCCATCTCCTCAAACCACGCTGCTCTGCTGTACCACAGCCCGCTCGCACTGCCTCCATTTCCAATTCAACAATTCTGCTGAGAAAAACAGTGCAATTAGGCAAGGATACGGGCAGAAGGGAATTATGACAGCCTCATTCACGGGCTCGCTGAGCTAAGATGAAAGGCAGGAGCGCTGGCAGGTACAGCCTAAAAGTATCTGCAGGCTGCAAAACACCAAAAAAAAAGGTGCAATTAACATAACAGAGAGGGTCTGAGTCGGAATGATGGGATCAAATTAGAATAATGCAAGTGTGGGCCGCACATCAGGAATTACTTCTGACCTGCAAAATCCACTTACCTAAGCAGCTTCCCACACACCTCCTTGGTGCCTGGCACGGGATGACCTCCCTGCACCTGCACGCAGGAGCCTCGGGCAGAGCACGGCTCCAAATAACCAGCACTGAACTCCCCTGGTACAGGCTGCCTGCTCCGGGCAGCTCTCCCCAACCTGGGCACTGTCACCCCAGCTGAGCCCCCAGCCTGGGCACTGTCACCCCAGCTGAGCCCCCAAACTGGGCACTGCCACCCCAGCTGAGCCCCCAAACTGGGCACTGCCACCCCAGCTGAGCCCCCAAACTGGGCACTGCCACCCCAGCTGAGCCATGGACTCCAGGGAAATTCAGTGCACAGGGAAATTCAGTGCTCTGTGGGTCTGCACCACACCGGGGCCACCAAGTTGAGCAGTGCCAAGCAGGGGCTGCTCCTCCTGCCCGTAAGGGAGCCCTGGAAGAACCCACAGACCCTGCAGCCACAAACTCTGCACAAATTCTGTGTCTGAAGGCCACACTCTGGGCACAAGACCCTGCACTCAGCACAGCAGTTCAGCTCAGCACCGCTGACTTCCAGCCACCTGCTTCTTCTGGGTCTAAAAAGTAAAATAAAGCTTTTTGAGATGCTGCTTGCAAGGAGGATTTAAGAATTTACTATTTCAATGTTAATAATTCAGTCCCACATCAGTATGCTGGAGGAAAACACCTTGAAATGCCTTGCTCTTTTTCTTTCAGAGCTTCTGTGATCTGCTCTCAAATCAGCTCTTCCTAAAGATACTTCTTTGGGTGTGCTGTATTTTGCTTCAGGTTTTCAAAAAGGCTGCACCTTATTTTTGTGCCAGAAGATACCTCCCCAAAGGACTGAAGGAGACTTGTCCTCCTAAGCAAATACCCAGGGCAAGGAGGCTGCAAGGGTCAGAAATGTGCGTGTCTGTACCCCACCCTCTCCCAAAGGTTTGTCACTTGGGGTGGACAAAGCTCAGCATCCCTCACTGCACAGGAAGCTCAGGAGCAATGCTGACTTTTAGGGTTGAGCCTGATGCTCAAATTGCCTGATGCACCATCCCAAACTTGCCACCCTCTGAGAAGCCAAGGACAGACAGAGCTGCTGCAGGGAGAGCTCCCTTCCACAGGGGCCATCCTGCTCCTCTGGCTGCTGTGGTTTCTGGCAGTACAGGCCGGGTGAGGCTTCCCTCGCCCACCTGGGATGGAAGGGGATTCAGCGATGTTCTGCTGTGAGCCCCACACCGGTGGGCACAGAGCAGCAGAGCCAGGCTGGCTTGGAGTGAGGGGCTGGGGAGAGGGAAGGGGATGTTCATTCCCACACCTGGCTCACAGCAATCACAGCAGCCCTCGGCTGCTCACCCAGGCCCCAGATCCACGCACATTGCCAGATCTTCTCCAAAAACACATCTCTGGAAGCGCTTTCGGTTTCCTCGACAGTGAATTCCTAAGGAAGGCCATCAAAGCACCAACGAGCACGAAAATGTACTTTGTTCTCAAAGTTCAGAACACAACTCCAAAGCTGGGAAGCTCAGAAGCTTTGTTGTGTGTCAGCACAACAAAAGGCTGCGTCAGAGGAGGATTCCAGATCCAGTGAGTCCTGGTGATTCTTTAGGGCTGCTCTGCTCTGAATGGGACATATTTACTTCAAGTTTTGAAACCATCTTTAAAGCTGTTGTGTTACAGGATGGGTTACTGTCTGCTACACTGGTTTTCCTCTCCCAAAACAATGTGGATTTCTTCTGTCCTCTTTCTGGACCATGTTTTCCCTCCCTGCTCTGGCTTCCCAGGAACTTTATTGACACCAGCACTCTGCTCTGTCATTGCTGTGCTCCTGGCACCCCCTCCCTGCCTTGTTTTATTGATTATACAGTACACATCAGCTTTCAAATGCATTTGTCTGTACGTGTTATCATTCAGCTTAACATTTAGCAGATATTAAGTACAAGAATTTGCCGATATTTCAGAGATCCAAAATAATTTAGCTGAGTTTAGTTAGCAAGTTCACATCTTATTACACATCCTGACACTATTGATTTCCTGCAGCCTGCCAGAACCACAAACGCCTGTTCTAAGGGATGCTCACCCCCGTGCTGCTGTCCAAATCACACTAATGACCCCAACATGAGGGCTTCAAAAGCAAAAGCACTCCCTTCAGCGTGAAACCCTCGCTCTCAGGGCTCAGCAGTCACATCACTCCAGTAATGGATTGAAAATGAAGGGAACAGGGCTCTTTTAAGTTACTTGGAGATGGATGTTTCTGCCCAAGGCTGGAATTGCACCATCCCTACCTGCTGCAGGGCTGACAGAGCACACAGCACCCTGAAGGAGCAACCTGTTCATCCTGGGCACAGCCTGTGCTCTCCACACGGATGTACTCCTCGGGAGCAGAGCCACACAAACACGCAGAGGTGCAACTCCTGCTGAGAGCTGCACCGGCACCGCAGCCTTCCAGCCACACATCACACTTCCCCACGCAGCTGATGGAGAAACAGCACCCAACAGCAGCGCTCCGGCTCCATCCCTGCTGCCAGGCAGGCAGAGAAAGCAGAAGCTTGCCCAAGCACGAGCCGACTCCAGCAGATGCTGGGTACCTCCACTTGAGCACAGCAAACAAAAATAAGCTGCTGCTCAAGTGCGGCGCAGGCAGGGAAATGGGATTTACGTCATTTGAACAGTCTGTCTGAGCAAAGCACATCTCTGGAGGGAGGAAAAGCCCTGCTGGTCCCTACCCTAATGCAATCTTTGGCTTCTGCCGAGGCTGTGTGCAGGGCAGCTCCCGGCGCCGGCAGCGACAGGCGAAGTCACAAGCTCGGCTTATGTAGGGCACAACGCAGCCTTCACATGTGACTGTCACCAGAGCAACAACTTCGGCTACTCCGCCGCTCCCAGCACACTTCACCCGGACCCTGAGCATCTCCCAGACACACCGAGGGTGTCTTACAGCTCCAAACCGCGGCTGTCTCGCCCCAGAGAACAAAACCAGCCCTGGATTCATTTCAAAATAAATCAGCCAGGCCAGGTACAGAACTCAGACCGAGCTGCAAACAACAGCCCCTTGAGACTGTTCTGTCTCAGCAGGCACCTCTTGCCTACCTCCTCCCCAGCCTCTCACCAGGCACTTTCTCCGTGGAAAGGCAGCACAGTTTTTAACTTGATTAGGAGAAGCACAAACATCCCTCCCTAAGCTGCGAGGGGCCAGTGCTGAATTCCCAGACACACAAAACTATCTTTGTATAGACTGGAGAAAATGCAGTGCATTTGGTTTTACACCAAAAGAAGAGCACGTTATCGAATTGCACCGAGGAGCTGAGCTCTAGAGGCTCTTGCTGCTTCTCAAACGTTAAATGAAATGGATTCGCTGAAAATTAGTCTTACACAACTCAGAGGCAAACACCTTAATGAGTTAAACACCTCTTGTTATCTTCCTTATGCTGATTCATCACATCTAACAAAGCCTTGTCATCAACTGCTCTCAGTTCCACCTGTGCATTTGAACGCTGATTTGTAAATTAGTGGGACCGCCCCCAAACCCTTTTTGGGTCTGTCCTCCTTGCAGGATAAGGAGCACACCTGCACCTGATCGCCCAGCCCTCTGCCCGTCCCTTCTTCCATCAGCAACTGGCACAAAAGAAACTTTCTTTCCACTCTGGGATTTTCTGGAAGTGCATAAACCAGATTATTTTTATATATTTATATACATATATTACTGGACTGGGTTTTTTTCCTTCCAGAAGTCTATCTCAAGGTTCATTAACGGTTCCCCTCCTCACAAGCTACACAATTTCTACAACTACACCAGCTTTTCCAAATTATTTAAGCAGTCTTCACCCGTATATTCTTTCCATTGCAAGAACTGAAAACTTTTAGGACTTGCGGGGATTTTGTTGTTTGGTTGTCGGGGTTTTTTTACTATCTTTTATTAAGTATAAGACCTAACCATAACCATATTACCTTGTATAACATTTCCATACTTGCTTTTAAACAAGGTAACCACGTCTGGCAATGTGGAACCCCTGCCAGGGAGCCACAGCCACTTCCCACAGGTGGAGCAGCTGCAGGACCGGAGTCTGAGCAGTTTAGAAAAACTGTTCAAGTCAAGGTACAAGAGAACTTCTAAAAGTGCTGATTTCTCAATGTATTTATCTAAGAGAAGCCTGGTTTCCTTTAAAAAGGATTCCACTCTTTTTAGCTTTGAAGCACTGAAGGGTCAGGAGGAGCAGTGGTCCCTGATGGTGGCAGGGCATGAAGCTGCCTCTGGAGAGAGGAGGATGGGGAGGGTGTGCACTGGGACAGGAGGGAACAAGGTGGACACGCCACTTCTCCCCCAAAACCAGAGATCCCCACTGCAGCATCGCTGGCACCTGACACTGAACTTCAGCAAACAAGGGATGCTCGTTCCCCACCCAAACATCCCCAAGGGGAATGGGACATTTAGGTGTGAGGAAACCAAGGCTGAGCTTCTGAAAGGGAAGCTACAGACCCCTGGAACCTGCAGGCTGGGCTGTCAGGAAGCTGAGGGAACCGTGGGACTGTGAGAAATCTTTAAAACATGGGTATTATTCACTATTTTCCAAGCTGGAGACTTCCTCCATCTTTAGTATCCAGCCAGAGAATAAACTGCTGCCACGGGTGGCTCCTGTCCCTGCTCCCGGGCAGCGTGGGACCCCAGCAGCCACGGCCACAGCCCCTGTGCCAGGCCCCCGGGGGCGAGCCACCCAGCCAGCCAGCCAGGCAGGGCCACCTGGAGAGAAGCAGGGGCTCCCTCCCAAGGGAGGACGATTTTGGGGAGGAGAGGGGACAAGAGCACTGCTCAGATGAAGGTGGCCCTGAAGCTGCGGCTCCCCAGGCACGCACGTGGGCCGAGGGCCCGGCCAGATGCACAGGGCTGGCTCCCCAGCTTCCCCACTAAGCCCCCAGGCTCTGCCTCAGAGCAATACAACTCTGCCATAAATATCCCAGATTAATTCTGATCCCAGCATCAAATCCACTTAAGAGACTTAAAAGCCTCCGAGTCCCCAGAGCTGCCTGCCCAAGGAGGGCTCTACAAATGAGTTTTGGGCTGCAGAGGAGAAATATTATCAAACAAGGCAAGCCATTTGTACAATTTTTGGTAATGTCGTTTGCAAGAGACAAATGGGACAAGATAGCTGAGTTGACATCTTGTACTACAAGCACAGCCACAAAAATCCTCGGCTACTGGACATGGATGTACAGGATAGGATTCGTGTAAATGTTCCATGTTTTCTGGAAACAGCTCCTTCTCCTGAAGGAATTGATTGACTGATAAATGACAGCATGCTCTCCGGTTTATTAAAGGAGCTATTTACTTTCAGAGAGACATCTCTGTTTATAAAAAAGCCTAAAGTGATTACCCCAGCATCACAGAAAAACAGCCTTGTTAACACTGACAGCAAGAAGGGCGCTGGGGAGGCAGAGCCCCCCTCCCTTCCCACTCTGCTCCCCTGGCAGGGGCAAGGCTTGGAGACGGGAGCAGCAAAGGGGGCACTGAGTGACCAGCGACCCTTCTGAAGCCTCCACGGCAGCAGCACGCTGAGAAAACGCTGCTTCGGAGCATCAGCACCCCCGGCTCCGAGCACAGCAGCAGCACTTCCCACCCTGCCGGCGGGAGCTCCGGGATCCGGGGCAGCTCCCCGGGATGTCCCTGCCCGACACCGGCTCTCCGGAGGGAGATGCGGCCGAGCGCAGCGGGGGCTGCCCGAGCCGCTGCCCCGGGCCCCGGCAGGGCCGGACCGAGCCAGCGGAGCCTCCCGCAGCGGGACGGGCATCCCGGGCATCCCGCGGCCGGAGCACGGTCCGGGGCTCGCCCTCCCTCCCGGGCATCCCTCGCCGGCCTGGAGCAGGCGATCCCGTATCCCGCATCCCGGGGGCTGGCGGCGGCCGGGAGCCGCCGCGTCTGTATTTCTAAACCTAAGGAATTCGAGCGCAGCGGATCACAAACAGCCCATTGTGCTGTGTCAAGCGGCGAAGTGGGCTCGTAATCCCATGCATGCTTTTCCCACTCCGCTCCGGGAAAGCCAAGCCTTAAATACTTTTCCAGAAGTAAAAACACGCCGGGAAAAGCGCCGACCTCAGTTCTTGCTATTCCCGAATCCCTAGTGCTTCGGAACCGCGCAACTAAGCGGCTTTCCCAGCGCTGGAGAGACGCAGACGATTAATTACAGCTTAGAGAGGCTGGAATAGATGCGGCGGCCGGGAGCGAAGGCGGCCCGAACGGNCTGACCCCTGGCCGGGTCACTTTCGATAGCGGCCGGAGCCAAGGGCCGCTCCTCGGCAGCGCCGCGGGGCATCTCCGGGGGGCGAGCGGCTCCCCGCGCTGGGTACCCCCGGTCCCCACGGCGCTCGGAGCGGCAACGAACGCGCTACGGGGAGAAAGGCAGGGCTCGCCCCGCTGCTCCCAGCGCCCCGGTACCGCGGCTCTGCCCGGGGCATCCCCCGAGCGCCGCGGGCGGCGGAGCCCGGGGCAGCGGTGGCCGCAGGGACAGCCGTGGGCACGGCGGGCGGGGCAGCCGGGGAGCCCCGGCCGTGCCGCCGCGGCTCCAAACCCCCTGGGACCCCGGCCAGGGAACGAGTGAGCCGCGGGCACGCGCACGGGCAGGGGGACGGACGCTGGGGCCACCCCTCCGCACCCCATCGCTGTCCCCCGAGCCGCCCGGGGCTCGCCCCGGGGCACACCCCGCAGGGAGTCCCGCTGCTCCCAGAGCAGCTACGCGGGGCGGCTTCGGGCACCCGAAGGCAGGGGGGGAAAGGGAAGGGAAACCCCGCTAGGGAAACCCCCTCCGCGAGAAAGGGGCAAAGGAAGGCGGGCAGCGCTTACTTCTCGTGCCTGGCGTTCTCCTGGATGGCGCTCAGCACCCCCGCGGGCGCGGGGGGGACGCCCTGCTGGAGCCGGCATGTGGCCAGGTGCCGGTGATGCTCGTCCTGCAGGCAGGCATTTTCGTGGTACAACTTGGCCACTTGCTGCTCCAGCTCGTCTATCCTCCGCTTCTGCTTCTCCAGCAGCTCCTGCTGCGTCTCGATAATCTTGTT
>VXBT01010673.1:0-104763 GCA_013400235.1 Oriolus oriolus | reverse complement strand
GGGACCCGGCCTGCGGGACCAGAGCTGTCCCTGGCACAGCCGGGGAGCGGGCTCCCGCCGCGGGGGTGGCAGCGGGGGTGGCCCCCCGAGCCGGGCGCCCCAGCAGCACGCCCCAAGTCAGGTAGCAGAGCCCTCCGCCTCTCCCGTCAGCAACCCTGGCGTTAAAACCTCTGTTGGTGAAACGCTGCTTCCCGCTAAGGCTGCATCAAGCCAAGAAAACTTGCTGAGGTTTTGGGTCCTGTATCATCCCAAGCGTGTGTTGGGAATGCTTGTGAGAACTGGGAGTAGGAAAGGGAAGCGGGGAGATACTGCAGGAAGAAGATAGGAAGGTGAAGACGTGCTTTTCTCCTCCCTTCCTCTTTATGTCTCCTCAATTTTTTTTTCTAATTTTTCTACTTTTTCTTTCCGCCTTTCCGCTTTTCAAGTTTACAATTAATAAAATTTTCTCGGAGGGGTTGTTCTGCTGCCACTGGAGCCCCGACCCTTCGTGGTGGAGTCAACTCTTTCTCACCTTTGCCAGGATGCGCCGCTTCAGGAGCGCGGCCGATGCCGCAGGGCGAGGGGGACCCGCTCCTGGGGAGGCTGCGGGCTCCGGGCTGATCCCATCTGTGGCCGCCAGGTTTGGGAACGCGGTGTCTGTCCCAGCTTTCCCCCTCTGCCTCTCGCAGTCAGGGAGAAAAGGGGCGTGAGGGGAGGGTGCAGCCACAGCCAGACTCGCCTGGCAGTTTCCAGGGGCATCCTGGCTTTAGGCAGAAATAAGGTGTTGGCAAAACTGGTACTTTTGCTCTAGCACGAGGGCAGCGAAGGGCTGTTGTGACTGTGGAGGTGACTGAAGCATGAAAGACTAAGTTCCAATCCTGGTGGGGATCCTGGCTTCACAGGCACGTCTTTAGCTGCTCTCTGAAGAGACCAAGCCTCCTTCCCACTAACTCGATCAGTATTTTTCATTAGAATTCTTGAAAATACTTTTTTTTTTTTTGCGAATACAGATCGTTCAGAATGTATTTGCTAAAGTGCAGTTTACTCTGTTCTGTGTGGAAAGAAATGCTTTTCACAGTATCCCACTGAGGGAACCTGCACAGTAGTAGGCAGCCAGAGTATTTATCAGGGGTTAAATCAATAAATAAAGCAAGTGAACTTGCTTCTTGTATGCAAAATGAAGTGCGAAGACACTCAAAACTCATTAAAGTATGTGCAGACAATAAAAGCTTATTAAGCACTGACAGCCAGGACGGTGCAAGTGGAGCAGCAGCAGTTTGTGCATCGAGGATCTGTTTGAAACCCCCTTTTCAGGCAGAAATGCCCGAGTTCACGGGGCCCGTGAGCACTGCTGGGGGAGGCAGGAGCCGCGGTAAGGGTGACAGTTTCCTGCTTCCTTTTCCCGACTGCAGGAAGATGCCTCCGTTCCCACATGGAAAGCTGGATCTCGTTCAGCCCCAGCCGCGCTGGGTGAGCTACCAGGGAGCGATGGCTCGTGGAGGGACTGGCTGCTCCGGGCTCCCTGCCTGATTTGGGAGGGTTTTCTCACAGGATCCCAGCAACGAGATCAGGAACCTGACCCGCCCGGCCGCTTGTGCTTGCCCACAGAGGACACGGAGCACAGCAAACCTACTGGGAACCCTCTTCCCAGGAAACCGTGAGTTAGCCTGAAAAATGCATTAAACCCTCAGCAATGCCCTGGGGTTGGCACCTGGAGCCTGCACCGTGTTCCTGGTGTGTTCTGGATGTTGCTGCTGCTCAGCACTGAAAGAAGAGGGAGGACTCTGTGTCTCAGGGATTGTCTCTGCCCCTCCAAAAGCCTGTATGCTCCACCACGCTCTATGAATTAACAAGGCAAGGTAAACTTAGAAGATAAGCATATTCATAGAATCAATAATATATTCAATCTCTATCTGTGAAGACACAGATTGTAAAAGCAGACCCAGCTTGTTCAGATTTGCTCAGTTAGAAAATTAAGTGACATCAAGCCTAACCTTTTAAAATATGAAAATCATCAAAATAGCATCCTTATTACTTGCTAACATCCTGCCTCAGACTGTCCCTTCCCATAAGCTACGCAGCACATGGTTAATTCTTGCCTGGGAAAGTGCCAGGGAAGATTTAAATATGAAAGGGAACGTTGCTCATTCAGTAAGTAGGATTCTCTTACTCATTTATTATTGGCAAGAGATAAATCACAGAGAGGTTGGGGCTGGAAGGGACCTCTGGAGGTCATCTAGTCCAACTTCCCTGCTAAAACACCCCATTACCCTTTGGAAAAACCTTAGAGAGTCTGCAATTTTGTTATTTGCTGGCAAATCAATACCCTGCAGAGGACGCTTTTTGAGTGTTCAGAGTCTGGTCCAGACTCAGTCCCATCCCTGGTGCTCACAGGCTCATGTGCTGTTTGGTGCCCAGCACAGAGCAGGCACAGTCCTGGTCCTTGAGCCTGCCAGAGCTCCAGGAGCGTTTGGACAACGCTGTCAGGCAAAGGGTGGGATTGTTGGGCTGTCTGTGCAGGGCCAGGAGTTGAACTCGATGATCCCTGAGGGTCCCTTCCTGTTCTGTGTTTGCCTGTCCTGTTCTGAGAGCCTGGCTCTTGCACTTGCTGCCTAACTTGGGTGGTTTGTCAGAGTTAAATTTACAGTTCTGTGCAGAAGCTGAGCATGAAATGTCACTGTTCCAAAAACGGTTTGGTGTGGCTAATAATGCCATGGGTGAGCAAACAGCTGAAATAATTTTTTTCAAAGGAAGATAAGACCAGGAAAAAGCCTCTGATACATATTTTCCTATGTAAAGTTAATTAGGTCAGAGTAATATTAAAAACAAGGATCCAGAAGTCATGCAGTGATTTGTGCTCAATCTTAACTCTGCCCTCCATCTCTCTCTTTTAAAATTCTCTTCGAAGCTACTTCTTTCTTGGTTGCATTTCTCTCTCAGTCTCCTCCCTGCCCCCTTAATTCTCTTCCTCACTTCTTGGTTCTGCTGCTGTGTTTAGACACTAAGGAATTTTATCCTGCTATTCAAGTTTATCCTGTTGCTGGAGTTTACATGTAGGTCATAGAACCCCTGAATGGTTTGGGTTGGGAGGGACCTCAAAGCCCACCCAGTGCCACCCCTGCCATGGGCAGGGACACCTCCCACTGTCCCAGGCTGCTCCAAGCCCTGTCCAGCCTGGCCTTGGGCACTGCCAGGGATCCAGGGGCAGCCACAGCTGTGCCAGGGCCTGCCCACCCTCCCAGCCAGGAATTCCTTCCTAAAATCTCATCCAAATGTCTCCTCTTTCAGTTTTAGGCCCGAGCCCCTTTCCCACCCTGTGTTTAACACGTGTGTCCCCTCTCCTCGTGTCCTAAGGCAGGACCAGTGTTCCTGGTCTCATTCCGTGTGCTCACCACACACCCTGCTCCTCTCGGGTGGATCAGCTGAGTAATACCAGAAAAACCAACATCCTCGGGGGCCGTTTGCTGCACTCTTTGGAGATTCCTGGGAGAAAGAAGGAAATAGGAATCCCGCTGCTGAGTGGGACTGTGGCCCCGATGAGCCGAATAATGCCTGTGAGATGAGACCTGACTCAGAGGCATTAAATAAGAAAAAGGAGAAAGCACAGCCGTAAAGACCCGGAATCTTTCAGGAACTGTGGTGTTTCTGACTTGGTTTTTTTCCCTCTCCTGTTAAACATAACCCACTTTTAAGACCTGACATCTTACTTCTCTTAACAGTTTATTTGATTTCTACTTAAAGGCATGAAACTTCCTCATGCCTTTTCCTACCACAAATCTTTTTCATGACAATCTCTTGTAAATATGATCATATTACACTTTTTTCTTAGTTAAATGGAATGTCTTTAGACTTGATCTATGTAGCTCAACCCCTCTTCTAAAAAGGAAGAGTACCTGACCTGCTCTCAGGTCAACCCCGGAGCCTCCTGGCTTGCTCCACCCCACGGTGCCTGTCTGGTTTTGATGGCACTGGGACAATTAGGCTGTTCTTACCCTGACCAGCTCCTAAAGTATTTGAAATATCCCAAGCTAGGCATGATAAAAGCACAGACCATATTTTAAGGCATCTCCACAAGGCAGTAGAAAGTTCAATTTTAATTTTCTGAGTCTGATCCTGAGCAGACCGATCATTACTGTTTGTAGGAATTGCCTTTTGATTTATGAAAGAAATGATAAATTGGCTCCTCCAGGTTCTGTAGCTGAATCTGGAGGTTTGCCTGCAAAGTGTGGTCCAGAACTAATCCATCTAAGTATGCAACTTTAACCAACCCTTCATTCTAATGAGCCTTTCATAAAATATTTCCTTTGCGCTTTTGTTGGTTTCTGTGATTTCTGCTTCTGTATCTTGTTTTGGTAAGGGATATCAGGGAATGTTAGCAGGCAAAAAACAAACGTGTCCTCTTGTGCAGAGTCCTTGGGAAAGGACTGTGTCCCTGTGTCCTGTGAAACAAAAAGCCCTGTTAATGTAAGGTATCAAGCACCTCAAACATAAAAGTGACGATTTAACGGGGATAAATAATAACGATATCAACATATCCCTGATAGAAAAGGGACAAATCAGCAAGGAATACTTTGCTTCTTTGGGGAAAGAGGCAAGTTCAGTGCTGGGCCATAAAGGAAGGAGTGTGCTGTTCACAGAGCCGGCTCCCAGCTGTCCTTGGGGAGTGGGAAGGGGCAGGGTGGCAGTGACACCGAGGGCAGGGCTCACACGCTGCCGGGGACGAGGCTGATACTCTGGGCTCTGGGGCTCTCCAGAGACAAATCAAACAAGAACAGAAAGAATTCTGCTGTGAGAGTGGGAAGTAATTTTATAAAAGGGACTAAATGGAACTTATAACTCTAATTTAGCAATAAATATAATGAAATTTGGAGTAAGGCATGAATTAAAGAAGTTATTTTATAAATGGTGCAGAAAATCTTTTCTTGGTGCTTAAGCTGAGACTGAAGCCAAATCAGAGTTGGAATCAAGGACGCCTTTTATTAACACATCATATTTTAAGTCGTGGGATAAAGTGTGACTGAAGGAGAAGAATTCATGCTGCAGTACCAAGTACCTGGGGCAGGAGCAGAAAAGCGCCAGAAGAAAACACTTCCCATCACATAAAGGTGAAAAGCACAGGGGCAAAAACCACAGCCTTGGCATCAGGGTAGGAAGCTGGGTACTGGAAGAGGAAGGGAAACAAATAACCCCTCCCAAAAGTACAGCTCCAGAAATTCCCTGAAAGCAAGGAGAAATACCAATGCCAAAATAGCTGCCTCCGTGTCTCGTCGCCATTCCTTGTGATCCCATGATTTCATTGCAAAGTGCTGCTTTTGTGAGCTCAGAAAGCAATAAAATATCAAATACCGGCATTTCTGTAGAAAATAAAAACCCAAACCAAAGTTTTCATCAAGTCATTTCTGGATAAAAATAAGCAAACCTGCTCATGGAAAACTGTCAGAGGTTTTTGTGTGTGTTTTGTTGGCTTTTTTTTTTTTCCAAACATCACTTAAATGAATGATTACCTATGCTGCCAGAGTCAAATTCACCCACTATTTTCCATTTTAAGATGCTTTATTCCATTTTGATTCCATACATTTCCATTCTGATATTTTTCTGTGCTTTCATTGGTCAGAGTCAGTTTTTCCATGCTTGCCATACCCATGCTTAGACTGAATTATCTTGGCAAATTTCAGCAAACGCTGCTTTTCAGAATAAGATTATGAGGAAACATGAAAATCAGATCATATTCTGTTCTTTTTTAAACATCCATGGGAACAGAAATTAGAGAAAGGTCAGACTAAGCAACTGTGATAAAGTACAAAGTCCTCAAAAACATGGGTTTATTTTCATAGAATCATAGGATATTGCACAGAATATCCTGAGCTGGAAAGGATCACCCAGTCCTGGCTTTGCACAGACACCCAAAAATCCCACCCTGCACATCCCTGAGAGTGTTGTCCAAATTCTCTTGCCACAGGCATTTCAAGGTGGACACCTCCACTGATGAAAACCAAGGATTTTTATTATTAAATTCTTGTTCTCTTTTCACATCTGTAACTGGCATGTGGCTTCCAAGAATGCCAGGAACAGAAAATCACTTAGATGGCACAGTGATATTTTTTACATTAGGAAAATAATTCTGCCTTCCAAGAGAAATTTAAATTAAAAGAAAAAGGGGGGAGTGGGGGGAAATATCCTGAAAAATGAGTACCTAATCATATTTCCAGTATGTACCCTGTTCATTCCATCTGAATCCAATGGATAAAATCACAGTTTGAAAGCAGGGCACACCATACTCTGTATGTCTTTGTCATCAACAAAACTTGAATGAAAAAACCCTATTTACTCATTTCATATGAACTGCAGCAACCTACAAACCCTCCAGGCGTGGGTTCCCCACCTTTCCTGCATCCAGACCACCTTTCAATGGATATATTCCTCTGGTTTTAATGGTGATGTGGAGCGTTTCACCTGCTTTTTCAAGCTGTGCACCACCCCCAGGACAGCTGCACTATCCGCTGACAAGATCAGCACACAAAAATATCCCATTTTAATGCACGGCAGCAGGTAGAAAAGGGCAATGTTAATTCAGGCAGTCATTGACTAAAGCAGAGCATGAGCAGAAAGCTGTGATTAAAGGGGTGTATTTTTGATGCTGTGGTCATTAAGGTGTATTTGTACCGGTGCAATTAGAAGAGCCCAGGTTTGCTCTGACTCACTGTAGTTCACTCTCATTAGTCTGCAGTTGTTCAGATTTCTACCATATTCCTTTTTTCTTGAGAGAAACTGGTAATCTATCACTCTGTGTATAAATATACACGTGTGAAGAGAAGGAGAAATAACATTCCATTTGTACAAAAGGAGGAAAAATCACCACCCAGCTTTATCGCTGACAGCAGCCGAGGGAAATTTAAGTTATTTCATTTTATTTGCAGCAAGACTTAAAAATAGATTTGCAAATTCGGACTGGAAACTCTTCTATCCTTTTCCAAAAGAGAAAAGCACATCACAAAACGGACAAATCCATTCCAACTGCTTCTTGTCCAAAGAAACAGCACTAAACCTCAAGGTGTCTTCGGTAAAGATTCCAAATCAGGAAATGAAAAGCTGGACAAGAAAATGCTGAGGTCAGGCAGGCTCAACCTTTCCTTATCCCTTTCCTTATCCCTTCCCTTTCACGCTGCTGGGCCGCACACGGAGGGGATGGCAGCTATTGCTGCTGCTGGCCTGTGGCACCAGGAGCAGTTTGTATTTCCAGCTTCAGCCCGGGAGCCACAGCAAGTCTGAGCCACTCCAGCCTCCCTCCCTTCGTGCTGCAGCTGCCTTGGGAAGCCCCAGCTTCAACTCTGTTCAGCTCTGGGAAGGCTGAAAGGTAACACAGTTATTTCTGTCCGAGCTTACGTGAAAAAATGGATTTGCTGCTTCACAATTGCCCAATTTGCCTTTTGCTGGTCTTGCATAAGCGAGGGCTGCGAAACGCTGTGAACAGTGGGGGAATCCAGCCCAAGGATCAGGACTCCCAAAAAGCATTGATCCCACTCTCTTCAGAGACCTGAGAGAAATGCAGTAACTTCTGGAAGCTTTTCCAGTTGAAATGTTAAAAAAAAGTAATAATAAAAAAAAGAGATGTACTCGCTTTTGGAAGCTTTGTGGTTCTCTCAAGAGGGGGCTCTATCACAGCCTGAAAATCTGTCATAGGGAATGACAAAAATAGTGTGGCAGCAAAGTGCTCAGTGAACATTTAGGTGGGGTATTACAGACTGGCAGAGGGAACAGCTTTTCTAAGACAAAGGAGCTTCCAGAACTGACCCTGTCAATGAGTAGCTGGAGGCAAAAGGAACTTGATTCACTCTAAAGATGAATTGGAATTCTACTCAAAAGGAAAAGTAAAAAGGGAAAGTGCTGCTGCTCCGAAGAAGAGATGGAGATGTAAGTTCTGGAAATGCAATACAAAAAGAAGTAGCTACATTTTTCAGAAGTCTCTTTGTGCATGTTACTTTGTCAAAATTAATCCAGGTCGTTTATCCAGAGGAGAATAATGATCCAAACCAGCTCTGAGAGCAGCAAAGTGTTAATCAGCTGTTTAGAGGTTTCCCCTTGGGCAGGCTCTTAGAACACACGGAGAAACTCCATATCAAACAAGTCCTTAGTACAAATGACAAACGTAATTTATTCCCAGTCCCTCGGCAGGAACTGAGATTTTCGGCTTGTTAAATTATGGAGTGGGCTAGCTGGGAGCTGGTGACAAACTGCCGAGGGTTCTTCTGAACTGCAGCCCTCTGAGGTACCTCGCTCCAGGAGATTTCCCCAGGAACAGCAATCCCACAGAGATAAACTGCTGGGTTCCGTGGGGTTTGTGCTGCTCTGGCAGCCCTGGAGAGGATCCCTGAGAGGCCACACACGGTGGGAAGGGTGCACAGAGACGCAGGGCCGGGGTCCCACTGAGGCTCCTCGGAACTGTCCTCCATCCGAGCCAGGCAAAAGCGATGAAAACGTCTGCAAAATCCAGGGCAGCAAAGGTTTATAAGGACTCAGACATCAGGAATGAAGGAAATGGTACCAATCTGTGGTTTTAGCCAGGACCAAACCCCAGCAAATCTGCAGGATCTGACCTGTGGTAGATCCCTCCCTTCATGTGTGGGGCCCTCCCTGTGTGTGACACTCCAGGGCTCAGCCCCAAAGGGATGACTTGAATTGGAGAAGTGTTTTAGCTTTTAAAACCTCTGCCCCACTCTTCTGGAAGGGGCATTAATTCAGTTTTCTTCATAAGGGTTTTGATCCCCGACCTGTTCAGGACACTTTCTTTTCTCTGTATTGACAACAAAGTGAATTTCTCTCTTCAGAAATGCCTTCTTAGCAGAGAAGGTGCAGTTTAAATTATGTGATAAACCTGATCCATTCCCGCACGGAAAAGCTAATCCTGATCCCTGTATAAAGCCTTTTATTGTACTGAGCTCTGTATTCCATTGCCCCATGTAATCAAGAAGTATCCTCTGTATCTTGAATTAATTCATGTGAGTAGCTCTTTACCGAAGCACACAAGTGGCACTAATCAAATACTTTGGGGTGAGTGATCTTGAAACCTGTCTTTGAGGAATACTATGGCAGGGCTGGGAACTGGGAACTTGGTTTTGCCTGTCAGTGATCCAGCATTTAAAAGTCTCTCACTGCATTTACTTGCTGAGTTACTACAGGAAAAAGATGCATTATTAATGTTTGGGTCTGCCTTTCACCTGAAAAAGGTATTTTCCAAAAAGGAATGTAAAGAAAAGATCTCATAATTGTGTTTGTACTACTCAGATCTGTTGAGGAACATAGCTCTGCCATTTCTTTAATGTGTGGCCTGGAAAGACTCTTTCACATTGCAGAAAATTCACTTTGCAGCCACGTTTCCTCAAAAACTGGCTGTCAAAAAGTCATCCCTGTGTCACTTCTGTGTTTGATGCTGGCTATAAGTTGACAGTTGAAATAGATCTCGAGGAATTTCTGATGTAGAATGAAATAAATGCATCCTTGGGAACAAAAAGGGCTTTCAGAAAAGTGCAGCTACGACTGTGAGCAGGTTTCAACTCATTCCTTTTTGGCTTCTGTTATTGTCTGTTGCTTTTTCCCCTTTAAACTCCCAGAATTTCTGCCACTGCCTTTGCCACACTTGCTACAAGGGCAAGCGTGGAGCGTTTACCCAAAACAAACAGGCTCCAAAGCAAAAGCAGAGCTCAGGAAATCACACAGGCCTCTGCCTGGGTGTTCGTTCCCATTTCAGAGAGCTCCTGAAAAAAAGGGACGTGTCTCTGTCATACTCAAACTGAGAAGTGAAGCAGACAAAGCCCTTGTTCCACTTGCTGCAACCACAGGTGGAACCTGACGAGATTTTTTTCTCCTTTATTTTTCCTTTTTCCTTCCTTTTCTCCCCTCTCCCCTCTCCCTCTTCTCTTCTCTTCCTTCTTTCCCTTCCCCCCTTTCCTCTTCCCCTTTTCTTATTTTTAATTTTCCTTTTTATTTTGCATCAGAAAGGTTCTGATGACATTATTCATCAAGATTGCACCTCAGAGCAGTTACAGAATCTTGTGAACTCAAGGTCAGCAAGACTGTAACTCAGACACTCTGCTGTTCATCTTGCTCTGTTTGGTGCAAAATTAGGAAGAATTCTTGACAAGGTCTGCACACGCACAGCATCCTTCTCAGCTGATGACAGGGAATGTGCTGCTTGGTGAAACGCTGCATATCAGCTCTCACAGAATCCAACTGGCAAAGAAAGCAGGCCCTTGTTATGCAAAATCCTTGTTTGTAAACAGTGTTCTGCCTTTAAATTGATTTTAATGCTTTGCCTTGGAGAGCTCCTGCGCTGATTTTTCCCACAGAAGCCACCACAGGGGCCATCTGGTGGCAGCAGCACATTGGAGCTGCACAAAACGTGTCAGGGAACGATCCAGGGGTAAATTTCCAGCAGAATGCAAGGGGATCTAACCCTGCACTTCTCTTAAGGAGATGTATATTATAACACGCTCTAGGTTGGAAAAATTCCCGCAGACTTGGAGGGAAAAGATAACTTGTTCCATGGCTGTCATTCCAAGATAAATGTCAGTACAGATATTAGAATGTAATAATTTTCTATTTCATATGAAAAATTAAAATTGTTTCCTTTCCTGTCCCTGGCCCCGAGCTGTACCCATTCAGAGATTTTTGCTAATGGACTCCTCAATGCCTTCTTGTAGGGAGGAACATCTTTTCCTTACTAAAGGGAAAGCACCCAGGGACTGCATTGCACTGCTCAGTGCTGTAGAGAGGCTCATTTGGTACCCACAACTTATCACAGATACCCCAAACCTTCAGCTTTTGGAGCCAAGACTTTCATAAACTTCATGCTTGAGTCATCATTACTATTACATTTATGAAAAGGTGGAAAATCCTTTCAGAGAACTATTTGAGATTCAGCCTCTCAAGGTACATTTTAGATTTTTTTTTCCCTGGGAATGTTTTCCTGGGGTATTTTGGCCTGTGTCTGTGCATATCTGGCAGTAGAGTTTCCTGCAGCGATGTAAATTTGGGGCAGTGTCTCTCAGATGGATCTCAGACACAAGTTCCATGTTCTTTTCTTAGCACGCGAGGAGATGCTCAGGCTGGGGCAGGCAGATGCTGTGTGGCAGCCTTTCATCTGTTACGAAATCCTTTCAGGAGCAGAGCACTGAAGAACAAGGTGGATTTGCTTTCTCCCCTTGTCTCTGGATGTCAGTTCTTGAGGCAGAGTCGCTGACTCAGGAGCAGTGTTTGGTGCTGGGTTGCAACTCTCCAAAGGAGCTGCCTCAGTGCCTGGGAAACCTCCGCTGATGCACAAACACCCCTAAAATCATCCCAGCAAAGCACTTCGGGTCACTAATTAACACCCCATTAATAAGATAAGCTCACTTTGAATTGAAAACATCTTATTCTAGCTGGAAACGCTTCGGTCTGCAGAGTGCCCGTTCAGCACATTTCATCAAGCAGCTTTTTGTCAGGGAGAGTGGCTGCCGATGGTCACACCAAGCTGTGTCCCCTGCCCTGGGCCTGTCCCTGCTCTGCACAGGGGTGACGGCCACGGGCTTGGTGCTCTGAGGCCACCTCAGTTCCCAGGGCTGACTCCACACGTGCGGCTTCTGTGCCACAACAGAAACTCACCCCACCCCACCCCACCCCAATTTGTCACTGCAGGGTGGTGGGACCGGGGGACGCCTTCCAGCCGTGCCCATCCCGGAATTCTGCTCGAGACAATGTGCAGTTGCACCCCAGTCTGTCAGCTGCGTGCCTGACCCCGTTCCTAGGTGATTTTAACTCCCAGCTTTCCGCACTGTGGTACAAAGCAAAAGTGGCTCAGAACTGTGGGTACTGAAAAGCTGCTAAGCGGAGAAATTTTCCGTCTCCTCACACTGATTCTGTGGGAATTTTCCTTTGTTATGCAAGCTGTGTAAACAGTAAGATAGGTTGTTGTAAATAATTCTCACACCTGCTGTTTTTCCACTTATGTTTTTGGTACAGTAACATAATATTTTTAAATGGGCGTCTGGTGCTTCAGCCAATCACCTCAGGGTAGGTGTGGACACTGTCCAATGGTCTTTTGGAACTAGGATCTATAAATGATATTGTAAAATTAATAAATAATTCATTCTCTTGCTGGACTCACGTGCTGCTGCATCTCTGAATTCCTGCTAAGACTGCTACACAGAACGCTTGTGTCTGGCCCAGGAACGTCAAAGGAAAGGGAAGTGACCTCCAGCATTTGGTGGAAAATTGAAGGTGCAAACTATTTCTTAGTCTCATGCTGTTCGGGATTCAAAAAAACCAAAAAAGGATGACCAGGGACAAGTGTGATGTAAAGGATAATAAATAATCCATGAAAAGGATCAGAAACCCATCCTAGATAAAGCCTCTTTCAGTTGCTGAAACAACAGCAAGGGATGAAGTCATCCCTCGATGCCTCAACAAGTGCCTGTTGTGTTGTTCTGTGAATCACCCTCAGAGCGCAGGAACCTGTAATTTCCACATGCAGAATGTCCAATTTCAGTGCAGGGATAAGGGAGAGGGAGGAGAGCACACGGCTTTGAATCATCCACAGACGTAAGTGCCAACAGGTACTGTCAGTGCAAAGAACGTGAGTCAACAACCTCCCGGCAGGGCTGCGCCTGGGGAGGCTCCTCTGGAGGGGTGCCTGGGACAGAAAACCTCCTTGAGCCCCCTCTGTCCCACCCCTGGGCACCCTTACACTGCCTTAATTCTTATTTTTAAAATCATCTGTATAAGAGCTCTTACACCTTTTTAAAAGCAGGAAACCCTGGCTTTCTGCGGAATAGTTCCTCTACCTGCTGTAAGCAGTAAATGTCTTAGGGTGGGAATATGTAATATTTATGTGTGTTATTAGGGGAAAATGCAAGATTCTGAAAGTCATTACATTTTATATGTATGATATGTATGAATAATTTGACCTAACTCACCACTGGTATATACAATCACAGCAAATGAATTTGTTGTATTGTGCAGTTTGACATAGTAAGGTAAAAAATATTTCCACCTGAGCAGCATTTCTTAGAATTTCAACAAAGCAGTAAATCTTTAACAATCCGTGTTTTTTCAGTGGATGTTTTCAAGGGCTCCATTGTGGCAGGAAATGCTAATGTTATGAATCGATATGCACTAACATTACTCAGGTAATGTGCTTTTTAAAACGTAATTTAACATAATGGAAATCTCCTAGAAAGGTAGATATTAATTTTCAAAAAACTCTGATCATCCATTTAAATTAAATGCACACCAGTTCATTCCTCAATGCATAATGCAAACTTCTATTTAGAAGACAGATGCCATAATTTACACAGTGCAGAGATACTCAGCTAATGTAACACCTCTGTCTCAGGCAGCAGTAAAACTGTCTTAATTAAGGAAATGCCAACAGATTAAAATGTTCACACGGTTCATAAAATATTTTAGAGGGTGGCTTGGCAGCATTAGTACAAATGTTGTGAAGCCTGGTGTGTCTGAAGCTTATGCTCTGCACTTACATTTAAAAAAAAAAAGATGCTGTGAACCATGGCAAAAGATGGCAATGTCATATTTCTATTGCCATGTGTTGATATGTGTAGTTACAGTGGTTATATAGTGGTTACAGAGCGGGTTCCTACATGGCCATATCTCAGGGTCATCACTGAGCTTCTACTCTGCTTCTGCATCTCCAGGCAAGTTCCAGCCACTGAAGGAGCAACAGCAAAAGTTTATCTAAAGGTAAGGATGAAATTGGAAGATAAAAGGAGCGAGAGAAGGCTGGGTGAAAGAAAGAAAAATTTACTGTAAGAAGGAAAAACTTACCATGTCCTTCAGTTCAGAGTGCAAACAATGCACAGGCAATGAATGAGTGGTTTGCAGGAGATGAACCCACAGCACAGCTCCTGACCTGACTGTAAATAACATATATTCACATGGGCCAAACTAATTTCATTTAAGCCACAGCTGGTGGCAAAAAATCTACATAACTAGGGGGCTGTTCCAATCAGCACTGAAGTTTTGAGTGAGCAAATCAATTAATTATGCATTGATTTTAGCAGGCATGTTTGTTCCAGTAGTGCACAACTGCGCGTTCGGCTCCGGAGCCGTGCAGCATCTGGCGAATATTTACACCCAGCTCCTGAGCACAAGCTCAGTGGTTCCTTTTTGGCTCGAGGCACAGGCAGAGAAGGGAACAGCTGTTTGCAAAAGGCCACACAATCACGCTGTACCTGCAGAGGATGCTGGGTTCCAGCGTGGCCCGAGGGAGGGAAGATGCCTCGTCTGTCTGCAGTTAGGCAAGGATCATAATAGGTGCGTGTAGTAATTCAGCAGAACAAAACAGAGAGAAGGGAAAGATGTGCCTTTCCATGGATTAATGCTGGGTGTTGCCGACTAAAGCAGAAAGTAAGTGGAGGTAAGTTTTCCTCCTTTTGATCTTTACAGGAAAATCTGTCTGCACTTACCCATAAACTCATACACAGAGAGGTCTGTGTTCTATGAATATAATCCTGCAAGAAACACAGTTCCCTTTTGCACTGAATCTGTCAAGTCTCATTGATTTTAACAGTTACTGAGGAAATACAGCTCCTTGCTAGGCACAGAGTGAGTCCTGTACATAAAGCATGGGATTGGAACCTGAGTACAGAGCTGCTGAAATAAGTACCTGAGAAGTAGCTAAAGCTAAGGGAAGTGAACAAAAATATAAATTAATGGGAAGTGATGATTGAATAGGGATAAAATAGAGAAGCTAAAACCGATGTGATGTTGGAAAATGAGACTTTCTAGTTAGGATTCAAATATCTGTTACACAGAGCTTTAATGAAGTTTATGCCCTGGCAGTGCTATATAAATCTAGAGCAGAGGACAGATTTAATCCCATTAAATATTTGTCAGGGGTTTAATGTAGTAGATAATATAACAAGTACTCTTAGACCTGGCCTTACAATTACCCATTTTTACCAAGTTCCAAGGCCTGTGGCTGCAGGGAGAGCTTTGCCTGAGACAGGGCTCAGTGACTGGACTGAGGTTGCTGTTAATGTCAGGCACTGGAGCTGCTCTGGCTTTCTCAGCTCCTCTTTCCATGCTCTCTAAACCAGCTTTGCCCCCTTGCTGCAGAGGTGGCCACTGGAAATGCTGTAACAGAAATATTTCTATAACCTTCCTTTTAACAGAAATAGGCTAATTTGACCTGCTGGTTCTGTATGTTTTTTCTATTCAAGAATATCATCATCAACCTCCTCAGAGTCAAACAGCTGCTGCCAAAACCAACTTCCTTTGCTAAGACAGTGACTTACCCGGGTCCTGCAGCCCACCTCAGCCAGGATCTCCACACTGTTAGTTCAGGGAATGCCTGCCTTCCACATTGCTTGTACACTTTTTCTTGTGTCATCCCAGCTTTCATGCTTGGCTGAATCAAAGTAAGATAAATAAAAAAAGGTTTGAGCTCATTTTGCAAATGTGGGGAAACTTCTGTTACACCCAAAAACTTGGGTTGGATAAGGCATCACTGAATTTCTTTTCATTTCTGCATTTATACAGATTCATTTATACTCTTTGGCTAGTTAGTTTGTTGGTGTTTGAGGACATTTTCATGCAGTCTGTAGCAACTACCACCACACAGCAGATGGGAACTGCTTTTTAAGAATACCCTGCTGCTCTGACCTCAAAAGTTTAAAGTTTCTGGGTCATCATAATCATCTCTGGAGCAATTAAAATGCTGGCAATTCAGATACTTGGTTGTTGAGTTTTTTGCATTTTTTTAAATACAGTAGTTCTAAATTAATTAAAACAGAATAATTAATTCTTCAATATTTATTATTCTCTTGTTTAAAACTGTTTAGCTGTCAGAAAGAACACTTGGTGATTGCTGATCCTAAAGAGCACTAAGAAGGGTACATTTCATGGCTGAAGTCGGTGGCTTCAGTGCCATTTATTTGATGAACACATGTAAAATGAATATTTCCAACATGGCCCAACTCATAAAACTTTTGTTGTTTTCACTTGTGCATAGTAAAAGTTGGGTCGGAGAATTTTCATGCTGTGTTTTGTGGCCACTCATCAGGTGATGTTTTCTGTCTAACAATGGAAGGAAGTGGAATAAAAGATGTGTTATCATGAACTAGAAGTGTTTGGGAAATTCATGCCAGGTTTCATAGGAAGATAAATCACACCCAGACAGTCCAAGCCTACATTTTCCACTGACAGGCCATCAGCATCCCAGGAAAAGTGAAACTACTGCTATCTCTTAAAAGGAAACTCACATTTTTATTAGTCCTGTCTCTATAGATGTAAGTCAGCCTTCCCAGGATGTCCAGTTGTATGAAGAGGCAAAGTCAAACAGACACAGAAAAGCTAATTCTTCCCCTCAGGACAAGAAACACTTGGTGCAGCACAGGGAAGCCCACTTTTCCTGTTTTTTAGAGAAGAAGATGGAATTTTGCTTTCTTCCCTGTCTCTGGCACCACGTTTGAACCACAGTATCTGCAGAGGAAGGATGTTCTGAGTCTCAGGGTGCCTGGGGTCAAGTCCCCACGGCTTCCTGAGTGATGAGTAAATGAAGCAAATGTTATTTCCCTTCTGGAGTGGGGCACTGGAGCTGTGGAAGTTGGAGCTAAGCAGAGATCCCTGGGTAGGGGCAGCTCTCCATGGCCGTGGCAGTGCCAGGCTGGGTGCTGCTCCCTGCTGCACAAGGATGAGGCTCCCGGAGAGCTGTCCCGGGGGCCTCCACACGGAAGTCGTTCATTAAAACTATTTGGACAAAGATGAGATTAGAAATTCTGGAAGCCCCTCAGATCTGTGCTGCTGCACTTGCTGCCCTTCCTCTGATTGCTGGTCTTGCCTTGCTCCAAAGGTCCCTTATATTTTTTACTTCAGCAATTCCTACTGGAATTTTCTGTTGAGCTGATGGGAAATGTCACCCTACTCTAGCTCCAAATCCATTACTTTTCCTCTGATCCTAAACATTTCCCTCCTTCCCTTCAGCAGGATGAAGCTCTGATTTTAATAATTTTCATGGTGAATGGGATGGGAGGGAATGGAGGCATTCCCAAGGAATGATCTGGAATTTGGGTCAATTCTTTTTAACGCAGAAAGATTCCACTTTAATTCACACTCTGAATGGAATCAGGATCTTGCACGTGGCCCAAAGTACAGCACAATCATGGCTAAATGCAGTCCTTTTGCTCCACTGAAAATTGTGGGTATTTCATTACGCAGTGAATGTTTATCTAAATTCTCGCAGTGAAAGGCAGATCTCACTTGAGAACTGGAGACACTCACTGGAGTAACACATTTCTCTAAAAGCTGTATGTAAATAATAATCAAGCCAGAGCAAGCAGGCTGCCATGGGAATGGGATGTGTTACAGCATTTTGACTACACAGCTCCACTCCTGTAGAGAATCAGGCAGATTAAGAGCAATTTTTAATGGATACCACCATTGTTTACAGTAATAACTTAAAAGAAAAGGTGTTGGGATTAGGGTGTGCCAGTGTCCCCTGGTACCCAAAGGGTGGCCAGTGCCCGTGGGAAAACAGGCAAATGAGAGGAGTGATCTGTAATTCCCAGAGACAGGGGGGTTGCATTTATGAAAGGTCCAAGTGTAGCTTTTTCAATTGAAAATGAATGGTTTTAATGACTTCAATAAAAATTAAATTCCTATGGAGAAAGAAACAACAAGCTGCACTGTATAATCAAGACTTTCTTTTTGAAAAATCTATTTCCCAATCTGTGAAATGCCTAAATGCTGAAAAAGATAATTAAGAAATATAATTAATACTTATAAGGGTTATAAAAGGCATTGAAGTAATTTAAATTTCAATCTCACAGTTCAGCAAATGCACTCAAACAGCTTGGATAGCTACAAAGGAAAAACTCTTGGATAAAAGGTGACAAGTTCATGGCAAGCATCATCATTAAACCCAAACGTGTCACGAATCAGCACAAGAAAATTCAAGTGCAAACTCAAGTGAAAGAGAAATAGCTTTTTGTAGATAGCTTAGTACAAGCTGTCACAACAGTTCCTTTATTTAAAAAATAATCTAAGAAATATGAAGATTCCAAGCAAACTTGGAACAGCTTATATGAAAACCTTGCTTACATGCCTGAAGTGGAATGCTGGGAGCACCATGTGATGCACAAGGACATTTCACAACTGGAGCAGCCTCACCCTTGCTAGCAGAGATCAGGGCAGGGCCAGAACTCTTGAGTCAGACTCACACTCTTGCTTAGAATTGTAACTTACCTTTGTTGCTAAAAACCAGTTTAAACCTAGAGATAAAAATGGCATTTTGTCAGCCAAGAAAGACACTATGTCTAAAGAGTCAGGAAGAATTAAAAGAAAGACAAAACCATATATATGATCATAAAAAGTCCTGAAAGCTCAAATTACACCAGATGCATATAAATGAGCAATATTACTTAGATAAGGCATTCTTTAATAAGGGAGATAACACTATTAGTGTAATTACTGACTGCCTGGTCCAGCACTGGGAAAGAATTAAATACATTACACTTCTGGATAAAGCCAAAGTAATTATGAATTTCCAGTTCTTTCCAACTTAAAGAACTGTCTAGTGACTCTCTGTCTCTAATGCAGCAGCTCCATTCTGATCTCAGTGCTGTTCTAAGCCCCAGTAATCAGTCAACTCTTCCGGCTGTGAGGCAGAGTCAAGAAATTCCCAGTTTGCCAGCGCTGGATTGCCTTTTGCTCCTCCATTTCATAAAGTTCCTTCCCACCAGCACTTCATCTGCTGTCCAATACTCCTCATTCTCTGCAAAGAAAGCCCAGCTCTGATGGCATAAAATGATGGATGGATGAACACTGTGAAGCATTTCTCCAAAACAGGGCAGCGATACCCGAGTGGTTGGCACCTGGTCCCTTCTGGTTCAGGCTCTCAGTGCCCTGCATTAGAATAAGCCTGGAGTTAATCACTTCTGTTGTTGCTGGGTTTAACATATTGCTTTCAATCTTTATGAACTGTGTGGGTTCTAGATGTCTCTCAAGCTCTGAGTTCACATGCAGTGGGGCCGCAGTGGTTTGTTTCCTTCTCTTCATGCCTTGTCACTGATAAAGTGCCCCTGTTAGTGGTGACTTACAGCCTCTGCCACGCTTGGCAGATTTCCTGTTGCTCCCTGTGTTATTTGCTATCAAAGAAAACTGCAAATTTTTCCAGGTGACAAAGCTGGTAGAGCGAATCTGTCTTCTCTGTGCTGGAGCCAAGGTACTTCTGTCCCCTGCCTTGTTCTGCCTTCAATGCAATAATATTTTTGTGAAGGAACAGAGCAGTGCAAAGGAGGTGAGGGGATGCAGAGGTCGGGTGAGAACTGATTTGTGCTGGTGGAGCTTTGAGGAGCCGCTCAGTTTGTACCTGCACCCAGCACCTGTTCCACCTGTCCCCGCAGTGGATCTCCTTCCCCTTTCAAAGGTCTGTTTGAATGATGAGCAGCGTTTCACAGACACCTTCCCAGCTGTGCCCTGCCTCTGAGGAGTGGTGCCTCCTGCCTGGCATCCCCTGTGTGCTGAGCAGGAGTCCCCAGCCCTCATCCCAGGATATCAGCAAAGGCACCAGCAAGCGGGCAGTGACTGGATCTTAGGTCAATCCAGACAGCTTCACTGCAGTTGTTTTTCCCTATCCATAGAGCCACGTGCCTGGGAATTTCCGTGCAGAGCAGATGCCACGGTGTCCAGACAGTACAAAAGGAAGAGTTTCTGTCATGGAGAACTGCAACAAGCTCAGAGAAAACTGAAGGGACAGAGTGATGCCCTCCAGAAAGAAACCTGGCAGAGAACATTACTGAAGCATCAGAACCCCCCAGTTTAGGAGTATGCAAACCTCGGAGGGGAAGGGGGCAGGAAAGTAACCTCAAATCCCTTCTTTTGGGCCAAGTAGCTGCAGACACTGAGGATGCCCTGCACCAGTAACTCCTCTTTCTCTTACCCTCACTGTCACCTCGTGGAAGCACTCCAAATGCTGTGTTTTGTACCTGTCTCTATGTGATTCCACAAAAGATCATGAAAAACTGGCAATTGATTGTTTTCACTCAGAGGAACACTGAGAATGTGTTCATTCCTCACTGCAACACCAACTCATCTGGAAAGGCTTTCAGTGCACAGCCACACCCCTGTGTCTGGAGCTATCTCCCAAAGCATGAACACTTACCAGCATTCAGAGTTCTGCTGGGCAGACCACAGGGTTATCAACAGGCACTTCAGGAAGCCAAAGGTGCTTTAAAGAACTGGAATACCTTGAAGAAGTAGCAAAGAAGAATCAATTTAATTACTGGTTTATATAGAATTAATAGAATATGCTTGAACAGTCAAGTGTAGTAGTTAAAAGATCATTTTGACAACTTATCAATACATTTATAATCATCTGCAGCCCTACTCTCAGGTATTACCTGCTAAGAGAGGCTTTGATTTTGTCACTCAGTGACTGAGACATCTGGCACACTTCATTTCCCTGACTCCATTTCTTCTGGGAAATTGTAAATCTTTTGACAGAAAGTGCTTGACAAAAGCTAACTATTACTTCACACAAGTACCCTTCGTTTCCACCACTTTGTGAATAGTGTTTGGAAACTTTTCATTCTTTAAACATAAATCAGATGCCTTCAGATTTTTCACACTGATTTATGGCATTATTTAAGGAATTATAGGAGAAAACAAGAAAGAAGTTGGCTCAGAATATATTTTTACCACCAGCGACTAATGTTATTCATGTAGAAATGCCAAAGAAATTCATGTAGTCAACTAAACCCTTGTTGTACCACGTAGGTTAATGTCCCTGCTTTGGCAGCCAAGTAGAACCTGATTTTTTTAAACAAATCACCCAGAGTGCTCACTTTACTGTTACCAATTGTATTATTTTTTCATTTGTGATTCCTGACCATTTGTGTTAGGAGTCCACTATAGTTTGCTTCAGATATTTTGGATTTTAATTCCGATATAATAGATCAAACAACTACATTAGGACTTGACAATAAGCAACAGTGGAAGAAGTAGATGAATCAATGTATAGCAATGGATTGAGGAGAGTGTGGTGCAGAACCTGCTGCTATTTTACACTGGTTACAGTTTGTCATCAAACTGGGTCAGAGCTAAAAAATCCTCCCACTGGGACTGGGAAGGGCAGAGCAAGGCCTCACGTTTTGAGATGTGAAATGTCTGAATACACCTCTCTTCCCAAAGCCTCTGATTCTGGGTGACACCGTCAGCACGTGGGACCCATCCTGCAGCACGTCAGACCGCTGCTCTTGTACAAACACCAGTGGCACTCTCTGCAGTAAGGCCAAAACCTGAATTCTCCGTTCCTGTGTGCCAAACAGCCCCAGAGCCTTCACCAGCAGCTTGGCATCCACCAGAACAGTGGGATATTTTTATCACAAAGGGCAATAAAGAACAAAGGCTGTAACCTTGGCAGATCCCAGCACAAGTGATGGTGCCCCATGGAGAACAGGAAACAGGCTGGAGAGGGTTTGGTTTAATCAGGATGTGAAGCCCTTTGTTTCTCATGCCATTAACCTTTGCACTTTTTATGGTGCAAAGCCTCTGGTGGCAAAAGCCTGTTATATTAATGTTTCATTAAATTTTATATTCCTTTATATACCTGAAGTTACTAAATGCAATTCAGTTTAACATAAAGCATCTGACTAAAGAGTCTGTCTCCAATCAAACCTGTATTTACACTGTTGTCCTCCCACCTCATAAAATAAAAACTCCAAAGAGAGGAGAGAACTTTCCTTTTCCTCTCTTTAACAACATCCTGAACTTTAAAATAGTTAAGTGATCCTCCATTTCCTATATAATCACTGGCACTAAATGAATTTATGCTTATACATCCTGAACACAGATTCCTACACTCACATTAAAATAAAGATTTTTTGGTCTCTGATTTCCATTCTGCCATTTTTCTTTTCCTATAATGAGTCAAAACAAAGCACATCAGAGTTTCTGCCTATATTCTCTTTTTACATCTTTCCCTTCCTTGGGCTCCACATGCCTGACTGCAATTACACAGCTCCTGCACATCCAGGTGCCTCTCCCTAATTTCTTGTTAAGGTTCTTCTTTTTCCCATCCCTGGGAAAGTCCAAGGGGATCACAGCTTCGGGAATTAACTCTGGTCCTAGACTAAAAATCCTTTGGTCTAGACCAAAAAAAGGAGAACTGAGGCTTAATTTAAATGCATCACTCCAAGAATATATCCTCGAACTTTGTCTCACCCAAACTTCTGACAGTAACATTTGCTCAAAATTCCGCCTCCACTGCAGCCCCAGAAACATCCTAATCTGACAGTGCTGCACAGCCCTAATGCCTACTGGCTGCAAACACTGAGCACTGCGTGGTGCTCACCAGCTGTTCAGTCAGCCCTGTCAGGGTGTCCTGTCAAGGCAGGGACAGCAGAGCCTTCCTGGAACACCAGGCAAGACACCCGGCTGAGGCCCCTCCAGAGGGAATCCTCCCATCCATTCCCCGGCTGGCTGCTGCCTCTTGGGTTATAACCAGGCCTCTTTCTCTTTGAGGGGAAGGTCTGTGAAACATGATGGACACTTAAAATTCTGACACATCGTCTTGGTGACGGGCAGGATTTGCCATCACTGCCATGTCCCGTTGTTTGCCTTCCTCTCACTATTGACTGAGGCACAGCTGTCCCTGGAGCAGGAACAGACCTGCCAACATTTTGGTTTGTGGAGCCAAAGAGGACTCTGACAGTGCAACACTCAGTATCCCAGTGCCCGGATCCATTTTTAGCTCCAGTTGTTATTCACAGTGGTTTTTTATAAAAACCAATCTTCTCCTGACACCGCCCTCGATAGCAAGCAACCACCGCAGTGCAAGGCACACAGGTTACAGGCATTGCAGCCTCTGCAAAAACCAGACTGGGAAGAGAAGGTGGCATTGTTTGAAATCCATGTTTCATACCTTTCACTTCTCCAATCCCTTGATAGAGTGTTCTGTATCTATCTAAAGTATGAACACTTCTGAACATTTCTCAAGGCAGCAGGGGCTAGAGAAACAATTATCTCTGTCCATGGCAGGGGGATTGGAACTAGGTGATTGTTAAGGTCCCTCCCAACCCAAATCAGTCTGTGATTCTATCATCAATAAAGCTCTGAAAAAGTATTCCTGCAGTTTTACCCTCAAAATATTAAGTCTCTGTCTGCCTTGTCACAACCTCCACAAAGGGCCAATACAGACTATATCTGTAGAACGTGTGTTTTTCTCTATAATACTTCAATATTTACTTCAAATCACAGAATCACAGACTGGGTCAGGCTGAAGGGAGCACCGTGGGCATCTGGTGCCACCTCCCTGCTCCAGCAGGGCCATCCCAGAGCACAGGGCACAGCAGTGTGTGCCCACTGCTCTGGAATATCCCAGGGAGGAGACTCCAGCCCCTCTCTGGTCTCTGTTCAGGGCTGGGCACTGCCCAGGGTCGAAGTTCTGCCTCCTGTGCCGGGGAATTCCTGGGCTCAGTCCCTGCCTGTTCCTCTGGGCCCTGCTCTGACCCTCTCTGCACACAGGGACACCCAGGGATGAGGGGCCCTCAGCCTTCTGATCTAGAATCACCCATGCAGCTGTTTGAAAGCAGAGCACTGTTATTTTCAGAGAGGCAACACAAAAATCCATGGGCAAACCCTCCAAAACTGAGGGTTTGCTACTTGGCCCACAATAATTGGAATGTACTGCCTCATTCCATGGCTGAAAACCTCCTTTTGAGGCAAGCCAAGCAGCACAAAGGTGGCACATTTTAAATACAAATTCATTTTGTCATAGGGCACAGGCACATCCTACATGAAGATGTGTTTGTTCTCCTTCAGGACAAACAGAAACCTCAGCCCCACTGAGGATCCCAGGGAAGGGAGAAGAGCAGGTTCCACATTGAGTGCTCCTGGGACTGAGAATTTGGGAACAACTTCCCAGTTTGTTTCTGAGTTGGCTTTGGATCTTTTCTACATAAAACACAACTATATTGAAATCTGGCACTCAGAAGATGATGTTTGGAAGAATCTCCACAAGCCCAGCGTATTTTTAATATAATCCAAAAGAAAGCTCAAAATGAGCTCAGCACAGTACCTGCAGGGGAAAAAGGCACCTCAAAACAAAGCCAGGAACTGGCACTCTTTCAGCTCTGCCTTGGCTCTGCACAGCAAGGGAGCAGCATGACCAGCTGCCAGCTCTCAGCAGAGAATAAAAGATGAAAATCTCCCAACTCCTCCTCATTACGGGCAGACTTTTGTCACCACAGCAAAGTTTCCAAACTGCAAATCAAGTGTCACGGTGGCAGACACAAAAACCCAGGGACAATAGCTGCTTAAATCTAAGTCTCATTTGTTCCTCCCGCAGTCAAGATGATTTTGGCAAGTGGCTGGTGTTTACTATTGACTCCTATTTTCTGAAGTGGATGAGCAGCCCAAGAAAGGAATTACAGTTTTAGAAGACTTAGGGAAGCAGGTGGAATATTTATAGCTTGTACCATCATTTCCAAGTGTCCCTGGCCCTTGTGATGTTAGCAGGACTGCAGAGCAGGTCAGAAAGGCTGTATGCCCTGTTTCCCTGTCATTCAGGCTCCTCTGGATATTCTCCTTTGTAACAGGAATCTTTTCTTCAATTTGCTCCTTAAGACTCAATGCCTAAAGAAGAGCTTGAGTGTCTCATGGTAAACTTGCTTTATTAAAACTTCTACTGAAACTCCCATCTAAAGGCAGAACAGTTTACCACCTTTCTTTGTTATTCTATTTCATTTGAAAGAATCCTGCCTGTCACCTGGATGTCACTGTCATGACCCTACACTCACTGATGCCTTTGGGATTGGATATTTTTAGTATGAGTCCATCATTTGAAAAAACTGACCTTTGCCTCGAGGTCCTGGTTGGAGATTTTGGGAAGTGTCACTTTTGCTCTTCCATGCTGCAGGGCTACGTTAAAATGGGGATGGCAGCACAGCACCACTGGTCTCTGGATTGCAGCCCCTGATGTCCCAATTTAGATGCAGTGATGTTTATTTAAAAAAGCCCAGTACAAGACCACAATCCAGAAATGCGTTTTCACCGGCGTTACTGCAGCACTTTCAGATGCTCCCAGGCCCTGCTGGTCCTTGCTGCTCTCTGGCTGGTGCTGGTTTCTGCCAGCAGAGTGGAAGGCAGGCTCACGTGGGTGCTGAATACTCAGCCCGAGCAGCAGCAGTGGTGGGAGTGCTGGGAAATGCCAGCAGCGAGTGTCTGCAGCCCAAATCCACTGCATTTTGCCAGCTCCAGCGAATCCACAGGCAAGTGGCAGCTGGGGAGCGATTAACAGCTGGGCAGATTCAGTGCCTGAAACCCTGGCAGCTGTCTGCTCACTGCATGTGAATCAGCAATTCTCATTAAGGAGGATTCTCCCAGTCAGGATGGATTCCCCTCCCTCCCGACACTCTCTGTCTCAGCTGCTGCAGTGAGGGATTGTATTTAAATTCCTCTTGGCTCTTTATTTCCCAGTAAGCTGCTTGATGTGCAGGAGAGCAGTGCTGTAATTTTTTATGTTCTTGACATTCTCTGATAGGCTGCTATCAAGGCAGGCCATACATTTCTAAAGATACAGGGCTGGTTTGATCTCCTTCCAATGTTTATCATTAGGAAAGTGAGGTTAGGAAGAAACTTCCACAATTCTGACACACACCAAAAAATTAATCAAAACCAAAGCACACAACATTTACACCCAAAATCAAAACATAGGAAATATAAGACCCCACAAAACCACGTTAAGGAAATGTCTGGATAAACATCTGCAAATGAGCATGGACAGGATGATGCTTTCATTTGAAACAGTTCAGTCAGAATCAATGAAAACATTTCCATTGATTTCAGTGAGAAATTAATTAGAATTCCAGTAGCTTTGGACAGGACTACAGCAAACTGAGGCCAAGAGGTTGATGTTGTGTGCTGACCCGTGTAGAATTATGTGTTACAAATATAAAATTATTATTACATGCATGTGAAATATAGATTATTATATATAATGATATAATCAATATCAGGGTGCAGATCAGAACATGAAACCTACTTCCACCTCAGAAAAACTGTTTATTCTGTTCTGTTCACTTCTTCACAGTGGGCAGGAGAGTGTGGCTCTTTCATTTTCCAAACCTCAACTGTAAAAACAAATTCCAGGCTCTTGGTTCCAAAGCCCAGAAACACTCTGCCCTAAGAGCAGAGAGGTAAGAGCCATGAAAGGTTAATAATTGATAGGAAATGTTTCAGTGCATGAGCAGTGTTTATGCATATTGTACCTGAAGGAAGGAGGCATCCAGGATCTTCTCACAGCCACTGGGTTTTTAGGAACAAGTCCAGACACTGCTGTTATGGAAATGTCAGTGATGTGCTGTTAACTGCAATAAAATTAAAATGTGAAGGGAGTTTTCTGCCCAAGGCCAGGCTGGAGGGGATTGGAGCAGCCTGGGACAGGGGAAGGTGTCCCTGCCCATGGCAGGGGTGGCACTGGGTGGGCTGTAAGGTCCCTCCAATCCAAACCAGTCTGTGACTGAGTGAGGGTGCTCCACTGAACAAAACCCAGCTCTGTTAAGGCTCTGCCTGAGCTGTGTGGGCACAGTGGTAGGAGAGGAGCAGAGGAACAAAGGTCATGGATTGGCAGTTCTACATTGTTGAGGAATTCCCTCACTGATTCCCAAAATAAATACGCTCTGTCTGAGAAACACCTTGATTTGTAGTCAACTACCCTCATCACTTTCCTTTCTAGCCCTTTTTGCTGAGATACTAATGAGAAAAGTACATTTTATTTCATGCATTATAGATGCTTTAATGTTACTAAAATAAAACTCTCCACAAAAAAAATACTGCAAATGGGAAATACCAAATTATGAGTAAGTGTTCACAGAACACTGTGGGGAAAAATAGATCTGGAGTTTCTGGCAGCTGAGAGTAAAGCATCTGATGGCAGACTGTGTTAAGGGGAGATTCATACACGTGAAATAGGAAGCAATTATTCCATGTTTACCTTGTGGAGGTAGGGCATCACTTGGGGTGCTACATCTCGGGTTTGGCTGTGGCAGAAAACATGCACTGCTTGGAGTCTTAACCAGAGGAAAGAACTTGGGTTATGCTGGAAGGGGAAAGAACACAGAAGTCAAGTTCTCCAGGCACTGCAGTAAAGAGAATATTGACTGTTCTACATGACAGTTTTAAATAGTAGAAGAAAATACAAGGAGGATTCTAGGCCAGCCCCTCCCCTCCAAAGCCAGAGAACCCACCTCTCTTCCCCACCTGTCTAACCATGGCATAAGCAGAGCCAGGGATACTTCAAGGTTCCAGGAAGTCTGGGACATCCATCACACGTGGATGCTGCCTGGGAACGCTCCAACAAATGGGTAACCCAAGACACTCCTTGTCCACAGCTTTTAAGGGTGAGCTTAAATACAGCATCTATCAAGAGCAGTGTAGCTTTACCTTATCCACCTCTGCATGGGAGCCAGAACTAAATGATCATTCATGGTCTCCACAGTCCTAAGTTTTATAGAATGATTAAGGTTGGAAGAGCTCTCTAAGATCATCAAGTCCAACCCAGCACTGCCAGCTCCAGATACAGTCCAACCTAGACTAACCAAAGTTATGATTCTAGAAGCCCTAGCAGAAATTCATGGTGGACGAAAAGGACGATAAATGCAAATCAAACATCAAACAGGAAAAGTAATGAAGGTTATATTATATTAATCCTAAATAAGTAGAGAAAACGCCATTCAAAGAAGAACTTGATGTAGCAGCACTATGGAGATCAGAGAGTGCTGACACATCCTTTGGCTTTAACATTCAGAGGAGGACACAAGTCCTTCCTCCCCTGCAATGAAAAGCTTTCATATAAATGGAGCCCTCATGCAATAAACACCACCTGGTTCTTTTGCAGTGCTCTTCCCCAGGTCTGAAAGCATTCAGCAGAGTACATGAAGTCTCACTGAGGGTGCTGGCACTCTGTGGGCTGGGTATTGGCACTCCAGATGCATCTGCACAGTCTGAACTTTCTCTAACCTTAAAAAATATTCAATACACTTATTAGCAGAATAATTCTAAAGTTCAAAGAACAACAAATACCAATTCATCCTACTAGCTTTCCAAATACCTTGTAATTAAGATTATTTGTTCCTTGCATGCTTACAGAGCAGCTCTGAGCAGTGATCAGGAAGAGGCAGGGGATATTCCCCCTGTAATATTCAGGGCTGACTAACACAGCACCAGGTTCTACCGGCACAGGCCACAGCAACAGTGAACATTCCTGACAGTGGGACTGTCACTGTGGGCTTGAGTGGCATGCAGGGAAATGTCCCCAGTGCAAATCACCTACCAGAAAGCTAAAGCAAGTTCTTCCCAGGGGCTTGTACATTTGCCAGCAGAGCAAAAAAAAAAAACAAAACCTAAGTTAAACTGGAGTTCAACACTCTGCAGGTGATGTTTACAAAGCAGTCACTTGTGTTCTGTCCTGCTAAGCCCAACTGGATGGGGGGCACCCAAGGAAACATCTTCCTCTAGATCACACAAGGCTCTGCCTTCTAGAACAGAGGACATGGCCTATATCCCTACAGCCTAAGACCTCTAAGAGTATTTCTAGAAATGGGATATTTAACTATTTCATGTCTCAAGGTCACAGCATTTAGTTTGCAACACTTTTCATCAACTGCTCCAGAATTTTATGTATTTTTTTAAATTTATTTTCTCTTCATATTATTCTTTCTATGCAATGCTCTAAAACTTATTTTGTGAGATTCCATCCTGGAGGTTTTATCACTAACTTACAATGAACCAGACTTTTACCCTTCGTTTAAGGTTACTTTATCTGTGCATGTGTATTTACAACATCCATGTGGAAAGCAAATATTTTCTGTCAGGGTCCTTTTCAGCAGCTCTCCCCACTGCTGGAATTATTTCCAAGGTTAGCAGAGATAACAACTCACAATCTAACAATAACAACCCAGGCTAGAACTGCTGGCAGTGTCTGCAGGGCAAAGTCAGGCTTTAGAGCTCAGTTTTGCTCATGTGTTTGCACCATGTCCCCTGCTGCCTGCAGATTGCTCTGTGTGACACAGATTTATATGTAAAGATGATAAGAAGTCTGCTGGGTCACACTGTGTCTGCACAATCAGGCACACACATTTCTGCTGGGGATTTGTCAGCAAGAATTGCAGCAGCTCCAAGGATGTAATTCTGTGTCACAGGGGGTCAGATCCGGGTGTCCCACAGACACCCGGTACCAGGGCTGGCATCCAAGCTGAGGAATTCACACAGCCCAACACAGAATCACCCCAGCATCACATCCACGGGAGCAGGACGTGCAGGTGACACTGCTCTGAGAGGGACACCTAAGCCAGCAGCTCTCACTTTCCTTTGGGCAGACAGTTCAGGTGGGACATCAGTAACCAATCCTGAATAATGCAAACACATTTGCCCTGTTCTGGAGAAAATTCTGCATTCCCAGTCAGATTAACCTCCACAAGAATTTTACCAAAGGATAGCTAATGTGGGTTCGTGATCTGATAGGAAACACTGTCATTCTCAGCAGTAAAATCAGAGCCAAACTTCCTCCTCCTCCTCCTCGCCACTGTCACCCTCATTCTGTTGGGAGAGCTGGGCACTTCCAGCAACAGCCTGTGCCCTTAGCATGTGGAACAGGCTGTACATGCAGTGATCCTGGGCACTAAATCCTAAACAGTACTAAAGAGTTTGCCTGCATCTCCTTTTTAAAACAAACCAAACTGGGGAAAGCACTCCAACTACATCATCGTTAGATTTATTAGTAACACCAACCCTAGTCCAGCACACACTGGGGATCCTTTTAAACTCCTGCTCTTCCCTCAGGGCAGACACTTTATTCTGCAGACAAGGCTGCTGAAATCTGTACATTGTTATCATTCCAGGACTTATCTATGTTTTTTTTTTACTGCTCTAGTGTTGTCCTTTCATCCAAATGGGGAAAAAAATGCACGGACAAAACACAAACTCCACCCCCTTCTCCTCCCCAGCTCACTGCAGCAGTGAAATGATGTTAGGTCAGAGAGCTGTTATGTAAGTGGTGCTTGTTGTGATTTTCTGGGCCGTGCCGTGGCCTGCAGTGATCTCCATCTGGAAGGCACCTCCTGCTGCCCCCGGCCCTGCGCACAGGCACGCTCAGACCTGAGCGCAGTGCTGGCAACAGAAGCTGCACCCCGGCAGGGAACGCTCTCACCAAGGACCAGCACCGCAATGCCCCTTCTGGAGTCCATCCTGCAGCACCGCTGGAGAAACCCTCGGCAGGGAGCTCCTCACTCTGCTCGGGGCACAGAATCCCCTCTGCTTTGGGCTCGCAGGGGCCTTAAAGCTCATCTCGTTCCATCCCATCGCCACTGCCCAGGAATTTCCTGCAGACCCCTGTGCAGGTCAGTGCCAACCTGAAGAGCCTGCCCACCACCCCATAACCAAGCAATGCCGCTTTCCACTGCTTACAGCAAGAACAAAATCATAAAAACTGCCATTTTAATAAATTATTTTACCGGCAACAGGAGAAATACTCTGTTTTCAATGATGACTTCAGTACTAGCTATGCACTAAGCTTTGTGTAGCTCTGCTCCTCTCATTAATTAACTGTATTGCTTTATTCTTGTCTAATTATAATTGCCTACATTTGTAAAAATAATAATAATAAAATTTTGTCCGGCTTTTCCCCTCTAGTCTACCAGATACCAATTTTCGGCTGGATTAAACATCTCAATATCCTTCAGGAATATGTACACATCAGATAATTATTAGAAAAAAAGATTTGCTGTTTGGGCTTTAAACATAGCAGGAGGCTTTTGAACTACAGACTAAAATTTTAGGCAATTAAATAATTTTTTATGGATCTCCTTCTCTTCCCAAAGCCCTGATCTAGCACATAACAGCAGCATGCTGAAAAGTTTATGCATTTGAGCAGAAAAACTTTAAATGGAACTAATTAACTGGACATAATTTTAGATACATATTTAAGTTCTTGGATGAATCAGGCACAACATTTTTGGTTTCTAAATCTAAATAAATGGGGAAGAAGCCAGCAGAAAGTAAACACATACACCAGTTTATCTCAGACAACAAGTTTTGATGCTTAAATGCCTCAACACTTAAATATCATCGTGAAAGGCTGTCAAACATCAGATTCAGAAACATATTTTCACATGAAATACATAATGCTGCTGCTGCAGTGCACCCACTGGAATCAGATGCCCACTTCCATGGGTAATGAACTATACTGTATTAACAGTAAAACACTTGTAAACATAATACAAATAAGAACAGATAAAACACCAACTTCCACGTGGAACTGCGGAGGTTCAGGAGCAGCAGCACCGGAGCTCTGGCACTGCCCTGCTCGGTGTGCCTGGCTGAGCCACACTGAATGAAGCACCCCTGGATGTGCCAGGGCCTCAGCAGGGCTATGCTGGCACGGGGCAGGGAACGCTGGCAGAACCCAGCAGGTCTCTCCTCTTCCTCAGCCCTGCATTGCTCTTCCCTGCACAACTCATCATTAGGAAAGGGGAATTCTGCCTGACTCCTGGAAGTGTACTCAAGTGTTCAGATGGGCTAGGAAGCAGAAGTAGTGGTATTGTTATTATATTAAAGTTCAAAAGTGCTTTATTGACCATTGACTGGCAACAAGTTTCCTCAATAGCTTTAGCCTTTCAACACTGCAGGTGAATTATTTTCCGTGGAAAGCTAGCAGTGTACCTCAGGGAGCTGACAAGAGCTGGATCCCAGCTGTATCCCCGTGTGACTCCCACCTCCATCAGCATTTTCCATTTGCACTCCTTCTCTGCGGTGTGATCGTGTCACAGACCCGGCACTGAACCCTGCTCAAACACAGGTTCTATTTTCAGCTCTGCCGCTGCTCTGACAGGGGCCTTGGACAAATCATCTCTCTGTGTGCTGCAACCTTCCCAAAGATGAGATAAGGATAATAATTCTGATTTATATCACACGTAGATTCTCAACAATAGAGTTCAAAATACTTTACTGTTCTATATCAAGCACTGAAATAGTGCTGTGGGCTCCAAAACAATCTCTCCTTCCCTCCTTTCTTCTACTTTCTGCTCCACACAAAAATCCAAACAAGTAGGTCCTCAGCTGGTAAGTTTTATAGGTTTTAATATTTCATAAAATGTAACTTACAGAATATGAAAATGTTAATGTTTACTTTATGGGGAGGGCAAATAATAGTATAAAACAGCTGGGAGATGATGGTCTGTAAAGTAAAACATAGTGAAAAAGGAGGGAGAAAGAGCCAGTTCCAGGAGGGATCATGAGTTAAATCTAATTGTTGTTCTTGGGAATACGTTTCTGCAAACCTAATCAAATGCGGTGCTGCAAGATAAACTGTGTTACAGGCTTGGTAAGCCAAGTGAAAGGATATCAGGAGCAAACAAAACCTGCTTGAATGCCTAAGACAAGGCTGTTAGCTCCCTTTGGACACTTGTGAAATGAATTCTCGTGGTTTCATGTTTAAATTTCCATTAAATTAAAAATTAGAAGCTATTTATGAACTTTGAATAAATGCTTCTGCATTTTTACCAGTGACCAGGATCCAAGGCGCATGCAAATTCCACAGCTGCAGGCAATCAAGGCACCATGATGCCAGCAGCAAACTTGTCTTCTTGCACATGTAAATCCATATAATGACACTGAGTCACCAAATGTACCCACAGATTTGCACAGTCACACGAATCAAGATATGCTGATGAAAACCAAAAAGACTAAAACTTTATTCAGGAGAATTTGTCTGTGAGCAGTTGTAGAGTCGCAAAACTCCAGGCTGCAGGCTCTGAGGGAAGGAACTCTCCTCCTCTTGGAGCCACAAGTCCAACAGCTGCTCTAGAGATGGAGCTTCCCATAAATCCATCACTGGAAGCAAGTACAGGTTTCTACATGGGCTTCATTAGCTTGGGAGTGCAACACTAGAATTCCTGCTGCTAAGGTTTTCAATTAGCAAGTGGAATTATGGAATCCCGGAATCCCAGAATGGCTTGGGTTGGAAGAGACCTCAAAGCTCATCCTGTTCCTTGGGCAGGGACACTTTCCCCTAGAGCAGGTTGCTCCAAGCCCTGTCCAGCCTGGCTGTGGACAGCAGTAGTGACTGAGCAAAAAAGAGCTTATCTGGGAGTGCAGGCATTAAACCAATGGAAAGTCTGCTCAATTAGAAGCCTGAACAACAGGCTGATCAAGGTGATAAACAAATACATATAAATAGATCATTTAGTCACTCACAAGAGGTACAAGTACACCAATATATCTGAAGTATTCAAAGAACAGTGACTTAGCAATTACCTGTTCTCAGAGAACATTCCTAAAGCTCACTGCCATTGAAAGTGTTTTAAGTTAGTAGTCTTTATTGCTTGAATTCAGCTGCATAATGTGATGTGGTTTTGAGCAGCTGCAGGTGCTGGGAAAAATATTCACTTTAAATATTTTATTTATCTGGAATGAAACAACCTAAAAAATTAATAACAGACTTAGCACAGCCCTATCTGTTCACGCAGATGGAATGGGAGACATTTATAATGATAAGAGAACTCTTGGAGCACAACTGAACAGGCAGTACTGGAGACTTGGTGTCTAAGAACTTCATGGTCGGATTCCAGCAGCAAAACAAACTGGCTCACTCAAAGATTCACCATTTAACCTGAGAGACAGATGATGCAGAATTTAAGAAAATTTCCAATTTTTAAGTTAGATTACCCACAGGAAACTTCCTCTCCCTCCTTGCTGTCTTCTCCCAGAGCTTTATTCCACACATGCAGGCTCTCATAGAACTGGGAAATGAAGACATTATTTCCTTTGCCAGTCTCGCTGTGTTATGCAAACCTACTGATGTAATGAAAGTTGTCTTCTATTTCTCTGTATCTCATTTTCATGCACTGCCCAACGCCTTCAGTGCTGTGCTTCCGGGGCTTCTTCTCAGAAGCTGTGAATTTATTTTACTTTCAGAGATTTTTGCCTTCTTATGTACTTTTACCTAAATGAGAGTTCTTTAGGAACTTGCTTTCAGAGACTCCTTCTTTCCTCTCTCCTCAAAGGTTAATTCCAACTATTTCTAAATTCTGGCTCGTTAGTCTTAGCTGGAACTATTCCAATACTTCACAAGCCTAAAAGTCTTCATATAGTGAGCCTAAGAGGCAAAAACTTTGCTTTCTCTTGAAGAATTTAATTTGGAAAAATGTGAACTGTACAACTAGATATTAATGTTTTATAGAGTCATAGAACCAGAGAAAAGTTTGGGTTGGAAAGGACCTTTAAAGGTCATCTAATCCAAATCCCTGCCATATAGCATATAATATATAATAATACAATACAATATAATGGCTTGTATCATGTAATGGTTTATCAAATCATATGAAGAAACATTTTTGTGAGTGCTCTACCAATTTAAAAATCTCAAAGTTGACACTAATAGTTTTAAAAGCAGCAAGACTTTCTGCCTGTGAAAACACAACAGGCATGTATAAGACATGGAGTCAAGGTACTTCCTATGGGGTCACCAACTGCCTGGAACAGGGGGTGATGCTGGTGGACACTGGGATCACCACAAAGCTGGTCACTGTAGGACACAATTGGTTCCAAGCACAGGATTCCAAGGATGTTTCATTTAGACAAGTAACATTAATAGCTTGCTTTCTGCTGCTGACTCCCCATTCTAAAACCATGACTGCCTCAAGACCTGGTTTTACTGCTGACATTGTTTCATTAGAAGAAAGGCTTCACCTTGAAGATTATTTGGCAAGAAGAGTGGGAAAATAAATATTTAAGGTCCTATTCAACATTGAGGATTCTATATATAAAGTGGTTTATTTTGTTGCTGAAACCAAAGAGATTTTATTCACGATAGCAATCACTAATCATAACAGCAGGATGCTATTTGAAGATAAGCCCACATGCAAAAGCCAGAATGAGGTGTGACACATTTACAATAGCAGTCACAAAAGGCATTCTGCTCTGTAATTCTGCCTGCTTTGTTGTAGAGCACATTCAATGACTTTTAAAATGACATTTGACAGATTTCATGAAAATATGTGTTCATCCCACTACACAGTCCAGCTCTATCAAAATAGCTGCACTTACACCTCCTGGGCAAATCAACCAAAGCACAGGGAAAGCTTCCTTTGGCAAAATGTTCAACTCCTTTACTGGGGCCTGAATGACAAGGTGTAGTTGTTGAATAAGGTTGCAGAACTATTTTAATAAGTCTGAAGTCTGAATAAACAGAAGCCATCATTGTTGGTCTGTAAGAGTGTTATTACCCAGATTAAGTGCTATTTGCCAGAAAGCCCAGAATTTACAGGGTTGGGAACCAGGTGCTCCTCTATCATTAGATCAGCTCACCTGCTAAGGCAGAGGGAAGAGTGCTACTGGCAGGTGCATTAGGAGCAAAGCCCGGGGGATGTGTATTCGTGTACACAAAGATGCTGAGTTCAGGCAGGAGGCCAGACACAGGTATAAGAGATACAAAAATCCTGCACAGTTTGGAAGGAAAACAGCTCACTCCAAGGGTTTCCTGAAATAACAGATTGGGGCAGGCACTGATCTCTGCTCTCTGACCAGGGACAGCACCTGAGGGAACGGCTGGAGCTGTGCCAAGGGAGAGTCAGGTGGAGCTCAGGGAAAGGCTCTTCCCCCAGAGGGTGGCTGGCAGTGCCCAGGCTCCCCAGGGAATGGGCACGGCCCCGAGGCTGCCAGAGCTCTGGGAGTGTTTGGGCAGCGCTGCCAGGGATGCCCAGGGTGGGGTTGTTGGGGTGTCTGGGCAGGGCCGGGGGCTGGGCTGATGATCCTGGTGGGTCCCTTCCTGCTCAGGATATTCTGGGATTCTGTGAATATAACTTTTATCTAAGTCATGTATCTAAAGTTCACCAATACCAAACATTCCACAGTTAAACTCAAAACTGTGGCTTAGTGTAATTTCCAAATGCACAAACACACTGCCTTTCCCTTCCGTCTCCCATTTAGGAGGGAAACTTCACTGTCCAGTGCTTTCTACACCACCTACTTCTGTGATTCACTGCTGGAACAGGATTCCCCTCAGGAAATACTACTTTGAAAACACCTGATGTATTTCCACCCTACTTTTACTGTGTTTCACGGAACAATAGTTTCTCTTATGTCAATCCTACTACTTGATAAGTCACTGCATTGAAGGTATGTTTACACTTGTACCTGCAGGCTGGGTAAGTCACCAGGGTCAAGGACACAAAGCACTTCAGCCCTTTCCTAAACAGCAGCTGAAAGAGTCAGGATAAAAGAGGAGAATATTATGAAGCAGAGGGAGTGATTTATGCCATCACTGCTGAGAATATGAAGCTGTGATTTGCTAAGTCAGATCATGGAGTGAGCACTAACAGGGTTCTGTGACCTTACAGCTCAGCACTGCTTTTTAACTTGCTCATAATTCTGGCATTTTGCACTGTCACTGTAGCCCTAAATCTAAAAATCAGACAGAAGTGTGGTCTGTGCTTTTAGAAGCACATTCAGTAAAGCTGGAACTAAAATGAAATTGTGGTATGATGTTTCATGCCTAAACTACATTCTGCTCTCCCAGCACCCCCAAGATAGCTCTGGGAAAAGTTAATGAAATAATTTGAGAGTGGTAGCAACTACTGTTTCTTCAATTATCTCAATTCATTGATCTCTTCCTGCTGAAGGAGGTGGAATCTCATACCAGAGATGCAAAAAAAAATCACACAGAAGTCACATTTTTTGCAGTAGGGGAGGAATATGGAAACTACAGCAGTGGTGATGATAATCTATGTAACACAGATTCTTAGAGCTCCAGTGTGTCAGTGATGCTCTGTGGAAGCAGCATGCCCAGAAATAAGTAGTCAGGCACCAAAAAAACCCAGTAACATCAACAAAACCCCCACAAAACACTCTAGCTGACCTTTAAACATCTCCAGTAGACCAATATTTCTACAACGCTATCAAAATAATCCTTCAGTTCAGCTGCTTATTTGGGATCCACTTCTGGCTATCCAAGGAGGATGTTTAGCCTTCAGTGTTTGGGTACTTGCTGAAAATACTTCTTTGTTTGGCAATTTTATTAATTTTCCTCCCATGCAAGAACCAGCTGGCAGAGAGAATGCACCAGCTGGGGTCAGATGCTCAGGACAACGGAGTTCTCTTTTCTTCACAAGAGATACTTAATTATGCTAGAATCAAAGGCTATTTATTTCTATTGGCCAGTCTTAACCCAGCATGAAATGAAATATTAATCTAGCAAATGAACAAACCCCCAAATATCCACCAGGACATGGCCACAGCTTCAGATCCAAAGAGGACTTGTGAGGCATGAGGAACGAAAGTTTGAAAAGATAAACATGCATAGGAACAGTGACAAACTGCTGAGGCCAAATCAGCTTTATTGGCTACGTTTGGTGACTTGACCAAACTGTGCATGGTGGGAGAGTTCAGAAGTGGATTGCTGCTGGTAAAGGCTGGGTCATAACACTGAAACTCCAGGCTTCTTAATATTCTTCTAATGAGAGGTTTGACCCAGCTTCCACTAAAGACAGGGTAATTGGCTTTTATAGAAAAAGATAATTGAAAATAGCCTTTTCCTTTATTTTTACCAAAAAAACCAAAGACAATAAAAAAGCACTTTTAGTGAGTTAGTATTTCAAATAAGCTTAGCCTGTTCCATGGCCTGGTGCCTTATTAGCAACATTTTGGGAGACGTAGTTTCTTTGTTATCTTGATACATTTTGAAAAATAACTCTTTTGGTGCCTCTTCTATTTATGACTCACTCATAATAACACAAGTGACTCATACTGTCAAATTACAAGCTATTGCTTTAGAAAATTATTTTTCCCCTTCTTTTTGGGTAAAATATGACAATTTTCCTATTTTGTTACTAAGGGCAGCATCTTACTACTTAAGAGATTCTCAGAACTTTATTTTCTAAGTAAAGCATGTGCCACAAAAGACAAAAGCATCTCCCACCTCTTGTCTCTCTCACAGATGAATACATGTGAAATAGAACAATTGTTTAAAACTAGTTGCAGAACTTCCGAGCTTGTTGATCAGTAAATTGAATTTCAGTCACCAGATTTTATCTAGACAATACTGCTTTTGTTTGATTTAAAGATGGTCACTGTAAGCCATTAGTACATGCTGGCCTAAAATTATTTGCTAGGGATACCCTCGGCACAGGCAGCCTAAAGTTCTCCATTGCAGGGATTTCTGGTCTGACCCTCCAGTGAGGTTATGTGGTGCTTTCCCATCCAAAGTGTGAAAGGATGTCCCTATCCACACTGGGATATTCCTTTGGAAAGTGCTGCAGCTCAGGGATGAATCCCTGAGCTCTAGGTCTAGGCCACACACTGCCTTTTCTCACGCAGACTCTCTGCCAAAAGCAACGTTCAGAGAACTGTTCTTCCTGCTAGAGCCACCATAATCCAGGTTTTAAAGCCTTTTCTTCTTTAATCCCATCAAATTTGTTCCTTCTAGCCTATCCTTATGTTCATAGAGAATAAATGTCTTAATTTGATTGTTCATTACATTTCCTCTCAGTGTGTTTTAATGCTTTTAGCTTCTCTTTTTCTCCCATTCTTAGATCAAAAATCAGCCTTGATGGAAACAGAAATAACTCAGAGCTCCCAGGCCTTTCTTTGGGATAATAGCAAGATATTTGGTACACAGGGAGCAGCCACTTACTTGAGGCTTGCCATGAAAAGACAACCAGCAAAAGTAAACCAGCCTCTCTCTCATTTGATATCAAAGTTTGTTATCAAAGGGTTCTTAATAGAGAGTTACATACAAGTACCAGCAGTGCAACTGCTGCACCCACAGCGACATCTGCACTGGTGCAGTCTATGTTCAGAAATAAAGCTATGTCACATTAACATGCTTAAGGACTTTTTCCCTGTCTGCACTGGAAAATGGCTGCCAGCAACGAGAACAACTCCTACAAGTGGCAGAGTTGTGACACGAAAGGTGAATGTTTGTCACTACAGCTTCATATTGCCTCATATTTGCTCTGTAAGAAACCAATCCCTTATGGGAAATGGAATTAAAGAATGAACAAGAGGTCACAAAAGAAACCCTGACATATCCATAAGCACAACAGCTTGAAATAAACTTATTTATGCTAAATGCAGAAGTAAGGCCTGAGATAAAGCTTTGAACTGAGCAGAATGGGAACAGCACTTTAAAACATAACATGGCAAGTAAGAAGTGAGAACTGGGAAAAATGAATGACTGGGTGAATTATAAACATGTACACAACGTCTGCTCCATGGAAAACAGCAACTGCAGCTCCCAATCTGTTCAGCGATTATGGCAAAGCAGAGCCCCAGCACCGAAAGGGAGGCAGCGCACAGAGCACAGCAACATGAGGCTGTGCTGAGGGGTGACGATGGTATAAAATACAGGAAAGAGTTTATTAATACACAAAGCTCTGGAACAGGCCATCTGCAGAGGTAAACACAGCACCTGGGATAAAAACAGCTCTGGAGATGGAAAGTGGTATGAGGGAAGATATGGGAAACGGCTTACTGTTGGTACATCTACAGCTCAATGCAACGGTGATAAATATGAATCAAGGAGAAAAATTAGTTTGCCATTCTTGTTTTAATTTTGCAAACTTCAAGAGAAGGTCCTGGGAAACTGCGTGCCTAGTTTACACAATGAAGTTTGTCTCATTGAAGTTAAGAGATGAAAAGGGAACCCAGCTTTGTTCAAAGTAAAGCAGAAATTTTTGAATTTTGCTGATAAAACAAATAAAAAATGGAATATTTAATATCACCCAAAGACCTTATGTCAGATAGTCATCACTTCCTAAATGCTTTTTTTTTTTTCCAGCTTAGAGATTGATGCATTTCCTACGAGAGCAGAGGGGCTGTGCTGTGGAGAAGACAGGCTGGAGCTTAAGGCCAGCTATAACCTTAAACTTGAAACCGATACAAGGAAGAAACAGCTGAAAAGGAATGGTTTTAATCAAATCACCAATACTGCACAGACTAACACTGAATCATAAAGCTAAATACCTGAACAAGACTTCTAGTTGCCTTACCAGAAAAAAAACATTTTAAAAAGAGGAATTCATTGGCGAGCACGTAACTTGTCTGTTAACCAAACACTATTTCCAGGGCTTTTCCAAGGAGAGTTCCTGAATCAGGGAGCGTTCCATTCCCGGGACACTACGAGACACAGCCTAACACAGGTGCAGGCAGCGCACCACAGCTGTGTCTGTGACTGGGGGAACTGCAGTGGGGAAATTCCCCAAGCTTCTCGGGGGATGCTCATTACTAATCACAGCCGAGCCTTTTAAATGACTCCTCATTCCCATTTGCCACACTCTAAGTCTGACAGATTAAAAAACCCCGAATGTTCACAGTGAGACATTTTTGGGTTTCCCCGTCCTGTACTAGAACATTTTAAAGAGAAATTAGAAGATAGAAGGAGGTGGGGGAAAGCTCTGCACAGCCCACACTGTTGGGCCCTGGCCGAGCTGCTGCCCCGGGCTTGGCGGCCGCCTCCCCTCAGCGGCTCTGAGGGCGCTGCCCCGAGCACCGCCGATTTACAACACACAACTGTTCTGTGACAGAAAACACACTCGTGCAGAAGCTCATCGGAGATAAAGCCCGCACTTTGTTAGAAACTGCGGCGCTGATGGTTCCACGAGCGGAGGCGAAGCAGCGCAGCTCTGAGGGAGAGCTCCGCGCCCGCCCCCGAGCCCCCCGAGCCCCCGCGCTCTGCAGCAGCAGCGGCCGTGCCGAGCCGGCGCCTCAGGGCCAGGGTTCGCTTCCAGTTCCTGAGGGAAAAACTTCTGGCGAGGGCGTTCCCTGCCCGAGTACTGCAGCTGCGGAGGGGAAGCCTCTGCCCCGAGCAGATCCCGCAGTGCCCAACACGGGCACTGCCAGGAGCACGGGATCTGCCACGGAGCCCTCCGGGCCGGCTGCTCGGGGACAGCAAACCCGGGCTGCGAGGGCAGCCCAGGCCATTAGCTCCGTGATTTCACTACGCACTGCTTGGCTTTGCTTTAGTTTTTAAAACAAAAGCTTCTCGTCCCTGTCCCAGCACGATGTGATGACACATTGCTGGCACACGCCAAATCCTGCTCCTGCTAAGGAGCCAGATCTGCTGCTGGATGGGGAAGGAGCGGGGTTTGGGTCTGAGCTGGCACTGTTTGGTTACCTGAGAAACTCAGACATTGCAACTCACGTAAGAGCTGGCCCTTGGAACAGACACATTCCCGGCAGCCCTTCTCCCTCTCAGAGGTGCAAACGCTCAGGAACAAGCAGTAAGTGAACACGGAGAAAATTCAGCATTGAATGCAAAATCCTCAAATCTCACTTTATTAGGAAAAAAACCAAACCAAACCAACTTTACACTGGCAGCAACCTGCTCAGAAAAATTTATATTCCCAAACCGCCCCTGGCCCCAGGAACGTCCCCACAATCAGACGAGCTCCTCAAGGCAGAAGCCCGGTTGTTGCTTGCAGGAGGTTGGCTCTTGAGTCACACCAGCTCCCTACTTCATACTTTTTTTTCTTGCCAGGAGACTGCAACTACTTGCCTAAAGAAATGAAATAAACAGCGAGCATTTGCCAAAGTACTCCCACCACTTGGAGCAGTTTGTTTTTCAGAACATTCAGTGCCAGACTGCTGAATGGGAAAGAGAAGCAACAGGAGAGTGAAGTCTCTCCTTTAAGCATTTCTGTAGTGCTCATCACAGTAGCACTGAGATATTCATAGCCCTTTGGTTTCTTCCTGAATGGAAGTGGAAAAAGATCACATCTTTCCTTAAAAACCTAAATGAACAAAATGGGAAGTTTGAACAAACCTGGAAAATTAAGAGCTGCTTCCACAGCCATCACTTATTTCAGCAGGAATTGAAGATTAGTGAAAACTAGGAGAAATCCCTGACAACAAATACTAGTAGAAAAATTGTCAAAATATTTAAAAACATTACATTGTCAACAAAAGTGAAAATTAAGATTGGAAAATCATGACTGCAAACACTGAGGAGTTGTAGAAAGTGAAGTTCAAATAACAGCCTAGCGCTAAATTCTGAACAGCCAAACCACAAGAAAATTCATCAACAATAAAGGAATCTTAAAAAGCTTTATTAAATAATACAGATTGAAATAATATAGTCCAGTGCTAGAACCTGAACAGCCAAACCACAAGAAAATTCATCAATGGCAAAATAAAGGACTCTTAAAAAGCTTTAATACTGATTCAAATGATTATCTACATCCAAACTGACCATTTTAAATAGTACTAGCACTTAAGGCACAGTTTCTCCAAAACTAGCCAGTAAGTTAAAAAAGACTCAATACAATTACATGTAACAGTCCTTTTTTTGTAACACTGTGTGAAACCAAAACTCTATGCCATGCACTGGGTCTGCATTCCATTCATCTATTTGCCTGCATAGTTCTGCACACAAAATATTTTGCATGAAATATTTTGTTATTTCACTTTCCTTATGGTCCTTAGGAGAGCTCAGACAGCCAGAATATTATTCACAGTTAAAACTGCGATCCTTGTTATATGTAAACAAAACCCTTATCAGATAGCTGCAAAACCCTGCATACAAATAAAAGTGACTGGGATGTGATGGTATCCTCAAAATAAAGGATTCCTGCCAGAAGAAAGGTCCACTTAGAAGGCACATGCTTTCACATTCCCAGTTCAAGAAAGTGCTTACAGTACCAAGGAATACTGCAGTTGTACCCAAAGGAAGCCACACTAAGTTTTGGGGGGGTTTTTGGTTTTTTTTAATTGCTGTTGTAAAAAACCTCCAAATTATTCACAGTTGTTCCAGCATTCCTCATGCTAAGCCAGCATATTGTGCTGATGAATCCCAGTGTAAGGCTAAGCATAAGAACACTTACCAGTGCAATACATTCCTGAGATTCTGGAACGCAAAATTAAAAACTAGTTCTTTGAAATATACAATCCTTCAAATTTTTGGCTCATATTTCACCTGTTTTCCTAATTTCCCTTTTTTACAAAGTTCATTAAAAATAAATCTAATTTTTACAAAAAGTCAATAAAAAATTGTTATCACTCTAACTTAGATATAACTTCTAGTTGCTTGCAGAGTGCAAGAAAGCCAGATTAGCATAAACCCTGTTTTTTGTGCAGGCAGCAAAAAACAACAGCTAAAGTAAGTTTTTGAGAATTGAAGCACTGACATAAAAAAATAAATTCAAAGAGCCCCTATATATGAAAAAAAATAAATAAATTAAGGACCTAGTTATATTCCAGAGCAAACTTGAATTACATCACAACTGCTGAAGTTGTTGAACTTGCTAAGGCACTGAGTTGTTTCATTTTTATTTGCCAGCATGAGGAGGAGTCCTGCTGCCTCTACCGAGAGGCGTAACCTGTGCTCCAGAGCGTGGCCGAGGGGCTCGTCTGCCTGCTCGAGGACTCGGAGCTGAAGGAATGTGCAGGTGACACAATGGAACCTAAAACACGAAGGAGAAATCAACAATCAGACTCGGGAACGGCGGGAGAAGGAAGAAACAAGTAACTGCTGTTGGTATCTGCAGAACACTGGCAGTCAATCTAATGACCCATTCAAAGTGAATTCATCCCTTTAGCTTGTTGCCTCTTGAAAAGGTATCTTGCAAGTATCAAAAGTTTGTAGGTCTTCCTGTTCAGGACTTTTTAAGTCTGAGGGGGGCACAATACAGTTCCCCTCACAAGTGATGTTCACTTGGATTTGCCTTATTTTATCTGAAGCATCAGGCACCTGTGTTTACAACCAGGCCTGCAGCTCACCGTAACTCAAACATATTTGTAAGAATGTGAATTATTTTTCACTGCCGGTCTTGATTACAGACCTTCCTACATTCAATTCCAGTGCAATGACCAGACTAATCAATTAATTCACTTCTAACTGGGTGACAGCTGCTTACTGTTCGGGGTGTGATGAAGACTTGTCCTTGTGTGAAATACTGGCTGATTGTGCTGTCCATTCGGCGAGAAAAATGCATGGTAGGCTGCAAGACAGTTGAAAAACAAACCAAAATTGTTTCACATGGCAATTACTCCTTTTTAACTTACAGCTAACACATTTGTAAGAAGCTATGGAAAAAAAATACTTGTGCAGTCTTTCCTTCTCTTACCTATGATCATAACAGCTGTCCCTGCTAAGAGTGCAAAAAGTGTGAAGATCATCACCTGGTAAGACTCGACAAACTGCTGGAAGAGACTGGCTTCATCTGCAGAATTGATTAAGAGAAGGCAATACTGAGTTAAAAAGAGCATCTTCAATGTGCTTTAAGAGTTAACAGTTCTTGAACTGAAATAACCAAAACCAAGTTTTAAGTGTAATCAACTTGGATAATACAACTTTGATTCTAGTGACTATTTCCAATGCAGTCTTCAAAATTTGCCAGTAACAGCTTAAGATGTTGACTGAGGTTGTGGCTGTTCCATCCCTGGAAGTGTTCAAGGCCAGGTTGGATGGGGCTTGGAGCAGCCTGGTCTAGTCAAATGTGTTCCTGCCCATGGTTTAAGAGATGAGCTTCAAGGTTCCTTCAACCTGGACCCTTCTGGAATTCTATGATTTTATTTACAATGACTTAAGTGAGTTCTTTACTTTCTCAGCCCCAAAATGCTGACCTTTTTTCAAAACAGCAAGGCATGCTTGGGAATAAACAACAGAAGAAATTCCTTTCAGACACTACAGCACTGGTATAGTTATGTCAACTTGGAGTATTCTAGGCTGACCCCAAGAAAAATATGTTCAACTTCAGTCACAATGAGCAACTGTATTCCAGGCTTTTGGCCAGAGAGAGCTGCTGACATGTCACTGATAATGTCAGCTGCCACACTGAAGTGTACAACCTCGTGGACATCAGCAGAGGCTGAAGGTTTCTTCTGGCATATGCAGTGCAGAGATGAACTTACATCTCATTGGCGCAGTGGTTCTGTCAGTCAGGTAGATCACTGTCACTGGGATAGCGATGGACTGGTCTGTCAGGGGACTGGAGACAGTCAGAGTGGTGGACAGGGAGCCCTGGCTGGGAACTCTGGGATCAGCCAGGCTCACAGTGTACACCACGTAGCTGGGCAGCCCGTAGGACTTCTCCTTCTCCAACACCTTCACTGCTGGGGACTCGCATTTCACCTGCAGAGGGAACAACCAAACTGAACCAGACTGCTTGGGACAGCACAGCACATCTCCATCTTCCAGGCCAGGTGCCAGCAGTGGGTGATTCCACAGAAACACAGAGCGATTCACCCCTCAAGAGGAGTCAGCTGTACCTTTACAGAGTGCCACCTGCAGCATTTCCCCCTGCTTATTGCCAAGGGCCCTTACCGGGCTCTGTGACCCATGGGCAATCAGTCACACATATCTGGGCAAGAACCTCCCCCCGCCACAGGGGTCAGGCAGGTTTCTGCTTCCTGACCCATGAGCCTGGTTCACACATGCCAGGCTGCACACCCAGGTGAGCCTGACACACCTGTACCACCCCAAAACCCCAGGGCCAGGCTGGATGGGCTCCCGAGCAACCTGACCCAGCGAGTGAGTGGCGTCCCTGCCCACGGCAGCGCATTGGAACAGGATGAGCTTTAGGGCCCCTTCCAACCAAAACCATTCTGGGATTCTGTGAAAAGTGAACACTGAGGAAGAACACATTCCAAGATGAGTATTTCCAAATCATCTCAGGAACGAATCTTGACATGGTAAAGATGGCAGGGAGTGCCTTGCATCAGAAAGCTGCATGTGACAGTTCAAAATGTTTCCAGCCGTGCTGATACACTTTCTGGCAACGCACTCACCTCCAGGCTGTCCAGGATTTCACTGGCACCAAAGATTTTCAGGACGGAGCTCGCGTCCTGGTTGCTCAGCAGCATCTCGGCCTGGTCAGCGTAGAACCAGCGGTTGAAGGGCACCTCTGTGCCCAGCTGCTCCCCGGCCACGGCGCTGCCCCGCACCGAGGCCGTGACCCTCAGCGTGGCTTTGCTCCTGCTCAGGTGCTTCAGCTGCTTGTCAGTGAGGCTGTGCATCCTGATGGAGCACGTGTAGTGTCCTGCGGGAACAAGACGGCTTTTGCTCACCTTTAAGGGTTTTTCTCCACGCACAGCAAGATTTCTGGGACATCTTCAGAGAAAAGCTAAAAAAGTGGTAAAACTCAACCAGCAGCATGATGAGGAGTGTGTAGATGGCGGATAATTGGGACAGTGACTCCATTGGGTCAAACATCACAATCCCAGCACTACAACTATAGAATTGTTCCTTGGCCCAAACTGAACATCATGAAAAAAACACTAAGCTGATAATTTCCAGTCACATTTTATTTTAATATGCCAGTGAGACTCAGTTCCACTTTGAATGTAACATTTATGCTAATATAGAAAGGCTTTATGAACATCCTATTTCATATTCTTTTCAACTAGTGTTAAAATTTTAGCCAGCCACCACCACTATCATCAAGTCTGTGAAGACGTAGTTTATTTATAAAAGCTCCTTTAAAAGTTATATATTCACCATGTTTCTAGTCTCATATGGGACCAATTAATCTGTTATTACCAGTAGAGGTAGCAAAAACTTCCCAGAGAATGGAAGATAAAAGCATCAGTAACAAGGAGAACTTGCCAGGTACATGTTTTCCCCTTATTTTCTTCCCCTGACTAAGTAACAGAGGCACATGCAGGGTAGAAGAGAGTTTTCACAATGGGTGCAGGGACAAACATAACGGATTATTAATGTTCTTTATGTACAGTCCATGGTGGTTTGGTTCTGTTCTAAATCACTTTATACTTTCACAGCATTAATATATTTTGTAGACTTGCACAATTTTATTTCCACCTCCACAGTGTCTGGCAATTTCCTCCCCTTTAAGACCCAGTTCATGATGTTTTGGGAGTACACTCCACTTTTGGAATTCTTGTCACCTGAGTGCTCCTTTGTTTCTGTGACTTACTACAAAAGCTCTGAAAAGCATGAAATGGGCTGCCACTGACTTCTGGCTTTCTCTGAAAACCAACACAAGATTTTGTCACAGGCAGAAAACCCTACTGAAACAAGAAGTGTCCATGTGAACAACTCACTGAGGCCTGAGGTCCTGTCCAGCAAAGCTCAGAGGCTTCACAAGGAAAGAAAGGAGGTTTAGATCGGATGTTAAGAGGAAATTCCTCCCTGTGAGGGTGGTGAGGCCCTGGCACAGGGTGCCCAGAGAAGCTGTGGATGCCCCTGGATCCCTGCAAGCGTCCAAGGCCAGGGGCTTGGAGCAGCTTGGGACAGTGGAAGGTGTCCCTGCTGGCTGGGCTTTAAGGTCCCTCCAACCCAACCCATGATGCTGGGATTCTGTGGAATCTGCTGGACCAAAGAGCTTGTGTTTGTCTGCAGCGTGGCATCTTGTCACATCTTACCTGAAACTGCATCAAATCCAGGTTCTGCCACAAAAATATCCTGTGCTGGGAAGTCAAAGACATCACTGTTGAAATCGAGATGGCAACTGATAACGGACTGGGGTTGTAACTCAGCAATGGCTTCAGTCTGAGCAGGCGAACACTCCCCTAGGGGGAAGGAAAAAACAATCTCTAATTAATTACAGAATAAAACTGTAACTAATGAATTTTAATTAATTAAAAGCAAAATCATGGCTTGTAGTATTGGGTTATTCTACCACCTTCTGAAACAGTTTCACAAGGTTATGAAGATCTTAAAATAGTTGGAAATCACAGACAGCTGTCCTTGCTCAGGTCTAATCCCAAAGAGACAGCAATGAAAATTTTATATGTTGTGGGGTTTTCTTGACAGGAATAATTTATTTACAGGAAAGAATAAGCTGGAGAGAGTTTTCAGCTGAGATGTCTCTTGAATAACTTATATAATCCTGGGAGCCTCGATTTAGATTTTAGTATCTGGCAAGATCATTTTTCGGTAGGCTAATAATTTACTTATGGCAAAATAAAATACTATTGGAACAAGTGCTAATTGTTAAGCTGGAAGCGAAAAGGATCTATAATCACACAAAATACAGCTTATTAAACAGAGGACACAATATGCTGCTTGATCTTTGTATTGATTCTAATTGGTAATAAGTTCCATAAAAGATTTAACGATGGTAACTAAGTAAGAAAATGTAACAACTCCAAAAAGGCAATTGCAATTAACCATACAAGCAATCAGCTGATTGCCCAATAACTGTTTTTAATATGAGAAAATATGGTACTTCTATTGAGGTCTACTGTTTTTATTAGCTGTGAAACATTAATAGAGCCCCCGAACACCTTCCAGATTCTGCCCCATGGCTCCTAGAGCTCCTGGGACTCTGCAAAGGCACTTGAGGTTCCTGGGGATCTTGTCACCCCAGTTTCACAGACCCTTAAACAACAAACAAAAACCCCGTAACACAAACCAAAGCCGCCTATCATGAATCCATAAACACACAATAAACCATAAGCATAAGTATTTTTTATCATACCTTTCAAATTTTTATTTGTTTCCCCAATTGAAACGATGACTTTGGAGGCTGCCGCTCCCTGCATGCTTGTTTGCATGCCACTGACATGCATTGCTGTGGTCCTCTGAGGTGCACTAATCACAATCTGAAAAAAGGATGAAGCACACTGTTACCAAAAACTGTTTAAACAAATAAAAATTAAGGCAAAACCAGACTGCATTGGTTGTGAAAGACTCCACGAGGTCATGTTTTTCTTTGAAATCCCACATTTCTCTAATATTAGAAACTGCCTTTCCAAGCAATTTAAGCTAGCAAAAACATTTTGTCTTCCTACCCAACCCCCAGAAGTTAATATGCATAAAGCTCTATGTCTAAATTTAATTTAAAAAGAATGTCTAGTGCTTATGCTGGCTGATGCAGTGAATTGTGTCAACAGTACGATTGCATTGCAGATAAACAAAATAATTTAATGGAGTACTTCTGATCAGTGATGCATGGCACAACACTTGAGAAAGTTCTTGCTGGCATCTCATCCTGCAGTGAAGCTTCATTCATAAAAGCAGCCATACTCAAAAACTGGTTAGCACCTGGGACAACTTAGCCAACAAAGGAATCAAAATGTATATGAACATATACACAATATACAAACAGTATAGGTAAAAAAATCAAAACTGTTTTGCTACATTTTCCTCCTTAGCCCAGATGTTTAAAAAAACCCATGTTGTTTTTGGACACATACCAAATAGCTTCCAACCATTTGCATTTCTGAAAGAACATTTCTAAATATATGTACCAAAAGAAAAATCCCGTAGAATACCGTTTGGTGAGGGTCCTCCCCACACAAACCAACCTCAGCAGGAACCGAACAGCGCCTCACCTCTCTGTAGGTTTTCAGTAACCCAGGGATCTCATAGTAGACAGTGACCACCCCAGGGTCCCTTGCCAGGGCCACGCCAGTCTTGGACTCCACGAGAAGAGCACTTGAGGAGGAGCTCCACACGCCTGGCAGGCCTGGAAGACACCATGGGGGCACTGCTCAACACCCTGCTGTCAACTGCAGCGTTCCCCGGGCACCCTGGTGTCTGTGAGTGCCACTGCCAGGCAGGGCACACCCCTCCCAGTGCACAGACACCACAGTGGTGTCTGTGAGTGCCACTGCCAGGCAGGGCACACCCCTCCCAGTGCACAGACACCACAGTGGTGTCCCAGTGCACACACACCACAGTGGTGTCTGTGAGTGCCACTGCCAGGCAGGGCACACCCCTCCCAGTGCACAGACACCACAGTGGTGTCTGTGAGTGCCACTGCCATGCAGGGCACACCCCTCCCAGTGCACAGACACCACAGTAGTGTCTGTGAGTGCCACTGCCAGGCAGGGCACACCCCTCCCAGTGCACAGACACCAGACAGCACAGGGGATGCACAGAAACCACCCTCTAGGGGCTTGTGGTGGAAGGCTGGCAGCCCAACACCGAACTGATGTGCAGTTATTCTGACAAAAGCCCATTAATTAAACACAGTGAGTGAAGGCAGTCCTGACCCTGCGGGAGTCCCACAGAAACAAGCCTTTCCAGCTAACGGAATAGAAACGTCTGAAGTGTGAATGTCAGGCATTCAATACAAGAGACATACTGCACGGTGCAATTAAAATTAGAGGAGTTGATCAAACCTATTTTTATCATTAACAAGAACAGTGACATTTGATTCTGAAGAAACATGATAAATTATGCATTTAGTTTTGCTGAGAGGAGCCAGAGTCACGCTGGTGTCCCAGAGAATAGCTGCTAACCCACACAGCTGGAGGCCACTCACCTTCCTGGGCTGTCAGCAAGGTCCTCAGGCAGAGGACATCCCCCACCACCACATGTGGGAGCTCTGGGAAAATGGCATGCTGGACAGGCAGTGGGATGTAGTCTGCAGTGCCACTGTGCTCTGCATCCCACACTCTGAGCAGGGTCAGCCCCACGTTCACCGTCCGGATCACAAAGGTGTCGTTGGTGGCTCCCTTGGCAATCTGCACGAAGTCGTCTCTGCACACAAAGAGAAGTGAGAGAAGTGCTGCTGTGTGAAGGCAAGCTTGCTAATGTCATTATCTCTCCAGTAGGAGAGGTATCACACCCCTTTCAGACGGCTGACTGCTTGTTTTCAGCAACAGCCATTTAACGAAGTCCAACAAAGTAAGGAAATTATAAAAATTATTTAGGTGCCACTGACGCAAATTTCAGTTCTCAGTTCACCACTATGCTGAGGAAATACTGAGGTCATAATTATGCATGAAAACTCCTTGTTAATTGTGAGAGTTGTAGAGCTTTAGAATGACATCATCTGTCTCCTTTCCCTTGTATCAAGGGAGTTAAGAAGCCAAGAAATCTGAACACCGAGGTGCAACTTTCCCAGACATATCAGTGCCACTGGATTGCCCGTTCTGGTATTCACCCAAATCCAGCACTCCCAAACACAGTGACACACGCAGCACCCAGCACAGAGATTGTCACCAGGCAGGGACACTGCATGACACTGGCAGCAGCACAGCTGGGTCCCCACAGTGCTGCACCCTGGGCTGCCAGCAGTGCCTGTCTAGGGCCACAATGAGCCCTGTGCTGGAGCAGCTCTGCAGTGCAAGGCAGGGCAGGGTTAGCTCAGGGGTGTCTGTAAGCTGCACAATTTTTTTCATTGAGGTAAGGGAAGAGAAAACCTTGGATTCGAACCCTTTTTCATCATGATCAGTGCATTGTAAGTGCGAGGTGCTCTGCAGAAAACAAGCTATGTTGCAGCAACAGCATCAGTGGTATTTTACTGAAGACTGCAGGAGGATGGTTTACAACACTTACTCTGTGAGGCAGAGACCAAAAGGCCTTTTGAGGCTTGTCCCTGCTGTGGGAAGGCTGTACAAGCCTATCTGAGGAGACAGCCCCTGATCCAGAACGTTCCCCATCTTACATAAGCCCTCAGTGAGTCAGTGTAAGCCAGCGCTGGGAGAGGCAGATGCTGATGGATCAGTTGTTTCTCTGGGCCACTGCTGCGTGCAGGGGGATGATTCAGAGTCACTTAGAGCAGAGCACAACTCCTGCAGGCCCCGCTGGGATCATGCTTATCTGGGCAGCCTTCCGTGGCTAGGCAATATCGATTGCTAACTGGAACTCTTCTTCCTGCTACTGCCTCTGAAGGCCACAGAAACAAAACCCTTGCTTTGCTAATCCCAGCCCAAGCTGTATCTTCACTTGATATCTTGGGAACAATCTTCATTCTATGTGTGTCTGGCCTTTTTTTGTTCTCTCTAATTACCACCCATGACAGATACCCACCTGTTGGTGGCAAAGTCGAGCACAGCATTATGTGAATGGAAAGTATCTCCAGAGTTGTCGTGAAAATGGACTGTAAATGTCAGGGTCACACCCAGGGGCAGAGCCAGCAGTGCCTCTTTGTTCTGGGTGAGCAGAACAGGCCTCATGGAGATCCTGAGGTAGGAGATGGGGCACACCTGGAAAAACATCAGCAGTGAGAAGGGAAGTTAAACTGCTTTTTATGATGCCTTTATAAAAACAATCCAAAAGGGTTCTTATCATGCAAATATCCAGAGCTTCCTTTATGAGCCATGTGCATTTAGCCCCATGCCAGGACTAGCACGTGGAGCTGTTACCATCAGTATCTCCATTCCACAGGGTGAAAGGGGCCTCTGACACTGTCTAGCCCAGCCCCCGCTGGAGCTGGGTTACCCAGAGGCAGGAGCACGTGCAGGCAGCCCTTGGATGGAGACTGCACAGCCTCCTGCAGTCTGTGCTCAACAGCCCCCCCAGCAAAAGGTGCTGCCCTGCGTTCACACAGCGTTTCCTGCGTTCCATTGCTGCGTGCTGCCCTTGCCCTGCCATGGCTGAGAAAAGCCTGGCACTGTCTGCTTTGTACCCTCACAGCTGATGTTTCTTAGCCTTTTTTTTCTAGTACCGCTGGGAACTGAAACGAGCAATAATGATGTAGAAACATACATCACACACGGCCTTCAGAGAACACGTTACTATCCTATAAATTCAAACTGTTTCCCCGGATATGCAAGAGAACAAGTGGCCCCTAGATCTCTCTCCTAATAATTCCTGAAATAAAAGGTGCAATTCACTCCCCAGTTGTGAGCAGAGTACCTCACAGCGCCTGTGTGAGTAAGGGGATGGAATGGTCACTGCTGCCCAGCTCCTTGCAGCAGGTGAGAAAGCCAAGCTGTTCCAGGCAGAGCTGGCAGCTGACAAACCCTAAGGGGTCAGCAGGCTGTGCTTTGTTCCCTCAGCGCCTCTCCTCAGCCAAGACAGAAGTTGGGAACTGCTCCAAATTCCTAAGGAGAGTCTGCTCCATTAACCATATGTGCACACCCCTACATTTCTGCAAGTAACACTCCAATGAAGAAAGGTTTTCTGAAGACAAAGACTTGACAACCTATTCTTTTGGCTTTTAAATAGCATATTACTATTCTTGATTAACTTACCCAGATTAACAAGCAAAATTACCCAACAAAAACAACTGTATCTGCTCTTTTTGTTACAGCTGTGGGAAAATAAATAATGGAAGGACAGAGGAAGCAAAACTCCTCAAACATATTGAGAAAACTATTTTAAAAGAAGGCCTCGAGCTTATCTTGTAGGAAAATCCCTTTTTTTTTGACCTAAGAGGCTCAGCTAAAACGTAAAACTCTGCAATCTGAAAATGTACATGTCAGAACTTAAAAAGGAAAGGACAAATTTGGCCTCAAGCAAAATACATCTTTGGTGAATCCAAAAAAAAAAAGGGAGGGGCTAGAATATCAGTATATCCCACTGTCTGCTCCACGGGCTGGTATCATCAGCTAAAATCTCCATGCATACACATCTCTGCCCAACAAGCTGTGGTTACAAGCCAACAAAAACCCCATTTCCCTGACAGATTATCAAGCTTGCTTTACTTTAAAATCTCAGCAGCTGTCCCACAAGGGACAACTGGTAAATTTAATATTGATGAAAACAGCCATTTACTGTTAAAGCATCTCAGGTTTTGAAGTATTTTTTTTAATTATAAAAATATAAAACACAATGCTGAGAGCAGCTGGTCCAGGCAAGTGCTTAGCTCGGTCCCACGCTAAGCACACTGCCACTCCTTCTTCCCCCATCCTCCCTGGCTTATGTAAGAGTCCTTCTTTGAGGCAAGCTGAAGGTCTAAGTGTTAAGTGATGCTGCTGCAGCAGTTTGGTTCTTAATTGTGCACACTTGTAAACAGACAACACAAGCCTTATGAAAGAAGGACAGTGTGAAGGAGAGAGCTTTGCCTTAGAATGACACAACAGATTCAAGCTCATCTCCAGCTCTGTCACAAGTTTTTTGACATGACCTTCGGCAAAGCCTCTCAAGCTCTCTCAGCTCTTCAGCCATAAAATGAACCAGCAGCACTGTGTTACTCACGAGGTTAAAAATATCATTTCCATAAAGGCACTACAGTTGTAATAAGTACAGGGAAACAAATGAGCTGTACAAGATGCTGAACTGAGATGGGTCCTACGACAGAGAGCTTCGTATCACCATCCTGCCACATCCTGTGTACAGGACAAACTCACCCAGGGGGATCTGCCTTCAGTCCCACTGTGTGCTGACTAAATGGCATTTGAGCCACCCCCAAACTCATCAGATGTCTGTCACTTGCCCAAGGGAAGAAACAAGGTCATCTGTAACAGAGCTGGAGAATTCACTGCCACGACCTCTCAGCAGGAGTGGCTTTAGTGACACTGGGCCCCCATTTCTTGTTTCGTTCTCCACCCAGGAGGACAGACCTACACCCTGTCCTACAGGCAAAGCTGAACATTATGGAAAATACCAAAATTCAAATTTAAAAAATCCACCAAGCCACCTCCCAGTGATTACAGGAGTTAAACTTAGAAATAACTTAAAGCACTCAACTGCACGTCTTTCTCCTTCAGCTGGGACAGAGGAAAGATGCTGACAGTAAGAAGGGATAGGAGGAAGGGGAGCAGTGGGTATCTCAAGGCTCATGCTGCAGATGCAGGAAGTTCTTGGCTCAAAGATTTTTTGAACAGAGATGACGGGCACACATTCCCTGGTGTCCCAAGTTTCAAAGCCCAGAACTATTAATTCCTACACTGCTCATTTCTCAGAAGTGAAGTTCAAGAGGTGCAGCCAACAATCCCTGTTGCAGTGGTGAAGATGTACTTGAGGAAACCTTAAAGGAAGAGAGCTGACAGTACCTTAACAGCAGCTACGATGGTCTGGTTGATGCCAAACAGCTCCTGTGAAATCACTTCAATTGTTGATGATCCGATCACAGACCCAGAGACAAGGAACCCTCTCTCATCGATTTTCACAACGGGGACTTTATCTGGTCCGTCCAGGACACGGTAACTCAGGGAGGCCACTCGGTCCCTGAAGAAAAACAGAAAGTAGGGAACCCCTTAAATGTGTAAAACCATATTTAGGGTCTCTTCCAACACAAACCATCCTGTGATTCTATGAAACTAAGGGCTTCATTCCCTGCTCCTAAAATGTAAATGCCTCTAAAGCTTTGCCCTCAGTGTGTGTCCTACTGTCTCTATCTGCCCATTATTATGCTGGGAAAACTACATTTCAAGCCTGATATGAGTCTAAAATGTCAGTCTTTGAAAACAGATTATGTAAAAAGAACTTCTCATTTGGAAATGACATTTTAATCTGAAAATCCAGCCATAGCCTCTGTGTAAGAAATATACAGAAGTATATCCCACAAAACCTCAATCACCCATCAAAACCTCTACTGGAAGCAGGCAGCAGGATACTGCTTTAACTGGCTCAGCAGCTTTTAAAAAAAGGATCTGAAAGTTCCCAATATTGAATGAATTTTCCAGCTACAATCTAATACAAGATTTGACAAAGCCCGAGAGAACAGATAAGATACTATGAACCAGCTGATAAGTTGTGCATTAAATGGATGTACAGTGATACTGAAAGATTGAAACAGCTCCCTTCAAACACAACTGCCCTGCAGTTTGGATAAAAGGGTGACACAAGTCACAGGATGGAAACTGAGCGCTCACCTGTTGGTCCGGAGTTTGATAAAGGAATTTGGTGACATTAAGATCTGCTCTGCTTCTGCCTCTGGAGTGACTAGATGAAGTTTTTCAAACACCTGGAAAGTAAGAGGCATTTTGGCCTACTATTGTGTGCAGACAGTAATTTATTTCTATTTATTTAATCTTCAAAATAAACAAACAAAACCCAACAGACCAGTAACTTTCTTTTTTCCCTTGTATAATATATATGGTAAAAAAGACAAGTGAACATGAATATTTGAGAATGGGAGAGCTGGTATCTTCTACAAATTATTCTGAAGAGCATTTATTTCCAGGGCTATGGCTAAACTAGGAAGCAGCTTGAAAACAGAAGATTTCTCAAGGGAAAAGGTGTTGGGAATCCCATATTCACCTGAGTTACTTGAGACTCCCCCTGCCCCCGTGAGCTCATGAACTTAACAAGCCCAAATGAGGAACATTATACAATAATAAACAGTAAGGGCTCAAAGAGAAACCAAAGCTGGAGCTACTCCTTTGCATTTCAAATTCCTGACTTCAAATGCAGACATTAATCCAGTTCTGAAATACATTTTTAAACATGTATAGAAAATCACCCTACCTGAATTTGGATTTCGTCGGACAGTTCTCTTGCCATGCTGTAGAACTGGTTGGCTGCAGCATCCAGGACCTTCACTACAACTTTCAGGCCTGTTCTTCCCTTTACTCTGCCATAAACATCCACTGCAAAGTTGTAGTTTGCAGGAAGCTGAAAAGCAGCCTTGGACAGGAGAAAGGGATTAAAGTTTGACTCATGGAAAGCCCAGACACTGGCACTGAGGAAGTACCACACCCAGTGCTGCCAACTGACCCTGGATTTTGAGGCAGTGGGGGCAACAATATTCCCTGCATTGCCCTGACGTGGCAGTTTCCTTCTCCCAAGCTGCACACACATGCCCTGCACACACACACACACACTTCACCTCACTGTGCCTTGTCCTGACATCCAGGGTGTCCCTCTTGGTGACAGACCAGTGGAACGTTAACCCTGGCACGGCACTGCCAAAGGCGAAAGGAGTCTGACTGCTGGTGATGCCCATGACATAAACTGGCATCTGGAAAGAGAGAAACCAGCCTGCTTAGGTAATGCCAGCATGCAAACCAAACACCTGCCCACAGCAAAGAGAATTCAAATTCACTGATCAAGAGATGGGGTCCCTTAGGAAGAAAATGGTTCCTCCCAGAGCTGCAGTGGTGCCAGCAGATGATGTGACAGGAATGGCCACAGCCTGCCGTTCCAACACGTGAAGGTGACAGAAGCCAATCCCAAACGAACTCACCTGAGTACCAGCCTTCATTCGTGTAATGGGTGCCCGAATTCTGACAGCTGTCAGCTGTACCACCTCAACTTCCACCTTGTCCTGGGAAAGAGGAAGGGAACACACTGTAAGCACTTGTCAAACAGAAACCTGGATTCACTTTCAGGCTCCATAGCCACTATTTTGCCATTATCTAATCACTGCTGCCATGCGATTTGCATGACTTGTCAGAGAAAATACAGCTGGACAAATTCAGTAGGACTGTAACAAACTACAAAAGCGTTAACTTTTGATTGACAGGCATTTAAAAATGCCCCCTAAATTGAAAAAACAGATCTCTGCTCCGAAGTACCGATGACATGAATGATGGAGCCGAGAGGTGAGAGACAGCAGTGGGCAAGATCACAGGGTCCCCAGCAGAAGAGGGATGAAGAAACCCAGGAGATAAAGGAAGACATGGAGAGAGTTAGAAGGAAATGCAGATTGTAGAGCACCAAATGGGACACCTGAGAATAAAAGGATGATGTGTGACACTGGTATCTCCTCTTCATGTATCAGGACATTCCTGACAGATTTTATTCCTGCTGTATACAGGGGAGGAAAGGTCAGATCTGGACCTCACTGGGCAGCAGATTTACCTTTCAAGTTCACTTTGCCTCCTGTCCCACCATTAGGGCAGTCTGCTGCCCATGCATTAAAAAGCACAGATTTCTTTTTTTTTTTTTGAAATTACTTTGTGTCCTCTTGGCCTGTGCTGACACCTTTCAAGCAGCAGAGCTTTGTGGCTCACAGCAGCTGTGCTGCCCTGAGCTCAAAGGAAGAAGTCATAAGATTTGGCCCAAGTTCTGTTGCTCTGAGTCTCATGCAAGTCCCAGGGACTGGAGCTCCCTTGCAGGCCTGCTTACCTCCCTCACACTCAGCTGCAGGAAAATCTAAGGACACAGATTCTGATGGAGTATCAGGGATTCACTGCTTCCACCTCATACATGGGTTCAGACCACAAGGGTGTTCTATACAGACTGCTGCAGCTTAGGAGACAATGTGGTTACTTTGGGCAGCAGCTGCCTTCTGGATCCTGCTGACCTAAGAGGGAATGCAGGCAAGGACAAACTTCTGCTGTGCTAGAAAGGCTTCTTTGGATAGGCTTTTCTAGGTGCACTAACCAATCCTGAAGATATCAGACTGGTCATAAAGCCTCCCTGGTTATCTGTAAAACTCTGGTTTAAGGCATAGCAAGATTTACCTCCTTGTTCAAAGTACCACCTGTGCCAGCACATGTGTAAGCTCACAGGCCAGGGAGGAAGGGACACTGAGTTTTCATCTTCAGGAAACCAGAGAAGCGCACGAGGTAACAGAAAGACTGTGTGCCCCCCAAAGCCATGAGGCAGAGAGCCCCTGTCAGCCCCAAACAGCACCATAAACATTACCTGGGACACCGCCACAAGCTTCTCTGTCTCTGCATCAACCGCCTGCAGCACTCCTGTCACCACCCCGCTGCCAAGGGCCACTCCTCTGACCAGCCCAGAGCTGTTCACTGATGCAATGTGCTCATTGTTGATGGAGAAAATGATGTTGGAGAGAGGCTGGGGGCCTCCTTCAGCAGTGATCTGTCAGAACAGCACAGAACAAGTAACGAACCCTTCAGATAGTTCTGGTTACCATTACGGGGCACAGCCCTCCCTGCTCAGCACCGCAGTGACCTCAGTGCTGCCTGCACCTTCCCAGGGCAGCTCAGGGCTTATTCCCCCTGCATGCTGGTCCTTGCAGGATGTCAGCCTGGGAACCGTGTGAGCTGAGCACAGAAGCGGACCCTGTGCCTCACAGGGTGTCTCAGCCTGATGCCACCTCCACTCCAGACAGTTTCAGAAAACTTCACCTCCCCTTCTCCTCACCACCCTGTGTAGAGCCCTGCTCTGTGTTTCACTTTGTACAACAAGCCCACCATGCCTAATTTCATGGAGCTGACAGATTTATTCATGCTGTGCTGCTATTTAACAGCAGAAAAGCTGACACTCCATTGACAAAAACAAATTCAAATCCTTTGATCCAGCCATACAGCAAAACGGAAGGTGGCTCAAGAATGAAATTATTCTTGTTCAGAGGAGTATTCATCACAGAAACACACAATGGGTTGGGCTGGAAGACACCTTAAAACTCATCTTGTTCCCTGGCACAGCTGCTCTGGGCACCCTGTGCCAGGGACTCCCCACCCTCCCAGGGAACAACAATTCCTTCCCAATATCCCATCCATCCCTGCCCTGTGTCAGGTTTGAAGCCACTCCCCCTTGTCCTGCTCCTCCAAAGTCCCTCTCCAACAATCCTGTCAGTCATTCACTGTGAATGTAGCTAAATGTCAAGTTGAGTACCTACTGCTGAAAATCCAGTTGTGAATATTCATTTTACAACAGAAATTACAACATAAAGAAAATATGTAAGAAGATGCCTCACCTGAATCATGGCACCAATAATTAGAGTCACTTTCCTTGGCAATAGCCTAAATGGAGGAAAGACCTAAAAACAGAAACATGAATACCTGTGTTCAGCATCCTTCAATCAGATAAATTATGTCACAGAACAGTACAAGTGTAAAACTGAGTTTTAAGGTGCTTAATTACAGTAAATTGAGCATGCAGAAACTTAACTCATCATTTGCAGTTAACACTGAAATCTGGAACAGACTGGCATTAGGTCAACTTCCAGACAGAATGAATTTTCTGGCAAATTGATTACTATACTGTAACTATAATTTTTATATTCCTCTTCCACTGCAGCACAGCCTTTATTTATGCATATATTTTATCTGAAATTATTTACTTCAATCTGCTGTGGAGCAGAGTTGATTCTCTGTCCTCTTCTGTCAGCCATAGTTGCTGTAAGACTCGTCTGCCCGATGGTCATCCCCCGCACCAGGAAAGCAGCAGTGTGGTCATCCAGAGCCTCCCTCAGGGGGCTGCAGCAAAGAAATACATTAAATACACACATTCACTGAGGAAATTACAAATAACAGAGCAAGGGACTCATTTAGTGCCCAGCAGCTTTACCACAAGGCGAAGTGACTGTGTCTGAAGCAGAGCTAAGAGAACCATCACATTTCTACACACGATGGCTCTTTGCAGCCTGTGCTTTGCTGTAACATTAAATACCCGAAATGAAAATGAAACAAGTGACAGACAATGAGTTTGATAACATGAGAGGTGCCTTCACACAGCACTCGTCAGCTGACATTATTTGCCAAGTCACTGCTTCCAAGATGCACAAAGCTTCCTCACACATCACACTGGAGGAATGCAGTCTCACTCATCAGCCAGCAACGTTCAGGCTGCTTTCTCTCACAAATAATAACTTTTTACCTTTAACAGGTAATTAAGACTTCACAAAAATAAAATAAATAAAACCTCAGTCATTGTACATTACCATGCCTCCAACCTAATTCCTTTATTCATTTTTTGCTAATTCTTATTTGTAGATTAATTTTTAAAATCCATTAACTTACACAAGTGAGACAATCTGAGATGCTGCTTTTAGACTGAGATCCATGACAGGGAAGTATTTTGCTGGAAAAGGTTTTTTTGAGTCATCCAGAACTCTGACATAAGCCTTAACTGTTTTTCCAATCTCCACCTGGAACAGACACATCCAGTCATTCTGCATTCAAACCACTCGTACTTATTAACATAAATGTTTTCATTTCATTTTGTATTACACTTGTAGCAGGCTGGTGGAGATAGAGCCCCAAGGTTAGATTAGCACTGAGTTTAAAGACTAATCCCTGCCAGCTAGAGTTAGTGTCAAATGAAATGAATGAATTCAGGTCCTTCAGCTGGCAAGGGCATAATTAAAACATCCAGAAATATCAACACTTATTTTGTTTAAGGCGCACCCAAGCTGGCAAGCGGAATGAGCTGGACCTTTTTTTGTTCAGTTTTAAAACCTGACATATGGAAAAGGACCTTGGGGCAAAAGCTACTCCTAAAAGAATTGCTCACATGCACTTTAAACAGGAGGAAATGTAAATGAGCATGTTCATATAAATTATGGATTAACATTGCTGGGTAAATGCAAAAGTTGAGATTGCTGCCACACAGAACATGAACAGACACCTGATACTCTGAGAGACTTATAACCTAAAGGGGTAAATTTGGGAGGGAGAAACAGAGATACAGGGACATCAGTGCTGTTTCTCTGTTGTAGCATCTTGTCCACGTCTCATCTCTGTGTTCAGGACCAGCACAGGGCGTCAGGGCAGGCTGGATCAGCTCCTAATGCTGGTTCAAAGGCACTGACCTTGTCAACAACTCGCACATACAGCTCCTGGATATCAGACACGTGAATTTCAGCTTCAGCTGGGGCAGGGAAAGCCAGACACAAGTCATGAATCATTACAGTCACTGATCCTGGCAGCAGGGGCTGCACCTGCAATGCCAAAAGAAAACTGCATTATAGCACTTATTTTGTCTGTTGTTCGCAGCATAAGATTTGCATCACTTTCAGGGCAGAAGCAGTTGCATGCAGAAATCTCCAAGCTTAGACACAGAGAATTCTTCCACCAAAATAAAAATCAAGCTGCAAAACGTATGTAAAAAGTATCATGCTACTGAGCTAGTGCAAACAGCCCCCAGGCACCAAGTGAATTAACAGCTCTTCATCCAGAACAGTCTGGCATCCTGTTATTCTCCTGCCATCAGGAGAAAAAACACACAGATCATTTAGAGCAACAAAACTCTTCTTAGGAGAGTGAAAAACAAAGTGATAAGGAAAAAAAATAATCAAGGACAAAGATTATGCCTATAAAGCACTGATATTGCTTCCTGTAAGATTTGTACTCTGCTGTTAGTGCTTTTCATCTGAGCAGCCAAAACCTGGTGGTAGATCCTGACAAGTAAGAGGACGATTGACAGATCAGGTATTTCTGTAATGCAACTATTATTCCATTATTTTTAAGAAAGAGTATGTTACACTCCTTAATGGACAGAGAATAAAAAAACAAAGAAAGAGAGCTCTGCTCACAAACACAAGCCCTCAGAAGCAAGCACCCAGCCCAAAGTCCCCTCTCCCAAGGCCATGCGCCCACACCTTGCTCTCACCAGCCCTGCAGTTCTGCAACTGCCTGACCTTGGCACCGACCTCGGGACAGTCCCAGCTGTTCTCCTCCCTCTGGCCAGGGCCAGCACTGAAGCTGGGTGTCCCGTTCTGTGCCCTGAACTCTGAGCAAGGGGAGATGGCCGGGCCCCCCAGTGCAGAGGTCAGTGAACTCTCAGCGCTGCTCGGCAGCACTACGGGAGTCAGCAGCAGAGCAGTGGGAAGAGCTGACATTTTGTTCTTTGAGGGCACCGCTCTTACTTCTGCCTCAAAATAGAAAGGGATGTGAAGTTTTAATAAAGGTCAGCTTCCAGAACAGCAGCAGTTCCCAGAGAGGGTGGCTAACACAGGGAGCTGCAATGGAGCTGCAATGGAGCTCAGCTGGGCTGGGAGCTCAGAGAATGGAAATGAGCACAAGGAAAAGGGCAAGCAGGGCTACTGCAACTTTTAAAACTCTTCCTGCCTCAGCTACTTCCGCTGTTCTCCTCTCCCATAAGGTGTCCAGTGGTTCCCAGTATCCAGGAATATTGCACTGGTGAACACTCCTCACTCCTCCCCTGCTACCACCCACACCCAGAAAAGCTGCTGTGCCAAAACCAGAGGGAGAGGTACAGAATTTATCCGTGGCAGCCCCAGTGAAAAGTCTGGGAATCACTGCTCCAGGTAACTTGAATTTAGTTTCTCAGAAGAGTTTACTGCCAACTCATCTCTGTCGACTTGGCTGCACTGGCACCTGCCATGGCAGCAGCCTGACACGGAGCCTGCTGATTTCCCAGGACATTCTCCTGCTTCCATGGAAAAACCCAGGGGTGGCACTGGGATTTAACCCAAACACAGCACGCAGGGCTAACAAACTTGCCAAGTGTGTGTGCGTGTGGTTGCATTTTTTAAAAATGTGTTAAAAGTGGAGTTTTCTCTCCTTTAATCTGACAGGCAGTTAAATCTCTTTCTACACTTCACAAAGCCTATCTTGCTGTCACTGCTCCACTCCTGAATTTCAGGCAAGAGCACTGAACTTATCTCGTGTACATCAGTTAAACCCATCAGGGAGACCTGACTAAAAAACTATTGAGAGTTTAAACAGTGTACTATGTACAAAAAAACCCTCATCTCTTCTGCTTTTTCCTCGCCTCTGTGTCTAATTGGAAAAAATATTCCCACCTCACACTTGGAACAGTTAGAGACAATCAAAATGTTTCACAAATTCTTTTGATATTCTAATTTCCACCTTAATTATCATTATTTCACAACTTTATCAGCATTACTTCTTAAGAGACAAACCTGTAAATTATACATTTATAAAAACCGCTCCTCAAAGCAACTTGTTTCATTTCCAATTGCTGACTAATAAAAGCAGCAATGCAAACATACAGCTTTATTGCTGTTCTCTGCAGAATGCATTTCATATCTGCATTTGCTTCGTATTTCTGCAGCTGAGGCTGCAGAATGATAACCTGGTTGCCAAAAAGGTGTAAAATCACAAAATACTGCACTCACCAAAGCAACGCCTTGGGTCTCCTCATGTGTCACTCTTACAATATTTGGCATAGTGGTATTAATGAAAAAATATCCAGAACCTTGTTGGATGAGAAGTTCTGCCTGCAAAACCAGAAAAGCATCCAGAATTAAGACTGCATGTTTCTATTTAAGCTGGTCTCCTTACCCATTTCCATAATGTGTGATGTTTTCCTCCCTGCTCCTCACCTGGACATCAGGGTGGTTGTAAACGGAGACCCCAGCAGGGCTCACTTTCACATCTTCCACGAGCATCAGCTCAATGGTGGCAGGCCCTGGGAGCACAGCTTCATGCTGCAAGAACAATTTCAGCAGTTACAGCAAAGAGGCACAACACTGCACGCCTCCTGTGTGTGCAGGGAGGATGTTTAAAGGAGCTGAGCAAAGAGCCAGAGCACAGGCTGAGGTTATGAGATGCCCACAACATCCAGATGGCTCAGTCATCCTCCTGCCCAGGGAAGGGCATCCTCAGGGCATGGTCTGTTCTGCACCCCTGGCCAAGCCAGAGGACAGGGCCCAGGCACTGCAGGACCAGTGAATGATGTTCGACAAGAACAGACAGGGTATTAACTCTGAGACATGGCCTAAGTTCATACAGAATGATAAGGCAAACACACAAAGTTTTCTTCTACTTCTAACTCATCTTTTTGTGATTCTTCTTAGCAGGCCACCAAGAGAAATTCTTCCAAATATAAGTACAGGAACACTGGGCCAGGTACAGGTTTAATCACTCACTCATAACAACATTAGCTCAGAAAAGGAAAAAGGTTCTAGAGGAAGTCACTGCTCTGTACCCATTTCACCTAATTAGTGGAATTATTTCCTTGATGTAGAAAGGATGTCATCTTTCCCTAATGACCTAATAGGGTGTTCCACTTAAACATGGAACAATGATCATGGCATCTTAATATCCCATCTTCCAGATTTCTGTTTGTGTTTTTGGCTGTAAGAAAGGAGAATGGGCAGGTCTGAAAGCAGAACAGAGCAGCCCATGGCTGATGTACTTGAAAAAAGCAGCCAAGCTACCTCATTTGAAGAAACAACACATGAGCCTACAAAGTGCAGCAGAACTGGCATCTACAACTACCAAAGAGTCCTCCCAAACTTAAACACAGGGAATAGAACTTAAGAGAACTCCAGTGCCATTTTACATAGACGTACCCCACTCTGAAAAACAACAAACACCTCTGAATTGAAGGCAAAGTTTGGAGCATTCACTTTTCTAATTATTTCTAAAAGTAAGAAAGAATATTGAATATTGACCTAACAAAGTGAATTACAAAATGATTGCAGAACATCAAGTCTCCATATTAAGAAACCTCACAGAAAAGTCAAGAACCAAGTGGCAAAGGAGATCATCTCTCAAAGAATTTACTAAGCAGATGCCAAACCTGGGCCCTGCTGAGAGGAGCCTGGCCCACAGGGTATTTCACATTACTGGTGCCCATCTGGTACCTGCTTTGAGTTAAATACTGCGACCTCTCACTGCATATTTTACTCTGCCTCAACTCTGTCTTCAAGGTACTTCAAGGTACATAGCCCAAACGCACTTAAATCTTGCTTAGCAGAGTTAAACAGAAATTCAGTTTTTTAAGAGTCGGTTATTGCACATGTCGAGTTACTTCACAGGCTGAAACCTGCCCTTATATTCAGTTTTAAAAAGTGACATGAACAGAAAATGCCATCTGTTTACACCTGCCCTCTCTGTTCATCATCACTAATTTTTGCTGTTTTTCTTTCCTAGGCTGAGTAGCTACGAACTAAATATTTCAGAGAGTGGCTAATGACTTGTGAAATGAGAGCCTGGGCTTACGGCTGGCACTGTACAATAGAGGAGTCTCTCAGGAAAAAAAAAGAGAGCACTAGTCAGAGCCCAGACTAACATATGGCTCATATGAGGAATCAGTCAGCTTCTGCTTTGCTCATGCAGAACTTTCCCACCCAGCTCTGCAGTGGCAATAATCCACCTGCGCTCCCCAGTGACAGCTGCACGAAGCACATGGCTGCTTTGGGGAAGGACAAGCAGCAGAGATTCACCAATTCATTTAAAAACCCTATACTGAAACAAAACCAACTGAAACACTTCTCTGTAATGCCCTTGCCCAGGTGGTTAAAAAACTCCCAAGGACTTGGATATATTTGATATGGATAGCAGCACCTCGTGCAGAGGAAAGCAGGAAGAGCCATGAACCAGTATCAAACCACTGCTGTATGAACCTGTCTCCAGATTCCACCATGGAGCTGCATAATTCATACAGTGCCGTGCATGGAGGAAAGAAATCCATCCCAAGAACACTGGGAATGCATCACAGGGACATGGCAACCCTCCCCCCAAGCGCTGTTACCGGTATTTGGGCTCTGGCTGCCTTCAGGTGGGGCTGCTGGAATCCAGTGGCAGTGGCAGAGATGGCAGCAGTTCCAAACTCACGGTCAACTACAACAGTTTGTAAGCCTAGAACGCAACAAAGATGAGAAATACACTGCTTAGCTCTTCTAGGATCATCCTCATCACAATTTTCTCCCTCTCAACTCAGGTTCTAGACACTGGACTTGGTTCCCTTTTTCTCCTCCCTTTATTGGCACACACTACAAAAATGCACACTGATGTTAAGCTGAAGTATGACTGCAGATTACAGTAATCAAGCTCAGACATTACAGACAGATTTAACCCTGACCTTCAAACAATGAAATGCTCATTTAAACCCACTCATACCATGCATTTTCTTCTGACCATTCCTCTCTTCCTTCAGAGTCAGCTCCATTGGCAGCTCTGGCTCAATACGAGCAATGGCCTTTTTTGTTGATTCCCACTCAACATTAAGAGAACTGAAGTTGTCAAATTTCCTGCCTTGCTGGTCAAAGGCAGCCAAATCCAGCACTGGATTGCGGTAATTGGAAACAGGAACCTGAAAAAGGAGGAGTATTTTGAACTGAACAGATACAAGAGGATTCTTTACTCAATAAAGAAAACATATGCTTAGTTCCATGAGGTTTGTTATAACATCAGTACACAAGGCATGCTCATTAAAATGAAGTCATTAAGCTGTACTCCAACAGGCCTGAGATTATCCCAGCTGGTCAGAGCATGGTGCTGGTTACACCCAGTGGGTTCCATCCCTGTATGGCCCATTTAGAGTTGGACTCCATGACCCTTGTGGGTCTCTTCCGACTCAGGGCATTCTGTGAAATCTGTGAACTCTGAGGGGGTTTTCCTGGAGGATGGGTTTGGTTGTTTTTTAGCCAGTGAATTACTTTAAAACAAACAAACAAAACCCCCAAACCACCACCAACAAAACTGAACCACAGCTCAACAAAATTGTTTTTAGAATTCAAATAAATAATGACAAACACTGCTGTTTGTCAAAGCTCAAAATTCTGGTGTTGTTCTTGTGAAGTGCATTAGCAACAGCAGTGCACCAAGGCAGGCTTAACTGACACATAATGGAGCCAGGAAAGCAGGTGAGCTCTGAAGGGGCTAATAATACACAAAAATCTCCTTCTCCTCCTGTTATTACATAGACACTATTTAAAATGATTCATCAGCTCAACAGGCGCTGCAGTTTTAGGGAAGGAGGATGACTTTTACATCTGCCTGGGAACATTAACACAACAAAACGTGGTTTAGTCAGCAGCCAACATGTGACAACATTCGTTAGGTTAGAGAAATATGGAATAAAAACAGAATAGCAAAGTTCTTTATGCCTGATAATCTACACATATGCCTTGTCCATGTACTGCAGGACCCCCCCAGCTCTGTGCAGGAGCTCCCCAGGGCACCAGTGTGGCCACAGCTCCAGTTACTGCTCCTCTTGCAGCAGCTCGGACGCTCTACTTCGCACGTGGAGCTCCAAACACTGATTTTTCAGCTGAAGGAACACCTTCTTTTGCTATCACTTCCCAGGCTTACCACTTGCTTGTTCTGTTGGAGCAAAGGGCAGGAGAGATCAAGCTGAGGGCTGCCATAAACAGGAATCAAAGTCAGCCGGGAAGGGATGGCACAGACGAACTTCACCACAGCAGGTTCAACCACGGGGAAAGGGTTGGTCACTGTGGGGCTGTTCCCAACTGTTAAGGTAATAACCTGAAAACAGCAAATGAGGAAAGAGTCGAGCTCAGGAATGCTCTATTTCCACAGGTCTCAGTTACACCGGTATCAGAATGAAAAGCAAAAACACAGTTCTTGGGGATTTACAGCACCATTAAGACACAGGAAGACATAAAACGGGGAGCATATTTCAAGAACAGTTCTTTATCACTATGAAAGTACTGTTCCTGGGAACTCTTCCTAGGTGTTCATGTTCATTACTATCAAACTTGATTCAAACAACAAATTTCTTGTAACTGAAAAAGGAAACAGCAGGTGTTCTGCAGAGTGAGAACAGAACAGCCCAAAGGCAACATTTACAGTCACTTCAGTGTGTTTAAAAACATCTCCTCTTTTATTTTACATTCCTTTTTAAGCCTTCAGCAAAACAAAGTGGATCTAAATCCAGAGAAGGCTGAGGCAGCTCTGGTTACCCACCTCGTCCCCTCATACACTGGTGCTGGGCAGAGCCACGCATGTGTGATGTGCTGGGGACAGCCATGCACAGACCTGCACATCAACACCAAGGCCTGCTCCCTTGAATCTGCACTTACAGAAATAGCTCCACTTTGCAAAGCGTCCACAGAGGAAATCAGTGGAACTCGGCAGCCCCACCAAAATGCCTAGGCCTTGCAGAACTGCAGGAGGAAAACATTAAATCGAAGCTAAAAGCTTCATGGGCTGGGGAGGATGAGTAAAGCAGGATAAATCACTTCTGCACGTGGGAGAGAACAAAACCAGGTGGAGAATGAGCACGGCCACGCTCACCAAGGCTTCAGAGAGCAGAGCAGTCAATTCCTGTGGCTGCCATTTGTTAGAATAAACAGAATTACACTGGAAGGTAACGTGGTTAAGAGGAGCAGGTCAGACAGAGGAGTCAGCTGCTGCAGTAACCTGCTGCTCTGATCCTGTTCATGCAAACTGAACCTGCATTCATCAGGATGCTCAATGCACCCCACAACATAAGGTTTCCATGACTTGGGTTTATACTGCAATAAACCCATCATAAACCACTTTTTAACATAATGCTGTGAAATGCTTGCTCTAAAACCAGCATCACAATGCATAAACAATGTACTCACCCAAGTTCTTTACTGGCTCATTATAAAAACATCTTGCTATATACCAGGTATATGGCACCATAAATCTGTCTGGAGCCAGTTCTCAGTGCCTGATGGAGGGCAACACAGATCCCTTCTGGCACGTACCTGCTCTCCCAGGCTCCTGCACAGCACCCTAACCCAGTGCTGGTTGTTATTTCGATGTGTGGGAGGTTCAAGTAAAGACAGGACAATGCTCTCTGCATCCTCAGCAGCGACGTTCCTGAAGAACTTGGAAGGTTCTTGGACCCATGGCCTCGGTCCTCCTTCAAACAACATATCCTTAGAGGAACCCAAAGTCACTAAAGCAACGGATGGTGGATCGATAGCCTGTAATGAACAAATTAATTAATTAAAAATTAATAATCTATTTACACAGTTTGGCTGTGCTCTGAAAATAAACTTCCTTCTGAATGGAAGAGCTGCATTGGTTACTTGGATTAGGCTGTGATGTCTCCCATGCAGAGGTTTGTCAGCACACTAAGTGAAAAACAGAGCTGCACCAAAATCCACAAGGATTCTGTCCAGCTGGATTATATTCAAAGGAAGCCATGGATCCAAAGAGAAGTTTTAGCTGCATTCTAATCACATCTCTCTCATGAAGAATTACAGCAAAAGGGAGACCCTTAATATATTCTTCTGAGCACAGAGAGATAGTATTCTGCTACACTTTTAAAGGAAGTATTTTAAATGAATGAAATAATGTCAAATTGTAATTTCACTTGACAGTGCTCTCTCCAGAACAGTTCTGTGTATGCAATTATTCTCCTACACAAGTTTTATTTCAAACCTCTCTAACAAATTCTGCACTGATGTGATTCCCTGGGACAGCCTGTGCTGTTCATCACAGCAGCAATTAACCTGACATTTAGTACACAAAACCCATTTGTGTAGTTTGTTTCACAACATCATATTACATCATTATAGTCACAAATTTGTACGATTTGCACAAACATTTTTTCCATTTTGGGGGAGAGCTATGGACAAATGCTCAGACTTCAGTTCTGATAGGCCTCTGCAGATGAGGTTACAATGCAGCCTCTTCTGTATTTCCATTTATTGACTGACAGGTTCTTTCTTATTTTCTTCACTGAACCAGCCAATGATGGACATAAACCCACCCACCTCGATTTTTCAAACCTATTCCTTACGTGACCTGCTCTCTGTGGTGTAAAGGTGTTTCAGGGGTGGACTGCCCCAGAACAGAGGAAACAGACTCACTCTCAGTGGGAGGTAAGCGGCGATGGCGATGCTGGCACTGAGGCGCACGTGCCCGTGGGTGTACACAACCACCAGCCTGGTGTACCCCTGAGCTTCAGCCTTCACTCTCACTCCACTGCAAAAATCAGCAGTTGGCTTAAGTCTTCCTGTCAGATACATTAAAAATATACAGGAGCTTATTTGGAAAGAAATGCCCAGGCATGTTCATCAAATTCAACATGGCTGTTTGGAAGGGAGCCTACAAGAGAGATGCTACCTCAGAACATGACATACACGGACCCCTCTCATGAGAACACCCATCAGCTTTGTTACAAAAGCAGATCAAAAATACTGTATCAGTATAAAGACAGACGGAAGACTACACACTATCCAATAAAATGATTGCCAAATGCTTTTAGAGCCCCCAAAACATCCAAAAAGAAGTTCTGCATAAAAAACCAAATATATCCTCAAAATAAAACGACTCGGATCCCCACCCCTCTGAAGTTTGGCCCGTGTGTGGGGATACTGGACAGAGCCATGACACAGTGATTTAAGGGAGGGCTGTGACTCGCTAACACCTGTTACCAATTTCACTTCCGAACCAGGGAGGGGGTCAGAGCACCTTCGAGCGGGCTGAACACGCCGGGGTTCTCCACCTCCACCACGAGCTCCAGCTGTGAGCAGTCGCTCAGCGGGACCAGCTCGCCCCTCTCCACACCGGTCCGGCCGCTGATCCTCAGGGGCAGCTCCAGGAGCTGCCCAACGTGAGCCTCCACCTGGCAGGGAGTGAACTCCATCGCGCTGGGCTCGCTCACGTACACCTGGCGGAGGAAGGACAGGGACAGCTGTGTTTCAGCGCTCTGCTCCCGTGCCAGCCCGAGCCCACAGCAGCTGGGTGAGCCCTCCTTCTACTGCTACTCCTGTACTTCTCTCTTCTGCTCCGTAGACTCTGAAGTGTGGACTGAGTTGTGTGGTATCTCCAGGAGGTACCATCACCGGCTGGGACAGATTTAGCATCCATTAAAGAATCCAGCTCAGACTGACCACAGATTTCATAACGATCACTATGATCAAAGCTTTTATTTGCGGTATCTTAACTACTCAATCTTCTGCAACTGGCTTCAGAATTCCAAACCATATGGTACAGAGTTAAAGCTGTCATCTGTGTGGATTAACTACTCCTGAAACTACTGCTACTAAAACTTGCTCACTGAGGTCAGTAAACAGAACTTGGAAGAGCTATTCCACAAAGAGAGCAGCTCCTAACACAAGAACAAAGGCATTCAAAAATAACCTATTCAGATTGTGCAATACACTGCTCTGAAAGCTAACATGGACAGGAGGTTTCTTTCTGTCTTCAGGCTTTGACTTATGTTTGAGGATAAGAAGCCTTAGCTGAAAAAAATCCTCATTCCCGTGTTTCCTGCTGGCAACTGCTGCACTGCTAAAAAGCAGCATCCTGGATTGTTCAGAGAATTACTTCAGAGAGAGTGTGTAAGCTAAATTCTGAACAGATTTTAATTAATGTCACACCCCTCCCTTTGGGGCCACTAGATGTACTGTCCCTGCATTTTGCTCACTCCACACCACACACTGACCACCACGACCTAAGAGCAGGGGATGATCTGCACAGACACCACAAAATGCCTCTTGGGAGCTATGTTTTTCATTGCCATTTTCTCCTAATATTCCTAAAATACTGTTTTTTCTTGGTCAGCTTAGGTATCTGGAGTCAGCCTGCAGCACTGTGCTCACTTCAGTTACTTCTCCAGACAGAAATTTCCTGGCACCTCCTGATAACAACTGTCACCCTTTGGTATCAAGGGAGAACACCCACCTATCACCCTACAGAATTAATTTTTAGTTTGGCTTGTCTGCTTAGATGGCCAGGCCAGGAGTCAATTACCATTTCCTTCTTGCACTTAAAACCTCCAGCAAGGAAAAAGACTTGCCAAGGAAAACAGGAAGGGGCAAAAATGGGAGTAAAATTAATGCACTGGACAGAGTTTGATTCCCTAAAGCACAAACTGAAACCAATCACTTAACCTGCCACGGGGCAGGCAGGGAAACCTCCCAGGAACGTTTTGGAAGGGGAATGCCAATGGCATTGTCAGCTCCTTCACTGCTTCCAAAAGCTGTGTTCAAGAACAATCACTGAAAAATAAATCTCTTACCTTCATTTCTCCAAAATGCAACGGATTCCGAACGTCAAATGCCTGGATAACGCTGACCCCAGCGTCACTCCCAGTTGTCATCACTCCTTTCACTGTCACTGTAGCTACTGCCTGGTTAGAAGAGGACCAGCTGAAGTTGCCACTGCCACCCTGAGCCTGGAATACAGAGGGAAAAATCTTTCAAACATTTAATCAAGTATATGGTTCTCACATTTCTTAGCTTTGGGTATCTCGCCTTCGGATCGTGCCTTTGGATATCTTGCATGAAAATCAGGAATGCAGTGAGAATGGGAAATCCAAGCAAAAGAACACCTCAAAACTTTCAAACAAGCAAGGTGAAATAGGAGAGAGATGGGAAGGTTGCTATCCTTTATTCATTTTAATTTCAGCTTCTTTCACACTTCAAAATAAATGTCAAAAGTTCCATCAGAGTAAAACAAGGGTGAACACTGGAGCAATTTTTTAATGTATATTGTTTCAATTTAACTTCCTCAGCATTTTCTTTAACCTGTTGCATAATTAAAAATGAACAAAGTGACAAATCTTGTCTAGAAGGACAGTGTGGAAAACAAACAAATCTAAATCATGCAGGAGCTTAGCTAGTAATTTTTACCAGGAAAAGAGAATAAAAAGAAAATGAAGAGGAGGGTCATTTCCCTTCTTCCTTCCTCTGAGCACGTGCACAACCCGATTACAGAAGGACACAGACAAATGAATAAATAGGTAGTGGCGTGTGACAGGAGATGCACGGGATGTGGTGAGGAAGGCTAAAAGAACACAAGAGCTCAGCACATTTGTAAAGGCATTTTATTTGAAATAGGGAGATGAGCATGAAACATAAAAGAGAAATACCCAATTCTTAATAACTGTATGAAGTCTCATCTCCTTGCCACAAATCCCAGACAGCTCACTGCATTGTCTCTCTCTAGCAGTCAGTCTGCAGGGAGGAGAGGAAGGGTAGAGCAGCTTCCCCTACAGCCTGTCAGGGGAGCCCCACACTGCTGCCTGTGAGTGATGCCCTCCCCAGAAACCAGGAACCTCCACGTGCTCAACTTCACACAGCTGCCACTGCACCTCTCGTGCATGGACTGAAGGAACAGAAACCACCTCATGAGCACAAATATGAACAAAGCAACCCCCAACAAACCAGACAGCTGACAAAGTAAATCCTGCCAGGCATTCTGATACCATCTGGAGGGAGTTACTTTGGCTATAAACAGAATTTGGCTAGATCCAAAAACCCCTTTCAACTTATTTTCAAAAAAAGTCTCTTCACCCATTTGAAATAGCCTGACTGAAGCTATGGAGTGGGAGGCAAACACTGATGGAGAGGCAGAACAAGTTGAGCTGTGTGTGTGCTGTTAACAACAACCACTGGTACTGTGGGATGGAGAGACTCAGAGAGGTCTCTGTTTCAGCAAAATTTAAATCTTGGGAGAAAAAAGTTTCTGTGTTTTTACTGAAAAAAATCACAGTAAAGTAAGAATACTGGCACAATTATTGCAGTATCAGGAAGGAATGTTCTTTAGTGAGATACTTCATTGTATATGCAAGATAAGGTGAGGTAAGAATAGAACTGTGAGAGAGGTAGGAAACAAAACCACATTTACTTTCCCTTACTGGGAAAACTCCAGCAGAATTACGATGAAGAAATGAAAATGCAAATTTGTACTAAGAATTTTTACCACACTCTGCTGGTGTGGTCAGGAATAGCATGAAGTAAACCAAACTAATCCCACAGAAGAGACAAGTAGAGATGCAGTGCTTAACCCAATGGAGCTGCCTTTAGATTTACGCTGGAGAATGCAGTTGAATCCCTATGAAATTGATTCTCTTCCTGGAATCACTGAATCAGCAAAGCTGGAAAAGACCTCTGAGATTATCAAATCCACCAATGAACCACATCCTCAGATGCCCCCCACCATGATTTCAGAGCACTTCCAGGGATGGTGCCTCCACCACCACCCTGGGCAGCCTGTGCCAGTGCTTGACAACCCTTCCTGTGAAGAAATTCTGTCCAATATCCAATCTGTTGGAGAGAGCCGTTCCCTCTCATCCTGTCCCTTGTTACCTGGGAGAAGAGCCTGGCACCAAGTGTCCTGCTGCCTCTTTGGATATGGTTCACTTAAGACAGATCCAAAACTGAGCACCACTTTATGTCAAAAGGGAGAGGTAGGAACTGTGCACCCAACACCCGAGTGCAGGGGCTGGGTATCATTGGCCTAGGAGAGGAGCCTGGGCTGAGAAAGCACAGCTTTCTTTTCCTTAGTTAGACTGGAAATACTGAAGACAAACCATCTGCTTCATGAAGCACATGGACTAAATGACAGCTTGGGAGCAAAGACACACCTAAGAAACATATGGAAAACATCCCTTCTGTAAATGAGCTGTGGCCTTTGCCTCCCTGGAACTTTGTATGAGGAGCACGAGGTGTGTGGCTGTGGCAAGTGAAGAATACTGATGTCCAAGGCTGGCAGAGTGCTGCTAATTAATCTTGTCATGCCCTTTTTGCAGTCACTTCACACTCCCATTCGTATTTCCAATCCTTGCCAGCAAAGGGCAGCCTCTAATGATTGCTGTGGAGCTTTGCATATAGGATGCTTCCTGGAACTCCAAACCACTCTAGGCATAGATGCATGGTGCATGTGTAAGGGAGAGAGGAAGGGAAGACAAGAGATAAAAGTCAGTGGGGTTTTCATGTTTGTTGGTTTCTTGGTGCTTTTTTAAAACTATGTATAAATTCCTGTAACTAACATCCTGTGAAGTTCCTCCAGATTACATTTTGGATGCCACTGTGCCTGAAGTGTCCAAAGTCAACCCTACCTCAGTGGTGTCAGGCCTCACCGTGCCTGCCTGAGCAACGCTGGGCACTTCTTTGGCATACCTGGATGGTGTACTGGTAGACTCCTGCTTTTGGCTGCCAAGGAAACATCAGAATGCTGGGTAAAAGAAATATTGGAACATAGATCTCCACATCCTGCTGGTTTCGCACTGGAACTGGTAAGGTATGAACACCTCCATCCTGCAAAGTGCAAGAGCACAGTGTTATAAACGGCACCACAGAGCTTCCCAGAGTTAATGTTTAGTCCTTATGTACAGACAAGTCCTTGAAAACATCTCAGAGAGGAAGGAAAACTATTTGGGATCACTATTGAAGGGAGTTACTTGCGAGCAAACAGCTCCTGGCAGCAAGGTGTGCTACTGTATTAAATGAGTGCTACTGCTGCGGAGATCCAGGTGCCCACATCCATTTAAAAGGCAAACAGCAAGAAGAAATACACTCTTTCACTACTCCTATTTGAGACCTCATCTGGAGAACCAGTCTGGAGGCTTGACACCTGCATTTACTCTTTGCTCATCCCACTCTGTACAAAATTCAGCCTCAAAGACCCACTGCTGAACCCCCACAAACGCTGGCCTTCACAGCTCTGCCGTCACTGCAGTGCCACAACCCGCTGGCACACACACTGCTGCTGCAGTTCTGAGGGAAAAACAGCTCTCCGTGGATGCCTTTCCACTGAAGAGACTATCTCTGACACAGAGAATGACCATGGCTCATCACATTCAAGGATCTACTAAATCCTGCTCAAAGAATCACTAAAATGGTTTCACAGCAAATGGGTTGAAGTGTTGAAGTTTCAAGCAAAAGCAGCTCACTTCCACACCACGTGCCCTAGTTAGCCACACACTCAGCAGCCTGCCCAGACAGCAGAAAGTTAATGAATATTAATTTGGAGAAATGTGGCAGATTGTCATTCCAGAGTGTAAGGTCACTTACCAATTGATAGCAAACTTCCCCAATGTAACTGACTGCAGAACAAGGCCAGGGTATGAGAGTGATGATCCTACCACAATAAAGTGTAAAATTCCCTCAGCCTGTGAGAGGCCCCTTGCCCAGCACAAGGATCTGCCACGAGAAAAGAAATCAGTGCTGTGCACCACTGCCTTAACAGGAGTTTGCCACATGCTCGGGAGCAAAATCCCCCAGTCTTTATTCAAGCAAATCCTCTGTTGACTCAATTGACAGTTTTCATGAAGAAAGGATTTTAGAATTTGGTTCTTAATCTGTTCAAACAAAGATAGCTCAGACCCATGTAATTCTTAGGTTTCCTTCTGCTATGAAGTCACCACTGCACAGCTCAATTATTTTTAGGCCTACCAGTGAAGCAGAAGAGCTCTCACAAAGACACACCTGATCAACTACTGATGTCAGCGCAGCATCAATCGTGGTCAGACCCGCCTTTACTGCCATCACATAATGATAGGATCCATTCAGAGATGACTGCAGCACCTCAAAGTATTCTTTGGACAGCTCTGTAGTAATTCTGATGTTCTAAAACCAGAATATGAAATGGAAATTGCCACAGGTAACTGACATTAATAGAGGACAGAAAGCTGTAAACATACAACAAGTCAAGGAGCAAACTATTGTTTAATAACATCGTTCAAAGACACATTGTTGGAACTGATTAGAATTTTCCCTATGGAAGTTCTAGTCTTTCAGTAAGATTTTACCTTTAGACATAGTATTAACTCTACAAAGTTTTTTTTTTTTTAAATTATCAGCAACATGTAATTTAACTTGAAAGTACCCATATTTATACCACTAAATAATTCGTATTTTACAGTCATTTTCTAATTTTTTTCTTCTTAAACACAAAAGAACACATGAATATACTGCCTCAATAGCACACTACTGAGCTCTAGCTCAAACTCAGATCTGTATCCCAAAAAGCAATTATGGGCAGGTAAAATCACATTCCCGTAGCTCCAATATTCTGAAAAGCAATAATTTAATAAAATATTTCCTGCTGTGAATGAACTATTTAAATTTAGTTTTCTTTACAGTTTTTTAAGAGCTATGTACATTTGGTACCTAGTACACAGGAGTTAAGAAGCTCTTCCCCATGAGGGTGGGGAGGCCCTGGCACAGGGTGCCCAGAGCAGCTGTGGCTGCCCCTGGATCCCTGGCAGTGCCCAAGGCCAGGCTGGTGGACGGGGCTTGGAGCAGCCTGGGACAGTGGGTGGTGTCCCTGCCATGGCAGGGGTGGCACTGGATGATTTAAGGTTGCTCCAAGTCCCATCCAACCTGAAGGACACTGTCCAACTTCCATTTTTTTCTACAGCACTTAAGACTCCAATAATTTCACATGAATCACCCAGAGTGCTTTATTTTTAAAAAGTAACAACAAAACAAATGGGAAAAAGGAAAAGGCAAGAAACAACATGCTTTGCATTGTCCTGTCTCAATGTAAGTAAGAAACCACTCAAATAATTTCAAAGCAGGGATTTAGGAGACCGTCACTGAAAAACATACAAACATTTCAACTTACATCAGATAAATACACCTTATTGCTTGATTTATCATACACATCAATCGTAATTTCATAAAGTCTGCCCGTTTCCAGGACCCATCTGTCACCTGGGTGAACAGTAAATCCTGCAAAACAGGAAATATTGAACAGCACAAACCAACAGCCTCTTTATCTAATGCAGAAAAGCATTTTGCTTCTGGTGCCCACACTCTGCAGATGAACATTCATTATTTTAAACTGCTGATACAGAGATAAAAGAAAATACATAAAACCTATTGAGCTACTTTTTTGAACAAAATTACTTTTCTGTGAAAACGAACACGAGAAACGGAAGCGTGGAGGAGATACAGCACGAAAATCACAGAAACAAGGCAAGAAATTGCATTAAGCTACCAGGAAGACTGCAGCAATACCAACCCAGATATGCAGGAGGTACCACATAGACAGTGCTGTTGGGCAGCCTGGACACCCCCTGCATGCGGATACCTGAGGGCTCAGTAAAGGAACACACAAGTTCAGCACAAGTCAAGTCATGATCAGCATTTTCCTGGGACTCCCTGTGCCTCTTCGGCTATTTTAAAGTTAATTGTACACTGCAAATAAATAAACATTATCCCCACTTCACTGCAAGTCAGTGAGCACTTTGGAGAGATTTCACTAGAGAATATAATGACTGAAATATAAAAATTAAATAAAGCCCCATCGCATTTCAACAGCGACTGAGGGGAACAGATATGATTTAAGTGATCTTTTGCCAACCTAATTTGTTAAAACCTTCCAAGGCATCAGACAGCTCTGCTGAGACTGAATTCACAGCAGTGCTGCTTTCCATGGCTCCACCAGTGCTGATTTCCAGACTCTCGGTACAAACGAGGATAACTTTATCTTTTTGTGCTGCAAAGGGTGGAAAGCCTGTCCCTGCCACAGCGTGGTGGCTGGAAAGCACTCCCGAGAAGGATACTCTTGTGCACCAGGACGAGGTTGGTTTGGCCCTGCTGCAATGCAGTCACAGTGGATGTTGCCTGGTCCAGCTTGGCAACGGGCCGGGAGGGATCTCCCTTGGGATCGAGGATGTTGTTCTGGAGCTGCAGCTCGTACTGATCTGACGGCATCGCTATTTCTGGGCGTAAAACAACACAACACAGGAAACAATAAAAGCAGGTGTGGCAGTGTTTGGCTGCTGCTAATTATTGCTGAGTATTTTTTATTGATGCCTAGCGCACATATTAAATCAGTATTTTTAATGTCTTGTAAAAATAGCACTTCTGTCATCATATCGACACACACACACAAAAACGAGCTTCTTGGCAAACTTTGATGTATGTGAAACTGCAATTCCCAACTAACATCATCTCACTATTAAGACCTAACATCCAACTGATTTCCAGCTTCGAAAGGAAAAAAAAAAAAAGACAAAACGTAAAAAATGAGAAAGGAGAGAAGAGAGAAACTCAAGGCACTGCACTCCGAAATGGACATAAAGCCAGCTAACCCACATTTATAAAGGCTTCGCTTTGAGGAGCAAATCCATTTGCCAATAAAACATTTTCTGTTAGAAAAGTTACTGATCTAAATTTGATTTAAATAAGAAAGTCAGTCAGTTCCTTAGTGACTGTCAACATCTAAACTGGCAGTGTTAGTTCCTGTTCTAAGTCACCCTTGTCTTTATATCCTTGACAAATCTGCAAGAGTATATTCTTAACAGTCACAATTTTTTTTGACTGAAAGTACTAAAGAACTGTATCACTGTGTGCCTTAGGAAAACAGTATTAAATATTAAAAGAGTAGTTTAAACACAATTAAAAATTTCTCAGCAGTTAAAAATTCACACAAAGCATTAAAAAATAAAAATAAAAGAGAACAGAACAAACCTGTGATCTTCCCTTGCCTCAGTTTCTGAACTCTGTACTGAATTGATGTTCCTACCAGAAGATAAATGTCATATATTGGATTTAAAAGGATGTTTTCCAAAATAAGCAATCTGACTTCTGCAGGGTGTACATCCTGTTGACAGAGGGGGAAAAAAGAGAAAAAGTAACCACATTTAAAGCAGCTCATTTGTTTGAAACAGACCATGCAGCAGGAACTTAGAATCTAGAAGTGAAAAACATTATTTGCTGCAATTGGCTCTTTATTTTCATCTTGAATTTTGTCACAACAGGGCAGTGCAAGGGACAGTGAACGGCACAGAGATGTGCTCTGAAGGAACAGTGCAGGAATGAAGAAAAAAAATCATGTCTGTATGAAGATCATTTTGGAGAATACAGAAAAACTTGAGGCAGATGCTCAGTGATCATCCAGACATTCAGAAATCCATCTTCCCCCCTGTACAACACGGCACCTCCAGACAGCATCTCCACTATAACTTCACTGAGGAAGCTGCATCCAAACTCACTGGTCCATTAAATCAGGAATACAACAGGTAATTGTAAAAATTCTCTTACAGCTGTTTGAGGCATGTTCATTGAAAACGTGCAGTCTGGCAGCAGTTAAAGATTGAAAGGAACTATTAATCAGAAAGATAAAAAATTGCAAACAGAACAATATTGTTTCAATTTCTCTCACAGTATCAGCTCAATACTAATTGAGAAATATAAATATTAAACCAGAAAACTAGCCAAGCTACAAGCATTCAAAAAAAGTCAGACTGATAAAATGTAGAGTATGCCCATGTACTCAGTACAATTAGGCAGAACTACATTTTGTAATAAAAATACAATTCTCAACATGCATTACCACTTGTGCCACCTTACCAGTGGTACACACATGTAGATAATATTTCAGTAGAACTCTTTTTACAGCTAAAGTTCAGATAGCCCAAGGCCATTCTGCTTTAAACAGAAACATGAAGCACAAACTACAGTAACACAAACCTGCAAAACCAGACTGCAGAGATGAGATGAACTTCAGAAAATCCCCATTTTATAGAGGCAGTTTTTTAAGGTGCAGTATTAAGCTGACACCAGCACAATGATAAATTAAATTAAATATAATAAAAACTCTCACAGATACCTGTAAATTCTTTTAAAAGAAAATACAACTGTTTGCAGAGTGAAATGAAAATCTCAGGGAGCCCAAGCTCCAAAGACAGAACCATCCCAGATCTCCACAGCAGCTGGGGAGACGACCCAGCACTGGAGCTGAACACGCTGGCAGCTCTGACACTCGGATCACAAAGCCCTTCCCTGGACACCAGAACCTCATGAGGCAGAACTGAATATGGGAAAGTATTCCTATGACATTTATTTGGAGCACAACAGGAAATAAAGTTATTTCCAACACAGCAAACCTTGTTCTAGATATTTATTGACTGAAAAAAACAACTGCTCTAGTTTGGTTCTTTTTTGAAAGGACTGAAGGGCCGATGCCATGGTTCTAGTTGTATGTGCAGTCTGAACATCAGGAAAACTTCAGCTGGATGGAAGCTTTGGGAGTGCATTCCTCTGCCACAGGGCCTTCTGTCAGAGGTTTAGAAATGATCTCTGGCACATGCCCTGCCCTGGGCTGGGTCACTGCACTGAGCTCCAGCCCTCCCAGGGTGACATCCACAATGCAAACACACAGCACTCCCGCAACACTGGGCTACAAGATGAAATATTAAAAATATAAGGATAAACTCAAGTTTCTTACCTTATAGATGCTTTCCTGAAGTCTTGCTTTTAATTTAGAACTCCCTGTTTTCATTCCAGACACCAGAATGGTATCTCCTTGCTTGGCAACTTTTTCCATCTCCAATATATAGGAAGGAGGGATGTAAGTGGATTCTAAGAACTTCAGTATACTGAAAGGTGAATCAAAAAGTGAATAGAAAATTGTTAACCAACCTTTGTAAACCCACAGAGAAACCACCAGCATTTATTCCCAGCCACTTCCATTTTTAAGCCAATTTAAGATGTTTGCCTGGGACCAGATATCCAAATTTTACTCATTCTTTGAGGGATCTGCAGCTAATTTCTGTGACGGATAAAAGTTTGTTTGAAGCTGACTTGTGAGCTATCAGAAGACTGCACATGTTGTCTACAATGACCCCTCTAATTTGTACAGTAGGTGAGACAGCAAAAACTCCCTATATTGTAGAACAACTGATGTGCAAGACCCAAAGCTGATGTTTATAAAAGCAACAGCTCAACAAACCCAGAACGTTAACTTTGACCTCTCTCAGAAAGCCAGGATGTATTTAATAAATGACTATGAAAATCACCTACAAGCAGAAGACTTCTAGTAACTGTTAGAAATTTCAAGGGAAAGTGGCAAAACAGAGGGAAGAATTGGCCATGAACGGGCAAACGACAGGAAATGGAAAGGGGAGCATGTTTTACAGGGTGTCACCTTCCGTATGCACTTCATCTGCTTGGCTTCACGTGCACTTCCACAGCAAAACCAGCAGAGCCACATGGAGAACAGTTACGGAATAGTAACATATTTATGACAACTGATGATTTATTTTGTAAAGCTGTACCACCATTAGAAGATGTTTATGTTATCAAAGTTGTGCTAACAGTAGAGCATACATCAATAATTGTTTGGTTAAAATCACATCAGCTAATACTTATACTGAAAGAAAAAGCTCCATATGGACTATGACTTGGGATATTCTGGCTCTCACTCATACCTGCAGCTTCAGGTGTCTTATGGGCTTAACAGGCTTTCCCCAGCTAATGCTGCTTCTCTAAGGCTGCAAAATGAGAGTTTGTGTTTGCCCAGTAGCAAAGCCTCGCTTGCTCCCCCCAGTCCACTTGCAGTGTATTTGGAATATTGGTTTGAGGACGGAAGTTGGCTGTTAACCTTTCTGCTCTGCAGGAGAACTGGTTTCCCCACAAGGAATCATCCTATTTCAACACCAGAACCAACTGTCCACTGACACCTGAAATTCTTCCAGTTCAGAGAACTCTGTTCTGAAATGGAAAGGGACCTTTTTCTTAAAAAAAAGCTAAAAAGAAAACTCTGCTGAAATCCTGAGATAACAATCTTACTGATAAATCTTCCTTTTGCAGGAGGTGTTTCAGCAAGATCAACAACTGCATCTATTTATTTCTAATTATTGCATTAGAGCTCCCAGAGCTGCTCATTAACACTACCAGTTAAACTAAACAGAGATCAAAGTGCCCAGGCTGTCGGGTAGGCAGACATTTAAAAAGCCCAACCTGAAACAACTGACCCTGAAGCATCATTATTTTAGGCTTCAGTTCAGTAAACTGCCTAGATGTGGGGAAGTATTTTCACACATCAGCCTGAACAGGCTTTTGAGACCACAGGAAATGACTTTACCGTAGTGCGTTGTGGGAGTCTGAGAAGCCATCGGCCTCTGGGTCCTTCACTACTGTCCAGTCAAACACCAACCCTGCCAAGGTGCTGAAAGTGTTTCCTACAAATCAAACCACCAGATTAAAATAAAAATAGAGAACAAACATAGCGTCTTCCTGGAACATAAACCATGACTTCTTTCCCAAGGAAATGTCTCTATTTTATCCCTACAAGAAGAACCATGGAGCACTCTTGAGTTTACACAAACACCAAGCCAAGAATCCAGCATTACATGTAGGATAAAAACAAATTTACTTTTCATTATTAACGTATCACCATACCTCAACTGGCATTCATGGTTTACAAACACAGGTAGGATGGGCTCAGTAAGTACCCAAAACAATTAATTCAACCTTTTATAGCTGCTTGACACATTGTTCCCTTTCAGTAGTTGTCCTAAAAATCCCTGGCTTGGTGTGTTATGTGTGCAAAAAACTTGACTGTCAAAAGCATGGAATTCTTACCAGATCATGGCTCTTTTTCTGATGCTACAGACTACAAAAAGCAGAAGTTTTCTGCTCCTACTAAATAATGATGCATTCAGTCCAACTACACTGACTCATATGAGCCTAAATAGTGCCTCCCAAAAGTGAGTGTTTGCTCAGTAATGAACACATTGAGCAATAGGTGGTTGGTCTCCAACATCACCTCCGAACTTGCTGTTGGATACTTGACTGGTCACAAAAACGTCCTTTTGCAAAATTCTTTAGAGTACCTCAGCTCAAAAGAAAAAAAGAAAAAAGAATAGACAATTTCACAATGTATTATCCAGAGAACCCCCTTAAAATTCTCCACTTGGCTTCAAACAATCAACGGTGTCACAAATAAAGCCAGTGCATGTATCAGACAATTAGAACTTTCAATACGTATTTAATCTCCTCTAAGCAAATCTCTCACCTTCTGAATCCAAAGCGTGAATTTTGAGCTCCAGTGGTGAATCCTCAAGGTAGAGCTCTCTCGTTGTGGATACAACTTGAATGCCATGAATTAAATCAACGATGGCATCACAGCGAAGCACTTGTCCAGTCACTTGAAGACGTATCAGAAAGAGCACAGCAAATCACAACACTGGATGTGCTCATCAAAAGCAGCAACAATGATGCACCTCAAATTTAGCCAGTGACACAAGACACTGACACTGAAGGAACTGAAACTTGGTCATGACCTCGATGAAGAAACTCGTGGTCAAATGGTGGCTCAGAAAGCAAGAAAAGCAGTTCCCTTGCTCACTGAACTGCAGAATAGATCTGCAGAAACTCTGATTTCCACCTACACTCACAGTTACAGGGCGTGTCTCAGAGTGCTTATGCAGAGTTGCTACAGTGCTCTCATGTCCCAGAGAAATTAATGACTTCTACCCACACAGTAAACCCCCATAAACTCCTTCAGTTAGTGACTGCAAGGCATTTAACTGGCCATCTGGTTTTGCCTCTCTGTCACTATAAAAACTAACCAGGTGTGCTGTATGACAAACACAAAGGCAACTTCCAGCTTTTTCAAATGCAAAGTATCTGAATTTGCATTAGTAATTTTTATTAAATACTTTTTTACATTTCAGTCACCCCCTCTATTTGTGGATTTTGGCTATTTTTTTTTTAAGAGTTACCTTTCTCCTGGATGTATCATTAAAATCATTAACACCCATCTGAGGCAAACAGAAGTGAAAACCCACACCCATGGGAAGTCTAAAATGACTGTGCACAGGAACAGAAATTTGTCTGTGCGTTTCTAAATCTCTGCTTTGTTTCCGGAGCACAGCAGCATGCCTGCGATACACAGCGGCTTGCTCAGCCAAGCTCAGACTTACGCGTGTCCTCGGCAGAGATGATGGTGGTGAGGCGCGTGGGCTGCGAGGAGCGCGCCTGGACCAGCGCCCTCTGCGAGCAGCGGCAGCCGTCCTGCCCCAGCGGCTCGATGCTCGCCACCTCCGGCCGCGTGGACGACCTGCGCGGGGTTGGGGAGCGTCAGCACGCAAATCAAAGCCCTGCCTGAAAGCCACCCTAACAATTCACCCGGGACGTGCTGCACGGTCAGCAGCTGACTTTGGGAAGTGCGGGATGGCAGCAGCTCCTGAGGACTCCAGCCAAGGTGAACGTGGGTTGAGGAAGGGGAAAGCCCAGGCCAGAAGCGGGGCAGGCAAGCTCAGCATTCTCTCCATCACGGCAAGGTCACTGCTGGACGCAGCTCAGTCCCTCCAGCCCTGTATCCAGCTACTCCACAAAGCTGCAAGCCTTTGGCCTGACTATTGATTAGCTCTGAGGTGTGGAGCAAGTGAAAACACATACAGAATACTGAAATAAAGGCGAAACACTCTTGCCTAAAGTTCCATTCACTCCTTGCAACTGCATTTTCCAAACAAGTTTGAAACACTGTTCTGAAAAAACTGGAACCTTCCCCAGTGGCAGAACATCACAATCATATACGCTTGCTAAGAGGCTCTGAACAACAAGAAGAAACATTTCTTAATCAAGAAATTTAAGGGAAAAAAATATTTAGTCTGGTTAGCAGAAGTATGTAACACCGTGTAAAACACGCAAAGTTGTATAATCAAGGTTGGTGCAATGTAAGCCTACATGGAATTTCGACCTAAAATTGGCATGTCTGGTAATTTCTTCTCCTACTTGCATGGCTTTTCTGCAGACAACTGCTCCAGGAATGGGCTTGTGGGCAGCTCACCAGGGCAGGATCACAGTGGAGTGACTACGCACCTTTCTCTTTCTTCTCCTACATTTTTCTTCTCGAAATATATTGTAACCCACACTAAAAAATTCCAGTCAGCGCCTTGTTAAGTGCCTTACAGTGTCCGGATAAATCAAAGTTTGTGAAGTGTCTTACTTGGTCTGGGTGTTGTTTTAAAATTTGCCAAGTACCTTATTCTGCCTTAATGTTCTGAAGTTTGCAAGTAAAAGTTTGCAAAAAGTTTGCACCCTCCCGAGAATTTTGTTGTTTCTCCCGCTCAGCGCCCAGAGTGAATCAACCAACCTTCCCCTAAAACCCATGGAGCAGGCCAGGGCACTGCAGAGCAGAGCCCAGCTCTCCCTTCCAGCGTGCCAAAAAAGTCAAGATAAAACAACAACAAAAGCTGAAGAGTCATTAAAAACCAAGCCTCTTGAAAGTAAATTTGAGATAGCAGCACCGTACACCTGAGGGCTAACTGCAGAGCCAGGGAAACACCTCAGCAGCCAGAGCCCGGTCCCAGCTGCTCCTCGGCAGCCGCGCTCACAGCCCGCAGCCGGGCAGGGGCAGCGGCAGCGCCCGGAACAGCCCCGCTGTGTGCTCGGGCTCCGGGGTCACGGCGCGCTCACAAGGGCCCTTTGAAGGATTAAAACAATGAAAGCAAGCACTGATGGGTGACAAAGCTGTGCGGGAATTGCTTCTCCGGATGATGAGAGCAGCTTTGATGAAAACACTGCACTATCTGGAAAATGCAATCTAAGCCAGGCACTGGATCCCCTCCTGCTAAAGATGGGGAAGCCGGATGGGTTCAGCCTTTTTTTCTGGAGGATGTACAAAAATGCATACCTGTGATGTGTGGGGAAAATTCTCTAACCCAGCAAGGAGCGGGATGGGAGCTCCAAACAAACAATGCCTGGAATCAACAACATGCCTGAATCCCCACACACAGGTTTTACCTCCTTCTCTTACTGGCACAACCAACACACCAGCCAAAAACTAAATTGCTCCTTAACTAAAAATCGCAGCTATCCAAAAAACAACACACCACACCACAGTCCTGAGAGTTAACAGCTGCAGCCCAGGTGAGCACAGACCTCTGCTTGCAGCCACTGCAATAAAATTGCAAATCCCGTTCCTAACCTTAAGCTCCCAACACTGTTCTGCTTACATAAAGAGTAGTTTTAGAGGATTTTGAAACAACAGTACCAACTGCTGACCCAGAATTTCAAAGTATTTTATCTGATTGAGGAATAAACAGCCCATAGCAGTATGCAATGGGCAATTTACACACCAATTAGAAGCTCAAACCTGAAAGTTGTTTATTATAGCTATTCTATATACCTAAACAATGTATACAAATATGTGCAAATTTTTTATAGTACGGTTTACACTGTTTCTAAAATAATATGATTCTCTGTATTAGTAGCACACTTAGCTTCACTCCACAGAGATTAAAAATGAGTAATTAGTTATTTTCCTGTTGTTCTGTTGTTCTCAGGCAACCATGAAACACTTTTCCAACATTTAGCAAGTTTCTTTAAACAACATTAGCATTCACAACCAGTAAGGCTTTTCCTGTACTTGGCTAGTCGGCTTTTGAAGCTGAGCATGTGGATTTGACTTAGTCTGCATGCAGGTATTTTTAAATAAGTATTATATGTATGAATCGACTTTTATTTAGCTCTTTACACTGCTTAATATTCTCTGCTGTTAGATTTTTTGTTATTAATTTGAGGGTTTTGCATTCTTGCAGTCTGGAATTGATTGTGTTTACAACACAACAGGGGTTTCACTGTGGTTTGCATTTGTTCTTTTAATATCTGGCTATGAATTGTAATACAAAACCACTGCAGTTTGCACTAATAGCAGTGTTGTAAAACTGAATCTAATTACAGGATACTTTTCAGACTAGTAAAAGGGAGGAACAAAGATCAATAAAAATTAAATTTTAACTGTAAACTTACACACACTCCACAATTTTAAAAGAACTTTCAAGCTTTTACAGTTGAAAGCCAGTTAACTCTTAGCTGTCACTGCAATAGAGAATGAGAGATTAGACACTATTTGGCTTCTAGCCGTAGTTTAAGAGGTAGAGTATCAGCTGAATGTCTTTTTTTTAATACAAATTTTACTCAGTTGGGCCTTTCTGAGGCTTGGCTTCCTATGGATTTATATTTAAAAACAATCTGCATGTCTGGTGTTTTTTAGAGGAGAACATAAGAAATATCTGATGACCCCTCTATCATTCAGCAATATCAAAAGCACATTTTGTTTAGAGCTACCTGGATGCAGGCCCAAGCACAGAGAGGCAAAGGCATTAATCAACCAGGCTGGGAATTACACAGGCACTACTCTGGGATCACTGTTGGGTCCTAGACGGGCAAGAAGAAACTTCAGTTTAGAATGACAAAAACTGCAATTTATATACTCTGTCGACTACAGCAGCTCTTCAGCAGCGTGTCAGTGCGTGACATTGAGAGCTGGGCTTGTCAGAGGGCAAAATTAGATCCTGAGAAGGCAGCAATGGGAAGCATTTCTGGCACTGGCTCTGGATCCCATGCCAGCGCCTGTAAGGAACAGCAGGGCAGGGAGGAAGCACTGGAAAGAAGAGTGAGGAGGTGAGGGGAAAATAGCTCACGAAAGTCCCCAGTACTTATTTCCCTCAGAATAAAATCCTATTTGCTGAAGAATGAATGGCACTTGCAAAGAGGCTGCCAGTCCTCTTGCTGATTTCTGTTTCATTCATGATTTCCATCCCCCCTGCATGGCCCCAGACACAGAGCCATGTGCCAAGATCGTATCCACACATCCACCCGAACGCAGGCCTGCGCTCTCTGATCGACTGCTCTGTAACACCACATATCAATACCTCACTAGATTATACTTAATTTATTTATCACTTGGTTCAAAGATCAGGCACCTATTACTGTTTCTCTCCCTAGCAATTCTCTGTTGATTCTTACTGCTCCAGTGTTTTATACTGTTCTGCCAGCCCTTCAAACTTAACTCAACTGAGTCAGCAAAAATCCACCTTTGTGGAGCTGCACCATGACAGTCAGCTGATCTGATCTTTTAGAATTTTATCAGGCTTTTGGGCAGATACGCAGTCAGAGAGAAACTGGATAGTAAGTTTCCAAGAGTTTGGGAAGACTGGACTGACCAATACATCAGGGACTTTATATAGTCACTCTTGGGACTAAAACATGAGCAAAAGTATTAAAACATTTATTTCACGGGTGTTCAGCAATGAAAAGTAGCCCAAAATCAACAAGTCCCTAATCCTTGTGTCTGCCTTCCCAGGCAGGGGATGCTCAGACTGAGAAAAAGCTTTTTCAGTAGTAAACCTGCACTGATGCTGAGACATCAGCTGAGAGAGACAACACTACTTCTTGTACCTCCTGGGCTCTGGCAGAACACCTCTGCTGCAGGCTCGCACCCCCCGCTCTGGTTCTGAGCCAACACTCTCAGGTAACACACACACACCTGAGCCACAGCAGCACAGCCCCGCTCACTTTACCAGCAAGGGCACCTCAACCCAATTCTGAGCTCGTGCTCGCACTTGCAAGAGCTTGAAGCCCTGCTGGGAAACCACAGCCAGGCAAGTCAGGGAGAGGGAGAACATCCTGCTGCCAACCGTAACGCCTTACAAGAGGGAAATGCAGAGCAGGGGAGAACCAGAGAAGGCGGTAACAAACATTATATGGAAGTTAACAGTTATCTCACACAAAACACTTTTTAGTAAGAGTCACACAGGACTGTTCAGACCTGTGGTAAAACAGGTGATCCAGGAAACAACACAACCCCCAGATTAGCAGAGATGAGACTGTTGGTCTTAGAGCAAAGCGACAGATCTCAGTGAACAACACTATGATATGCATTTTTAAAAACACATAAGCCACCACATATATCCCATGGAGCAGTAAGATCAATTTACAGCAAAAACATGACAAGATAAGGAGCTAGAAAATGAGCTCTGCCAGCCAACTGCTGTGACAGCAGCACTGTGCAGTGGGTTTGGGCTCTCTGGAAGCACCTGTGCATCCCACACCTCCACCACCACTCAGCCACTGGATCTCTCCCTTTACCACTCTGTCACCAGCTCCTCTGCCGTGGCAATTACCTCAATACAACCTCCTCAGTGAGGGCTTCAGTAGCACACACAAACCTTTCACTAAGGTGGCAATAAACTCATCTTCATTTCCACCAGCTCTCACCATGTATCTTAATTCTACACTGTATGAAATAATATGTAAACATTATAATAAACATTATAATAACATTATAATATGTAAACATTATTATAAAAATATGTAAACTGCAGATAATTTCTGCTATAAATACCCAGCCATGGTGCGTACCTTGGGGGGAAATGGTTTGTTTTGTGTGTGCATGTGTTCCCATCCTCCCCCTTAAAATGTTATTATGGTATGGCAGGTTTCAAGGAGAAAATTCTGCTTCTGAATGCTTTCATTCTTTCAGGTGTAATTTCTCGATTGAGGTAATTAGAAGATAAATACAGATGTAATATAAATGCTAAATATATCTGCACAGACTGTGTTTTATGCCTGAAACTAGTACTATGTACAATATTTACAGATGGAAACACTGTATGCTTTGAAAACAAAGCTTTTCCCAAAAAATAATTTTAACATAAAGGCAACCCAAACTCCAGAAGGCATGAGCATCTTGAAAACCAGAAAATACTTCAGAGCCATGCTTATAACCTTACCACCACTCCCAGTCTGCTGGGATGATGACAGAACTTGACCTTCTCCCTCTGAATCAGTGGAATTCTCAAACAGCACTACAAACACTTTGAGAATCTCCTGCTTTCAGAGGTAAACTTAAAGGCTCAAAGGGAAACTGGGAAAAAATAAGGTCACAACATGCTATAGACTGATTTTTCAGGAAACTGGACACTTGTGTGTGAATTCTGAATGTCTGAGATGAGTAATGCAGGCCTTCAAAAGGTGTCATTTGGTATCAGATGCTGCTGTATAACCAGAACAGCTCTCACAAGTTACCTCTAACCTCACAATCTCTCGTATTACAGACCCTCAGTCCCCTCTCCAGACACAGAGGGCCTGACTCTGACCAGTTCCATTCAAATCCCTGCTTTCATGCATGCAAACACACCCATCATTTCACAAATGTGAGGAAGAGTCACTCCTTTTCAAGCCATTGCATTTGGAACTTCCTAACTTGTTCAGTTCAACAGCCCCTCTCCAGTCACAGCTGTTCCTTCTGACAGCTCCAGTGGGAAGTACAGGAAACCTGTCAGCAAACGGCTGTGGAGCTGCTCCTCCGGGTCCATTTCTTCCTAATCCCCCACAGTTCCAGGCCTGCGGGGACAAGGATGCAGAGGGAGAGCGCCCCAGATGCAATTGGTGCTTCTGCTCAGTCACACACACACAGCTCCTGCTTCCTCCGGAGGGTTTGCTAAGCGCACTTTGAGTTTTACAACCCACATCCTGCCAGGCCTTGCAAAGCAGAAGTGAATAAACACCCATTAACAATCCTGCCACAGAAAATGATGGCACAGAAAAGGTGAATTAGGTATAGCTTCCTTAATTCTCAACCAAAATTCATCTCTGAAGGGCAGAGGGAGAGGATGGAAAAGGATGTTGAAGCCTGTCTGCATGAGGGGTATGAGTCACTGCTGGCAAACAGCACCAACAGAACATGCTCTGAAGCACACAAAAACCACCTCCATTAGAGATACGAATGTGGATCAAGTCTGGCATTTCTCTGGAGTACAATCTTACATCTTTTCATCTGCAGATTTCAGTGATATTAGCGAAGATCTCCATACTTCTGACAGCTGGATAGCACCTGGCACGTGCAGGAATGGCTGCGGCCAGCCCAGCATCACCTAACAGCTCACTGACAGGAAGGAGTGTCTGCACTTCCAGATTTTACTAGTGCTTTGATAAGTTTTGGGTTTTAGCTTTATGCAATGTACTCTACCTCACAAACCAAATCCTTTTAAAGACTCAGTAGTCTTCAAAAATTAGAGTAAGAAAAGAGAAAAAAGCCACACTTGTGAAATTTTCACTAAAGCGGTCCATTAAGAATTAAATTACATGACCACAAGCAGCACATCTAGTAACTTTCATTCAGTCAACTTCTGGATAAAATTAATTACTGCTCTTCTGCATAAGCATCCTCAAATATGTGAACTGTCACAGACCAAAGGCTTGTACCCAGCCCAGAGATGAAAAATGTACAAAAACCAAGCAAATAAACTCACAGAGAATGAAAATATGGCCCTTTAAGATGTATTTCAGTAACTGCCAGACACAAAACAACAACTAAAAACCACTACACGCATCCATCTGGCACATATGGAAATATCATCCTAAACATACCTCGACTGCTGCTTCTTTTTCAGGAGGGTACCTCCTGCTCATTACTGATTAAGTTACCATTCTGGAGCGCTACAGAAAGGACAAGGAGCTGGCAATATTTAACACGAAGACTACTGTGAGCTTTCTAAATTCGCACATGCTGCGGGATTTGCCTTCAGCCCCTGTGCTCAACACTAGCCAGTCCTCCCCTCTGTGCGAGGCAGGAAGGGGGCTCCCAGCCAGAAGTTCCTGGAGTACATCCCACGTGCTCAACACTAAGAAAACCGGGAAAGCTTTCGCTTTTAAAACTCGACTTCACTGTCCCCAGGTGAAGTACTAAGAGCGCTGTTACCTACACTTACAGCAGCAGTGAGAGGCTCCCGACTTAGCTGCGACTCCTTTATGTCCATGCCCCGAGCTCAGAGCTGTCAGGACCTTCACTACTGACTGCAGCAAGAGAAGGGGCATTTCCCCAGCAGCAGCACAAGCACGGGCTCGGGGTGCTGTCTCCGCACACGTGGGACTGCGGCAATGCGTGTGCGGGGTGGCAAAGTGGGTGCGCGGGGCAGCACGCCGGGCACAGGGGGTGCGTGTGGAGGCAGAGTGGGCACCGTAGGTGGAGAAGCAGGTGAAGTGTGTGTGTGGGGTACAGAAAGAAGCAGGTGGGGGGATGTGGGGTACAGGCAGAAGCAGGTGGACATGTGTGGGGTGTGTGGGTGGCTACACACGGGTGTGAGACACATGTCGGGCACGGAGCCATGGCGGGAAGCTTCCTTCACAAGCAGGGACCTTCCCCTCTGGGCCCGGCCTGCAGACACTGGCCCTCTCCAGCGGGTTTAACCCCCACTGAACAAAATAAACAACCTCTCCCCTTAGGGATTATCTCCATGTCTGCTCCCGCACTGCTGGGCCGCCCAAACCCACCCGCGGCGAGGTGAAAGCGATGCGGGAAGGCCCAGCTGCTTCAAGAGCCCTAAGGCCCCGCCGCGGGCCGAGGAGCCGCCGCAGGTGCCGGCGGGGGGGAGAAACGGACAAAGGGCGGCGGCACCTGCACTCACCATCGGTAGCAACCCTCGCTGGCCTCTAGCGTGAAGTTGACGCGGGTGCCGCGGGTGAAGGGGAGCAGCACCTTGGGGGTGTTGAGCTTGGAGGAGGCGGCGAGGTGCAGGAGGAGGAGGAGAGGCAGCGCCCGGGGAGCGGGGGGAGCCATGCTGCGCGGGCGGGACCGTGCGGGGCGCGAAAGTGCGGCGGGAGCTGCGCGCCGAGGGCCGCGGGGCCGGGAGGGCGGCCCGGGGGGCNTAACCCCACGCACCTCATCGGACTCGTGCTCCAGACCCTTCCCCGGTCAGCCTCCAGCACCTCAGTGTCTGTCTTGTCGTGGCGGTACCAAAACTGAACGCAGGATTCGAAATGTGGCTTCTCCCGAGCCCAGCACAGGTGCTCAGTCACTGCCCTTGTCCTGCTGCCACATCAGTGCTGGAACAAGGCAGGTGCCATTGGCCCTCCTGGCCACCTGCGCACGCCTGGGCTCATGTTCCCCGGGTACACTAACAGCTAAACTAAGCTACAGTGCATTTGTTATCATAGCGTCTCAGGATGGTTTGGGCTGGAAGGGACCTTAAATCACCAACTCCCACCCCCTGCCATAGGCAGGGACACCTCCCACTACCCAGGATGCTCCAAGCCCCATCCAGACTGGCCTTGGACACTTCCAGGGATCCAGGGGCAGCCACAGCTGCTCTGGGAACCTGTGCCAGGGCCTCACCACCCTCACAGGGAACAATTTCTTCTTAACATCTAATCTCAAACACCTCTCTTTCAGTTTGAAGACATTCTCCCTTTTCCTGTCGCCCCAAGCCCTTGTAAATAGTCTCTCCCCATCTTTTCTGTCAGCTCCTTAAGGTACTGGAAGGCCACAATTAGGTCACCCCAAAGCTTCTTCAGTCTGAACAATCCCAATTGTCCCAGTCTTTCCTTGAATGAGAGATGCTCCATGTGTGGAGGATCTGCCTGTCCTACCTATGACAGAGGGATGGTACGTATACGCATCAGGAGAATGGATTTCAGGAAGGGCACAAGCATCTTGGAGTAAAGATAGTTAAATTCTGCCCAGAAGATCAGCTGCTGTCCAGGGACACCACCTAAGAGTTTACCCAGAGGTAATTTAGGTAACACAAGTTAACCAGTTCTCATATATTTTAAGCAAGTAAACTTACACAGGATATTTTCTTTACCTAGGAACACTTTTTGCACTATTTATTCAGCTAGTGTTTTATTTATCAGTACCTCAGCAATGCTATTCCACTTTCTATCCCAGAGGAATGTGTGCTGCTGGACAGTTCACTTCTCCCTGCAGCTTCTGTCTGTGTATTACTCATTTTCTGATTGCACATCCTGAAATTGTGTGGTCTGATTTAGAGAAGAGCTGAACTTTGCAGCTGTAATTTAAATCAGTGGGAGCTGGGCCTAGAAGGATGTGTGGTGTTAAACGTGCTGGCAAATCAAGCCCTTGCAGCTTAAATTGCTCCGCAAAATACAGAGGGTTGTTTATTTTCTTTACTTCTTCTCTCAGTCAAGCTGAAACCTTTCTTTGTAGGCATGTAGGGAAGATAAGTTCAGTAACGACTGGGATATTAGGGAGGAATGTGATAAAATAGCCCATGACCAAACAGTACAATGTGTTTACAGTTGGTACAATTACAACTGAGTAGATAAGAGGTAGATAGTCAGTACCTTGCATCCTGTGTTGAGAATGAGGTGAGGAAATGTCTGTCCCAGTACTTCCTAGCTTTAAAAGCAGGGTGTGCAATCTCAGAACTTACTTCCTTTCTCTCATCAGCAGTGGTGGTGATGAGTATTCAACGTGAGAACAACAATAATTTTCCAGTAACAAATACCTCTTAGATTTATTTTCATAAGGACCAGCAAGGTGCAGATAGGACCTTAAAGCTTATTGATGAAACATGACAGTGAAGTACTGCAAGTAAACATCCAACACATCTTTCAGAGTATACTGAGCAATTTTAAGAGCAGAGTAAGGCAGAAGGCACTGATGAGCAAATCTGCAGTTTCCATTATATGGTAAAATAACGAAGTGAATTTTCTGCTCACTTGAATTGCAAGTCATGCATTGCAGCACTATGTTAGCATTTGGTTTGGCCAGAGGAGGGGAAGCTGGGAGGCACAGTGCAGTGTGTGCTCTGTGAGGAGTCCCCAGCGTCGGGGTAGGAGTCACTCACAAACATCAGGGGCTGCCTCAGCATCGACGGTGCACTGCTCTGCTTTGCTTTTCCACGCTGCTTTGCGATCCATGTGGAGTCAGCACATCCTTCCTCACAGGACACGACAGTGCAAACACCTCCTCTCAGGGTTAGCTGGTGTGCTGAGAATTGGAGCAGGATAGACAGAGCAGGAATATGAGGTAATTTTACAGACATATCAAGGTACACCCGAGTACATCTGATAAAGAACACAAATGAAAATGTCTTGGTCACAAAGAATGTGATTACAGAGGGATAGAGGGAGTGCTTTAATGAGCTGCTCAAAGGGGGAGATAGGCAAACAGTAAGTGGTTGCTCCCTAAGAAGCTGAGCCTTTTGTGGAAGAATTTCAAGAGATTTTAGAGGCAATCAAAATACATGCAGTAAATAACAAAACACCAGGTGCTGATAATGTTTCTACTGAAATATGAAAATAAAAGGGAGAGAATTACTTTTAGATTTTACCAACTTGGTTGGTCTGAAGATCTGAAAACACTGCCAAGGAACTAAAGAGACATGTACTCAGATCAAATCTTTAAAATCTATCAATTTCTGGGGGAAATACATTTTTCATAAAGCTAGAAAAAACGTGTATCAATATATTATGACGTGATCTGTTGGCAGTGAAATATTTTGAAATCCTTGTTCAAGAAAGAAAGTATTTGACTGGCACAGTGATGAAGGACCATCTGGACAAGAAACACCTGGCTTCATTTTCAGGCATTTCATATTTTTAAATGTCTGAGTAATTTAAAATATTTTAAAACACTCATCTTCAAAACAAAAGAACCTCCTCCCCCCCAACCCCCAAACTAAACAACAAGACCAACTCTGAATAAATGCAACTTAGAAGGTGAAACTTCAGCCAAGTGCTACGGCAATGAGGTGTGGAGGGTTGTTTTAAAGCGTACCGGGTGAAGCTGACTCAAACCAGCTCCAATCCTGACCCTTGCACATATCTCCGTACTTGTGTGTTAACAGTACAGGGTCAGCTCTGTGAAGCTTCAGCAGCTGAATGCATTATGGACAATTTACTTGTAAGAACAGTTTCATTAAGCTGAAAGAATCAGGGCTCACCCAGTAGAATGATAAAAAATAATTCTCCATTATCACACTCTCGAACCTCTCAAATAAAATAATATTTGATTTAAAGGCTGAAGAATGACTGACAAGCACTGGTAATACATTTAATGAAAAGCCTGATCCTGTAGGGATGAAGCTCTGGTTGGGAAGAGAATGGGGAGTTGCCTATGCCATGCTGAGGAGGAGATGAAAAGGGCAGGTCAATAGACTTGACAAAGAAGGTGGACTGGGAATAGTAACTTTATAGAGCAGAGTAACAGTGATGGGCCTCTTTTTTGACTGATGCTGTCTGTGTTTATGCTGCAGAGCAGAACAGCGTCCTGCAAAAATCACTGGGAAAGATGGTCAGCTTCCTTCCTCCCTGTCAGGCTGCTGCTCCACTTGTGCTTGCTTGTCTCTTGTCTCTGCTCAGCTGCTCCTGCTGCCTACACGGAACTGTAAGAGGAGGCATTACACTGCATTACTTCACAATGGGTATTGGAGACTTACAGAGTACATAAACAGTCCTTTTCCAGTTATTTCTTTATCACTTTCTCTACCAGTAATCACGTTCAATTTAGTATATTAGACTTTTGTATCTTCATACACGTATTGAAGGTTTTATGAGAACATCCTCTCAGCCTTACTACTGCTTTCTACAGGGGTAATGATGGATTGACAGCTGCTATAAAACTGAACATTTTGGTTATGCCTGCCAGGATTTTCCTTCCAAGGTGTTAGGCCAAAGGAAGGCATAAAATCAGAAAATGTCCAAAATTAAGGCAGGCGGTTAATGGTGTCAAGGAAGGAACATTTAAAATTGATTGAGGCTGATATCCTTCAGATTACTGAGACGAGAGCCCTTGTGTTTAGAAAATGGGTAAAATAAGAGCCAAACCTGCCTTTCTTTGCATAGCCTCATCTGCCAGGAATGCTGCCCAGAGTTTTCCATGTGTACCAGGTACGACTGAGTCCCCACAGAGAAATGCAGCTCTTTAGATCCCTGTTCCTATCAGATAAATCCATTCGATATGCAAGACTTTCCCAGATGGTATAAAACCCCAAGACCTCACTAAATTATGCAGGATGAGTCTGATAACATTGAGATTATGAAATAGCAGCATCAGATAAAAATAAACGGTTTTCACTTCAGAGTTTATCTACCTTTCTAATGTAAATTTATGGTTATTAAAGGAGGTTATTTATAGGTGTCTTTTCAAGCTGTTACATAACAGTGCTTCTGCCCTGTGCCTTTGTACACAGATAGAAATCACATTAATGAGCTATTCACCCAACAACTCAATGAATGCAGGAGTGAGGAGAATGCACAAGATGAGACAAGTAACAAACAAAAATCCCAACCTTTGTTTCTGCTTTAAATATATCAGGGAAATTTAGGACAACACAGTAGTCTTAAATCTTGAAAATAATGAATACAATTTATAAGCAGGCATGTGAATATGTTCAATGACTTAGTTAATAGTACTAACAAAAGTGAATTTGGTCTTTTCAAGGTTACTTGGTTGCAAATTATGCTATGTACACCTCACAAATCTTAAGTGGGCAGTCAAGGACAATAATTCTGAGTCTCTTTTAAACATTAACAGTTCTGAATTGGTTTGCTAATTTTTATGCATGAAACACCAACATGGGACAACATATAAAATCCCATCATCTTTTCTATTTTTCCCATTCTCTTCATGTAGAAGTCATCTGACCTCATTTATCTCAGCACTGGCAGTGATCTAGAGGGTTCTGTACCTATGCAACAAGGTTCTCAGACTTCTGCATCTACACTGACACTAAAAAGTGTGCATTTCAAGTGTAATATTACATTGCTTCATTCAAAATATTTTTTTTTTCATTTTTCATTCTAATATATATATAAGTACTAAAAATTCAACTCGTCCTGCAAACCTTGAAGAAACCTAATATTCTGTTACGTGTACAGTGAGTCCTTCAAAGGAGGCATCACCACCTGCAGTAGAATGTTAGTGGAAAAGCGGGAGGTGCTGCAATACACCACAGAATATAACAGATCGTGTACACATTGCACTCAGGTGACCTGATTTCTATTTTGTCTCCTAAAACCCTTTCAGGGTCACTTTTCCAGGTAGGCCACCGACCAATCAAGTTACTGTGAGGAATGGAATATTCAACATTGAAAAATTATATTAATTTATGAAGCAAAAAAGTTGTCTTTGATGTGAATTTGCAACTGCAGATTTGTAACAAATAAAAAGGTTAAATACAATGTCACTGGGACAAATCCATTGCAGATAGTGAGGCACAGGATTGTGATTTTAAAGGTCAGGCATTTTGTAAACTCTTCTAACCTGAGTAAAGCAATCTTCTTTGATAGAACCTATTGAAAACTTTAGTAAAACAAGGCAGATTTCCCAAAGAACTTTATGCTTTCCTATGGAAATGCCTATTAGCTTAGTAACACAGCTTTAGTTTAATAAATGTTTAATTAAATGCATTATTACACCTGTACACTTTCTGTGAAGGTTTGTGCTAAGAAAATTTGGTCTCTCAAAATGTTCATGCATGAAGGTGGTTCACTTCAAGAGCATGTGAATATTCATTATCATTTTTTGTGTTCTTCTGCCTCTTCTTGGGGACGAAGTTCAAACAAGATGATTTGTACTTGGAAGACACTAATTAGAGTATTTTAAAGCTGCTGTATAAATTACACATTTTTTAAATGCTGAAGTATTGTAGCTCCAGGAATAATTCTACACTTTCTGCTGATGTTTATTACACATCTAAGTTTTAATATATTAGTTTTTATAACAGTGGCAGAACACTAAGAAACTGCCCTTTTTTATGTGGCTTGGTGATGTTTGTTCCAAGTATTTTTTTTTGCTTTCAGATATGTCCACTACAGATACTATACCAAAGTGTCAGAGAAAGATGGGAATTTTTCTGATATCCAGAAAAAGCTAAATGACTTTGACAAGGCAGCATGTCCTGCCAGCATGATTATAGCTATAGTAGTCATCAGTTTGGTTCATCTTGTTCATCTTTTACTTCAGGCTTGATTAGCTATAAATGCTTACCTTGTCCCCTCTGGATCAAATACCTAAACAAGCTTTGATGTTCCAAGGATATTCTAGCCAAGGCACTTTTAGCAGTTTCATGGGGGGAAAATGCTTAAGGTACTTTCTATAGTTCAGTGATTCCATAAACAGCAAAGGAAGCAGGAATACAGAGGTGGTATTTCCCCCTTTTTAAATTTGATTTGGTTCTTCCTCACCTAGCCTGTTTTTTCACAAGACCCATAATTAAATTCAGTGAAAATTGCAGGTACTTGCACTTGCAAAGTTTTGGGAGGGGTTTTGGTTTGTTTTTTTCTTCAGTTTAGGAGTAAATCAAAGTCATCCTGATTTTCACTGTCAACACTGTTGTTCTCATGCAAAGAGTTTAATTCATTAGGCTGTCAGTTTTCAATTCAGTAGGAGGTTAATATTAGTATGTCCCAAGAATCTGGACTGTAGTTAGTGTTTAATACACTCATTAATTATCCAGTAAGGCAGAAATGAGGTGTAGAACAGAAAAATGAGGTCAGCAAGATTTCCAGATGACAAAATTATTTATCTTCCCAAGAGAAGGCTGTGATGAACTTCATAGGAACAGAACTAGACAAATTGGCGGCATAATGGTTGATGAAACTCAGACATTGACAAATGCAGGGGAGAGCACAAGAGAATGGCAAATCTGAACTGCCTGTGCTCAGGGCCCTGTTCTAACTTCTCACTAACTGCTGAGGGAAAAGAACACCCAGCACAATTATAGACTCTTCTCAATGCCTGGCAGCACTCAAAAGACAAATAAGGTGGTGGAATACAAAAAGAAATAGCCTAGAAAAGACCCAAAATACAGTGGGAAAACATTCGTTCCTGTTTTCCTCTGAGCTTTGCAATAAGCCAGGGTCATTCCACCTCACCTGAGATCTGTCGCAGGAGAGGGCCATGTCTCCAACAATTCCTGAATCGATTGTCAGGTGTATTTGCCGCTGAGGCAGGAAGCTGGAAGCCCATTGTGAGAACTCCTGCTGGTTTGTGCGGAACCTGTGAAGGTTGTTTGCTTCCCTTTGCTTTCCATCTCAAGCTCAGTGCATTCAGGGATATTGGGGTGACTGTCCTGTCCTCTCACCCAGAGAAGAGCTGCTCCCCACAAGATGTCATCACTCTTCTTTTATCCACGTGTGATCACCCTGAGCACATCTACATCCATCTGCCATTTTATTTCTCCTCACTAGCTGACAGCTTGGCCATACCAGGTTTTATGTTATTTAGAAATGTCTCCTCTTGGGATCCAGGGAACATATTTGTATTCCCCTTTCTCCCCCATTTGCCTTTCTCGTTGGTTTTGGGTCCTTTTGAGTAAGTTCTCACTCTCTCAGATCAGTTCTCTACATAGCACTGTCAGGGAGGTGATAAAGAGACAGGAGGATCCCCCTAGAAGTTCATGAGCATGTCACATGCTGCGGCTGGAGCCGGGGTCACTTACACTGGAGGCACAGGAATCCTACAGGACTAAAGATTTTTGTCAGATGAACTCAGCTCCAGCAGAAAATTGCAATTTTAACTTTTTCCTCCACTGGAAGTGCTGAACAGTCCTTTATAGTTTTGGTAGTAAACCAGACCCAAAACTGCAAAACAGTGTTTGTCAACAGGTTTTCATGCAATTTGTAAATTTTTTTTCTCATTTTAGTTTCCTTTTAGTTTAGAATGTTAAGTTTTTTCTTCACTTTTCTCATGTTAGAGGTTTGTGCGGAGTTGTGTGAAACACACAAATAAAAACAGAAGATTCCCCATATAGCCCAATATTGGCTAATTTAACAATCACTGAGTTCTACTTAAAATTTGTAAATCCTTTAAGCACTTCAGACTGTAAGAGCCCCCAAAGTGCCATTCTGATTTATGTAACTAGGTATCTGATATAATTCGTAGAAAGAGGAAAAAAGCTTTAAAGCAACTCTGCAGCATGCAGTTTCTCTCTGTGAATTATTCTCCCCATATTTTTATGTCATAGTGTAAATTAATTACAAGGATGCCAATTTTAGCTCTGTGTTTATCAAATAAAATTACAAAGAGATTCCCAGGAGTACACTGTATGAAGGGCTTACATTTTTAGAAAGATTTAAGTTGATGAGAAATTAATTTTTTCCTTATTAGTTCTCATTTCACAAACAGAATCTTCTTTGTTCCTAACTAGCTGCTATAACAGCTTTGAGTCTTTAATTATTACTAATTATTGACTAAAGATTTGTTATTATTTGAAAGTTGGAGCCTTTTGGCTCTAACTAATGAAAAAGATGGGAAGAAGAAAAAAGATCCTGAATTATTCACTAACATTTGGTTTAATTACAATCAAATGACCCTTTTTAAATTGGAAAGCACTTGGTGAAAAGCAGAAGACAAATGAGATTTTTCTGTATAAATAATGAATAGCCCTGCTTTTTAAATTTAAACCCCAAATTAAAAACAAACAAACAAGGAAACAAACGAGAAAACCAACAAGGAAATAGACAAGGAAACAAACAAGGAAAAACAACCTCACCCTACACCATCCATTCTATAGCTTTGCAATAAGATGTAGTAGTTTTTTGTGAGCTCAGAACACTTTCTGTTTGACCTTTCTGGAGTTCTCTTTCAGATCTGATGTTGCACCCGCTTAGCTTTAGGGACTGTAATTCTATTCCACTAAAAATTTATGCTGAAAGCTCCATAAAGGGAGTAATGAAGTTGAAATAAACAGATATACTTTTGCAAACTGCTGAAATGTAGCTTTTTGTAAAGTGTAAGGCTTTACCTTTTGATCAATAAACCAACAGCTTTTACATCGGATACTGAAAAACAAGGAGATTCCCAAAGTTTTGTGTTTACATGGAACTGTCCTTCACCCCTTTTCCTCCTTCCCTTTCTCCCTGCTATAGCTTGTGTCCTGGTTTATGGAAAGAGGAGACGAATGTGATTGTCTAATAATTAACCCAGAGGGTAAACTACTCAGGCACCAGGAAGGAGGAACATTCTCTGGAGAGGTCAAATTAGTGTGTATGCTGCCAGGCCGAACAGTCCCTATCCTTGACTGCATCACTGGCAGGCGGTCAGCTCTGCCCAAGCACTCCAGGAAGAGGCAAAGAGGAAGGACAGTGAAACCCAAAGCACATCGCACTGCCAGGAGACAGCATCAGTCTCTGTAAATGTCACCTGCAGCTTCTTTCAAACCCAGCCAGGGTAACTCACAATCCTGCATTTCTGGAGCGAGGTATTTGCTAGGGAGCTTGTTTCTAATGATCTGTAACTTCAGGTATCTCTCAGCTCACCTCGAGTCCAAAGCATGCAGTGAGGTTTTGTGGAACTCTCCGGAGGACACTGGCATCACACCAAATGAACGGAGCGTTTACAGTGGAACAGAAGTAATCTGTGATGAGTGATGCCGTGCCTCCGGCCTTCAGCTGAAACACATTTGAAACTGCGAAGAAGATGCCTCCCCAAAGGCTTGGTTGTCTTGGCAATTTAAATGAATGAAGCATACCACAAGTGTTCAGATGGGATTATGTGAAGGTGGCTTCCAATTTGGGCTAATTTGGCATTGTGGAGAGGGAAGTACTGGATTTTATCTCCTCATAAATCCATTCAGAAGAAAAAAAACCTAGAACACTATTTAGGTTGTTTTCTTTTTCACCTAGTGCCACTGTTCAGTTGTGCAGATATTCAAATAAACCAATAACAGCTTGCCAGAAGATAGGCTGTTAGAAAACACACAGACAGTTTGTTTTCTCCTCATTATTGAAGAGTGTGCCCTGAAACATTATCTACTGCATGTAATTCAAACCATGGTCTGTTGAAGAATAATTAACTTCTTTTTCTGTCACATCCACCCATCCAAGACCCCCCATTAGTGAACAGATCTCAACATTTCTGCAAGCCAGAAAAGTTGTAGTAATCATAGTTTTAGGAGTAATGATGTTAATACTACTAAATGCACCAGTGGACAATGGAGCCTGGGCCAATTTTAAAACTCAGTGGGGAAAGTAAGGCCATTCAAGCCACCCCTTCCAACAGCGGAGGAAAAAATACTAAGATTGTAAATTGGAATCACAGTGTACGGAAGAAATCACAATAAGCACAACAACTGTACAAAAGAGAGGATGGTTTAACCATAGCAGAGACAGAGATGCACAGTTCACAACAGCTCATTCAAGGCGCCCTGGTTTAGGGCACACTCAAGGATGTCTGACATGCAAACACTTAAATTTTACTTTCATTAATCTTACATGTGAGCACCTATGGAATGGCAACCACAGAGTGCCAACCTCAGGCACCCCCTAAACAGCACGTTATTAGTGAGCAATTTGATGAAAAGCTTCGGTCCCAATTGCGCTCACTTTCAGGGACAAGGTTGATAGTACTCTCAAATGGGGAGAGCCCAGAAGAAGTATTTGGTTCACCGTACTCAGCTAGAACAATTTTTACATAGATGTAAAGTTGCAAACTCCTGGGGCTATGCCAAGTTCCAAAAGGCAGATTTTGTCTCTCTCACAGTAGCCATGTCACCCAAGGATGGACGTGTAGGGGACCAGAGGAACGACTGACTGCCCCAAAACAACCCCGTGGGACGTGGTGGGGCAGAACAGAGTGAGCGCTGTGCAGTGGATGGCCACTGCTCCACCCCCAACCCCTTGAGCCTTAGTCACACGCTGCTCCTCAGTGAAAAGGTGGCAGCCAACCCATGACCTGCCCCGAAACAGTGAAGTGACCGCATGGCCTACACCAAAATGGTGGACAGACCCATGGCCTCCCTGAAGAGGATGGAGTGACCCATTGCCTGCCTCAAAATAAGAGAGTGACCACAGAGTCTGCTCCAAAACGGCGGAGTGACCGCATGGCCTACTCCAAACTGGCAGAGTGACCAAAGGGCCTGCCCCAAAACAGCAGAGTGACCCCATGGCCTGCCTCAAACTGGCAGAGTGACCAAAGGGCCTGCCCCAAACTGTGGCAGAGTGACCCCATGGCCTGCCTCAAAATGGCAGAGTGACCCCATGGCCTGCCTCAAAATGGCAGAGTGACCCCATGGCCTGCCTCAAACTGGCAGAGTGACCAAAGGGCCTGTCCCAAACTGGCAGAGTGACCCCATGGCCTGCCTCAAACTGGCAGAGTGACCAAAGGGCCTGCCTCAAAATGGCAGACCAACTCTGCAGGGCTTGAATTTTCAAAATTCCGGTACAGAAGGTGTGGCTACAGCACCAGTTGCTGTGTGTGGAGGCTCACACGCATTCCCTGCTCTGCCTGCAGCCTCTGGCAACAAAATTGCTCCTGGTGCTCAGAGAAGACACCACTTTCCCCCTCATTTCCCTCACAGGGAAAGCATGAGGGAATGTGCAGTTCTGATGGATCCAGTTTTCCTCAGGACCTTATGTCTGCTGCCACACGTGAGCATCCTCCTGGCAACTGTGATCAGGTACAGGAACCAGGAGAGAAATCTGAGCCACTTGACCAAAAAGCATGAGATGGGCAGAGACTGTCCTTCCATAGTTCTGCCTGAGAGACACACAGCAGGCCTGGGGCTGACTTTAATGATTAGAGAACGACATTGAAGCAATGGCAGTAGCAATCTCTAATTCTGAATAGTACTCAGGTTCTGGGTTTTTTTCCCTGTCAGTGCCTGTTTGAAAGGTGACATCTCCTGCCCCCTCAGGGATCAATCCCCTCCTTGCACACAAATAACACAACTCGCCCACAATTTCAAGTATTTTCTGTTAAAGATGAAGTTTCTTCTTCATTCTTAACCCTCATGGACACTAATTGCTACACTTAAAGTCTGATAGATTAAAAAAACCCCGAATGTTCACAGTAAAACATTTTTGGGTTTCCTCGTCCTGTACTAGAATATTTTTAAAGAGAAATGAGAAGATAGAAGGAGGTGGGGGA
>VXBT01010671.1:362701-400240 GCA_013400235.1 Oriolus oriolus | reverse complement strand
GGGGGGGGGGGGATGGAAATACGAATGAGGGGAAATGGTGTTTCAGTAATGTCACAAAGTGACAAAAAACAAGAGCTTTTCCTGTTGAGGTTCATTCCGTACCACTTTTCTCCCAAATTAGTTGTCAAAAGCCATATGCAATACTCCAAACACTGAGGACGTTTTTCAAACACAGGCTTCTCCTGAACTCCAAACTTCCTTTAATCACAACCTGTGTCTCACTTAAGCAATCCTTTCCAAGTTAATTTATTACTCTTGAAGGAGTTACATTTTTAATAAGCTAAAAGAAGAAAAGGGGAAAACTCTGATAATCTTTTCTCATGCATAAGGAAGACCATTTCATGTATTTTTTAATTGTCATGTGAATTAAATTGCAGTCCTATATATAACCTTTCTACTCCAGCCTGGAAAGTTGTACACTATTTTGGTGTTTGGGAAGAAGTGTGGAATTCAGTTCAGATGGCTTCTTTCCTGAAACCTTTTGTTTAGTAGAGTTTGGGGGGCTTTTGTTTGTTTGTTTGGGGTTTGGGGTTTTTTTTGGTGGGGGGAGAGGGGGAGGTGGTATTTCTGGTTTTAGTTTTGTTTCTGGATACAAATCAGTTTTATTCTGCATTCTGCCCTGAGCCTGGGAGCTGAGGAGGACTGTTATGTTCAGGAGTCTATCGGTGAGGTAGCTACAACTGTCTCACGATGAGTCCTAAAAAAGCAATTACAATTATCCTTTTCACCATAATCTGTGCTATGACAGGAGGGACAGAAAGTTAAAAATCACAGGCTCTGATTTTTGCTCAGAAACCATTCCCATTTCATTTTTAGCAGGAATGCAGCTAGAGCAGTATGTTGTGACATGGGAATGAGAGCTGCCCTGCCTTTGTAAATATTGAGGTTGTTCTGAAAAAAAGTTGCAAAAAAAAAAGAAACAAAATGAAATTCACATTCAGTTCTTGTTCATTCTGTTACTGACTCTAGTGTGTATCTACAAAGTGACCACTGCAAACCTACCCAGATCCATCAAGCATTATTAGCATTGCACCAGAATCAGGAAAAGGAGGTGAAGCAAGCCCTTGGGGAATGCAGCAGTTCATTAGACTGTGAGCTGGAGTTTTGGGGTTTTTTTCTAGTGTTGGTACTCTTTCCTTTTTTGTGCTCTTTTCCTAGGCCTCTTAAAGCTCATGGATCCACTGTCAGGGCTAGGCTCTGACTCTGTTGCTGTCTTTGGCAACTTCCGCTGTGGCCAAGAGCTCTAAACCGCACATGCTGCAACTCTGGTTCTCCTCTGGGTCGTCCATGTGGCACACATCCTGATCAGGCTAACTCTGGGGTGTGGGCCTTCCTTACAGAAAAACTGTGAACGGGGACTGGAAAAGTAGCTGCCTCTGCTCCCCTCACCTTCTCATTAGGAAATCTCCCACCTTGAAATGGAAATGGTAGGTTTTCATGCAGGACCATGGCCCTTTACCTACTCCCAGCTCTGTGCCTCACCACTTGATGAAAATGGAATAGTGGCTCAGCTGTTTTCCACCCTCAAGAAGAAACACATTTCTGGCACAGCCTTTCTTCTAGCACCAGTCTTGTGGGCACTCTGAATGTACGGTCCTTCCCTTCTCAGATGAGGGCAAATTAAAGAAGAGATGCAAAACTTTTCTCAAAATTCCCAAACCAAATTCTCTTTTACTTCATTGGTGCAACAAACACGTGCACCAATGGATGGTCTTGTACACCATCCACAGCCGTAACAGCACACCTGCACCCCAGTTGCCTGCAATCCCTCATAACTCTTTAACATCCTTTGAGATATAAATTATTTCATGGACTTTCTGGGACCTGGGCTCCAACTTAACCTGAAAGCTGTTTGCACTGCTATGATCACAAACTCAGCCCCTCTGAGCTGCAGTTCACCTCTGTGACTTACAGAAGTGCTAGGCACCCTCCCTCCTTCCTTCCTTCCTCTGTAGATGCTCACCTTCCTGCTGGCACCTACGTACCATTCCTCCTTCTCACAGCTGCAGCCAGAGACGTCCTATTCACCTCCCTCATACCTGCCCCTCTTGATTTCCACACATGCAACTCATCCCAGCTCCCTGACATAGGGGGATGCTTCACTGCTTGCCAGCTACCATGGAATTCTTGTATCAGTAAAGGGAAAAGCCAGGCACAAACTAGTTTTTGTGTGCTGCAAGAAGAGACACCTGAGAACTGCTGAAAAGCAGTATCTGCCAGCAAAAATCAGGTTAAACTCATCCATTAGAATTTCTTGCTTTCATCCAATATTACTGAAAACTGTTCCCCTTTAGTTTTAAAGGAAATGCAGCAATTACCCCCTATTACAGACACCTACAAATATTTACTAAAATAATGTAGAGGGATTTTTTTTTTTAAGTTATTACAGCTTAAACATTCCCATTACTTTGAATATGGTTTGATTCTGCTTCAGGTACAGACGTTTGCCTGATGCTTCCTAGGCAGGAATCCAGATTGCTGATCTCCAATTATGCTGACTCCCAGAGGGCTCGATCCGTCACTGATGCAAGTCAACAACACAGCTCTGCATTTGATAGGATGCTGCCAGATGAGAAACAGCAGTGCCCAGGAAAAAGAAAACACACAGGATCCTCATTGTCTTTATACTGGGACTCTGACAGGACACAGATGGAGAGCTCTGAAACCCAGGTCCAAAGAGCTGGCTACTAGAACCACCTGGATTTTAGATCAGCTCAGTTCCTCTAGATGTCTCTCCCCTGTGACTGACAGCCCATGTGTCAGTCCTACAGTTTCATTTCTTTATGGTTCTTAAGAACTGCCCGTTATTGGAAGGGGACTTGAGTGGCTTTTACCCTGTGAATGCTGCATGAATCTAAATGTCAAGCCAGAGATGTCATGCCAGCAACTAACAAGGGGCTTTAGAATAAGCACTCCCTGGCCAGTACACAGTAAGCATGGGCTTGTTCACCTAATCAGCTTTTGGGCTCCTCAGTGCTAAGGCTGCATTCTGTTTTTTTCAAATGGCATCACACCAACACTCCTCTGGGGCAGCTACTCAGAAAGTGTATTCGTTCTTTCAGGGCTTGCATGTCCCCAGAAAAACTGTGAGAAAGGTTTGAATCACTGCTGCTAGTTCAGGATGCCTGACAGTTTTTCTTTCCTTTTGGGCCCTATTTTCAGATACTTCTCAATTTGTCAAGTTTTACCTCTTTGAACTAAAAGTTCCCTATTTGAGAGGTATGCACTCTATAAAACCATTCAGCTGGTTTCCAGAGTTCATTCTTAACTAACACACTTTCTGTGCTGAAATAATAACTATCTAAGAACTACTTTTCTAAGGAGCTGTAATGCCTTTGCACTTAGAAGCAAAAAGTTTGAAATTTGGTCAACATGAACATACCTCATTTGGCCAAATTGCACAAATTTCTGAGCTATAAGAAATCTTAGTTCACACACAAGAGAATTTCTAGAAGTGCAACAGGGGAAAAATTCTCTGGAGTGTCTAATTCTGGCTGATTTTGAATAAGGTTCCCTCTGTAGACACATTCCCTGCACTGGAACTGCTAAGTGGTGTGACAGTAGCAAAAGGTCAGCAGCAGCCACAGGGCATTCAAATTAGTGATCTCTCTTATCAGATTATTAAAGCAAGGAAGATATCCCAGAGTCTGGACACTGACTCATTGATGCTTGAGAAGCGCATAGGTATCACAGAGAGAACCTGTAGAAATATGGAATTTGGAATTCCAGTTTTGGAATATGATTGTGTGGAGCTGGGGCAACAGTGTGAAGGAAGAAAGACTCATGCTGAGAATGGACCAGGGACTAAATGAGGAAACAATCCTGTGGGGAGACTAGTATGCAATCAGACATATGTAAAGAACTGGTAGACTAAGGATTTCATGGATAAGCTCAACTCAGGCATCTCCTAGATCTCCAGCAGTTTACTCTGTGACCTTTGCAAACATTCTGGAGGTTCTACCTCCTTGGCTAGGCTGCCTTTTGAATCTTGGTACTTGTCTTAGAAGTGGCTGGTTTTGCTTTACCTCTGTATGTAAGTTTTTGATGAGCTAGTTCCACTTTCATATTTAGTAAACTAGGGAGAGTAAAGACTTAATTAAAAAGCAGAGTTTTGTCAATTTAACACCATCTGCAGATGAATGACAGTCATCTTATGGCAGGTTTTCATATTACTGTGATCAAACACCTCTGGTAAAATACAGCAATGAAAATCAAGCTCATACCACTGAGCTGTGACTTCGGCCCTGGGATGCCCAGGATAGCAATATCAAACTATTCCAGGTTCTGTTGGTCTGGAAGAGCATCTGGAAGAAACCAAAATAGTAAGTACATCAAACATTTTCAGTACCTCATAAAACAACAAAAGAAAAAGTAATATCTGCATCAGGTAGTTTCTATAGGAAGGGAAATTTGAGTAGGGTTTTTCTCTAGAGAAAAGTCTTTTCTCTGTAGTTGTGATGTTGCATAGCTTTGGCTACCTTCTCATTGAAATAGCCAGACATTCTGCTTTCATCTCAGTTCTCACACTCTGACAAAAGACATGTATATTTTGCTATCCAGTTTTGTTAATGCTTTGCTCCCCTCATCTGTTGTCACACTTTCACTGTTAAGGCTAGTCTGGAACAAGCTTATGTTTTTAAATACTTGATTTCACATACTACTACTATTTATGGTTAAGGCTTCATTGGGAAGAACAACAATCACTCATGACTCAAAGATGGTCTCAGTGCCAGAAGCACTCATATCCTTCTATAGGCCATCATTCTGACTTACAATAAGCATCAGTGGGCAGTGGATGGCTATTTCCCTTACTGTTCCCTGAGGTCATGCTAATCATCCTTTGGCTTTACTGTCAGAAGGTATAAAAATGGGACTCCACTGCTGCACAGTGTAGGACTGACGGATGACCCCAGAGAAGTACTGTTGATCCTCTGCTGATGTGCCCAGAACCTGCTTCTTTCTCTGATTTCAGAGATATCTACAGATGAATAGGGGTGCAGAGGCCAGCTGGCTTCTCCACACATCAGGTGGTTTAAAAGGTGCTGCAAGTAGCCGGATGCTAACAGCACAGTGCCTGGCATTTAGATGACCACAACTAAACACCTCCTTTGTAAGGCAGGACATTCAGCAGCAGGCATTGCCTCACAGAGAAGGTAATTGCTGAGGTTTAGATAATACCGGTTTCCATAATTTTACCACTGTTACCCCAGTTGCCTGAGTGCTTTTCAATATTCACCTACTTACAGCTGTGGACCCAGAGGTTCAAGAAAGAGGATGCTGGGAAAGGGAAATGACATTCCAGATGCCAATGTGTGGTCAGAATACACTACAATCCCAAAAATGGCAACAAAATGTGAGCTACTGGACTTAGGAAGAACATGAATAAACACAGTGAAAAGCAAACACAAAACCCCCACAAACTGGTAAGAGTGGAAGAAATATGGATAAACAGTATTGTGATGATTTAACAAGAAAATCAGGGCAGAACAAAACACGGAAGGCACCACAAGGGACATGAGCAAACTTTCTTGTTTCAACAAGATAGCTATCCTTTCTCACGCATGTGCAATCCTGTCCAAATATGCTGTCACACAAATATTTTAAGCTGCTCTCTCCTGCCAGCAAGAGTTGTTATCATGGCAGCCGGTGCTGTGCTGCTGAGATGAGCCCCCAGAGAAAGCCCTCTCGCCTCTCACTCACGCACCGGTGTGCCAGCGTGATTCCCTGCGATCCCCGGCACACAGCGCTACGTGCTCAGAATGGCGGGCACGTTTCACTGAGTGCTCCAGCCCTTCCTGGGTGTAACTTTAGCCCCCTTGAGGAGTCACATACCTGCTTTACGCCGCATCTGCAGTACAGAAGAAACAAAGCCCTGAGCGCAGAAATCTTGTTAAAACATGCTACAGGTGGACCAGGAGATTTTATCAGCCAATTGAACAAGGACCAATATACCTTCATTCTTGAACATTTGTTTGTTATCACTGCTCTGCTGAATCTGCTTGATTCCAAGTTGCAAAAGCATTACTCTAAGAAGGATAATATAAATGCCCATTGTTAATTGTTAATTAATGTTATTATTTTATTACTCTTCGTTCTTAATGGCCCAAGACATTTTAGCTGATAATTGAGATCAAGTAACAGGGTTATTTCTTTTATACCTGGACTGTATGTAAGTCTGTCTGTCTGTCTGTCTCTTTACTGATCTATCTACAACACTCATGCAAATACTTTAGGGTAGAACTCCACATACTTCATATATGGAGTTTTCCTTAACACTTCTCAAGCCCATTTATTATTCAGTTTTGCTGTTAACACAAAGCAATAAACTGACCAAAAAACAATTGGCCTTATAGATGTAAAGTGAACATTAAGGCTTTAATCAACAGTGGTGTCAAAGTATCTAGAAGAAATTTGTTTATCATGCATAGCAAAGATGGGTTTCTTGAGACTTCTAATGAAAGCTGATACAGCCATTATCTGATTACTGTAACATACACTCAATCATTAATACAAAAGTCCTCTTTAATGATCTTCATTTTATGCCCACAGCCATCCTAGGAGAAAGCCAGGAGGTGGGAAGGGGAAAGTGGTGCTTCTTGCTTTTGTTTATGCCAATTCTAATGGGGTTGTGACACTGAAGAATGCTAATTTGGGACTGATGTGTATTTCTTGGCCCTGATCACAAGATGTGGGTCAGACTTACGAGAGGTCAGCAGCATTTGATGTCCTGAGGGCAAAATGATGCTATTCAAGATTAATATAGAGGCTGTGCTGGCTTCTCCAGTCCCAGGGATTGCCAGTTGGCCCATTAAGATAGTGTAAATCCATGTTCTCTGTTGCAGCTGTGCTGAACCAAGTCCTGCTATGAGTAAGGAGTTGTGCCCTGGCATCTGCATGGAAGTGATGATCCTGCTCTTCAGGAGAAAAACCATGGAGAAAGTAAAGATGCATAAGGGGTCTGCTAATTATTTCTCAAGTTTGTTATGGCAAACTGTACACTGTTGTTATTTTGCTGCTGGCTTCTGCTAATAATTTGTTCCTGGTTTTTAAAGAATAGATCCCAAAAGAAATTTGTTGGCATCTGACTCAATCAAAACAGAAAAAGCCACAATAAAGAAACTATCTTTCAAAAAAAGTGAGGACTGTGTTCTCTGAATGTAGATTTTTTTTAAATGACTTTGGATTTTGTAGATTGTTGTCATTATACAGCTACTTATGAAGAAGCATTATTGCTGTCTTTGTCATCAAAAAAGCCTTGAGAACACTATCACCTAGGATTAGTATTGCCACAAAGTAAATGTTCTCTCAATATTTTTGTAGATGCTTTCACAGGTCTCTAATGTTTCACATTAGAGAACCTGAACCCCACTATTATTGCAAATTAAAATTATTTAATAGTTCTGCCTGTGTGCCTTGTTTTTAGTTGTCAAAACCCTCAAACACTGATAATTTTTTCTAACAATACATTATTTTCTTTCAGTTCTTCTAGACATACTGCAAGTTTTATCTTATGATTCTTTAAATGTCTGTTATTGTAAAAGTACTTGTATGAGTGAATAAATAGTTGCCTAAAATATGTATTGATTTTGCATCTATAAAAGCAAGATACTGAGAACACTAATTATATGTTTACCTCAGAAATATTTTTTTTTTATGCACCATTCAGTGCACGATGCAACTTGTAACTCTTTGGACATACTGTGTATCATTTAAGTCTCATGTCAACTTATAGGTTAAATAGTAGAATAGTCTTGTTCTGAATCAGGAATTAAATGTATCCTTCAGGAAGGCATCTAAATATCTTGACTTCAATGACTGGAACATTTTAGCCTTTCCTTTTGTTAAAGTCAGCCTCAGAACTAGCTTTTTGTTGCTCCCCCTCCCCCATGTAATTCCTTCTCCTGTCTGGAGAATCTCAGCTGCTAAAACCCATCACTGCCAAATCTGCTACAAACTGTGGACAAAAGAGAAAGTTCAATGAAACAGGAACACTCGAGCTTTCTGTTTGTGCCATGCCGTGACTGTAAAACAATGGAGTCACAGCAGACCTGTAGAGTATGTGAAAGAAATTAATCTTTGAGAAATGTATGTTTTCACACACTGACAGGGGTACTAAACTCCCGTGTTTTCCTACCATATGAAATTCATCACTGTGTATAATTCTATCTACATTCCTGTGGTTCACTTCCTGCTGCAGCCCTGACAAATGTCCTTTTATATTTAGGGATTTTAGAGTTATTCATCTTTCATTTCTGTTGTTATCAAATCTGTATTTCAAATATCTGTCTGCATCCTGCTCATTCCAGTGTGATGTATGAATCTACAGATAATATATGCACCCCATGCTTGAATATACCCATAGAAGCTTCCAGAATTGAGTTCACTCTTCTATTTGGCTGATATTCTTCCTTGACCACTGCACCCCACAGCAATCCCTTCAGCACCATCAGTTCACCTGAACTTCCTCTGCTTTTGATCCAGCTCAACAAACCCATCCATTTTTCCTAACAAAACTGGAAGTTTATGAATGGTTTTTGCTTCCTAGGGTGGACTTCAAAACAAATACCTGTATATACATATGCACATTTACATACATACAGTGGCCATTTGCTTCTGCTGTGCTCCTGGGGGAGACCAAACCTGAACTGTCAATAATGTAACCTACTTTAGAGTACAGGCCATAGATAAGTCTGAATGGCATTTTAATGATCCTTATCTCTCTCTCTCAACTCAGATTTATATGTTAGGAGGTGAAGACAGGTGAGATGAGTCCAACCCATACTGCTGAAATGATCCATTGGCAACAACGAGGCTCATGCACCAAATGCTGTAAGATGTGCAGGGAAATGAGAGGTTTCCAAAGCGCAATCCAAGACTGATCCAGAGAAGACCCAAAACTAAAATACTGATCAGATTTGTGGCAGACTTAATTTAAGAAGCAATACAATTCTTAAGGTGGTAAGCAATGAAAAGGGGAAGAGAGGAGAAGATATGAGCATTAGTAGGACAGTCATACGTTCACAGAACCATGCACAATGGGGTAGTTGTTAATCAAAGTAGTTTTGGTTACTACTAGGTCTGGTTTATGTACGATCTCTTTAACTACAAGTAAAGTAATCTCTCAACTAGGTTCCTTCGGCAAGGTGTTTCCTTCAGGCTTTGCAGTGAAAAGTTCGTTTTGAAGTAGGATTTAAAAGGCAGATGCAGCTGGCATGGATTAGAGATCCTTATGGAATGTCAGAAAATTAATACTGTCATGGGAGGGAAAGGTGGACATGATTTGACTCACTGGTCTTCCTTCTGTCTAGCTGGAGACATTGCATCTGTCACTTTAGAAGAGCCACTCCAGTTGTGAGATTGACCATATCAGCCATTTCCAGGAATTTCTAGTTTGCAAGTCTTACTCTCTTCCTCCATCAAACACCGGTTAACATTTCCCTCAAAGTAAATCTTGCCACCAACATGAATAAATACATTAAGAGTAATGAATAGTTATTGCAAGTATTCTAGCCTAGCCTGGACACAAGCACTTCAGGAAGTTTCACAATTCATTCATGTACAGCCACAGTGTGTTCTCCATCGACTCTCACATGTTCCTCACTTACAACATTTAGAAGGAAGAAAGGAAGTGAAAGAGGGAACATGTAGAAATATATGTTGGTCATAAAAAGCAGTCAGGCTCCAGAAAAATAACCCAAAGAGCTATTCCTATTGTAACAGTTTCCTCTGGTTCAATTGAATTTTTTCTGTTTGCTGTTTATTTTCTCTGTAGCTTTTAGGTTTTCACAATTCAAGTCATTCAACAAGAGTTCATCCTTACTATGTTTCCACTTACTGAATTTAAAAAAATATATACTTTAAATTACATATTTACTGTTGTATTTAGGAAAGTCTCGTCTCCAAGTAACTTAAATGCCAGGATGTTTCCTCCCTGTTTAATGCGATTCTAATCGATTCTATATTTTGCCAATAATGTGATTAAAAAGACAAAAATCACAGTTATTCCAGAGTGAGAAGCTGTCCTAGAGCTTTAGATCACCCTGATTTGAGGTGCTGGAGATGTCAATGATAAAATTAAGAAAGCTCTGCAGTCTTCATAAACATTCCAAGGTTATCCTCCCCAGACTGGTGTTTTTTTCCTTGCCTTGCCACTCCAAGCCCTGTACTTGCCAATACATGCCACAGGGAAAATGGAACCCTCACAGATGGTTTCTGCTGTGCTTCCAGCAATCTCTGTCAGCTGGACAAAGGATACTGAAGGTGGCTTTAATTTACTCTTTCCCTTTTATCTGGTGTAAAGGAGCAGAAGGGCTGAAACTCTCACCTTTTCTCTCTTTGTTAAGGATAATCTATTCAGAGCTCTCGGAACAGAAGCATCTAGTACCGTACGTGTGTTGGACTTGGGAAAGAGTGTTACCTCTTGCACTGCTGGAAAGCCTAAACACTTTTAAGTCAAAGGCAACCAGATTTCCAACACCTGCTGCAGTCTCCATCTTGGAAGAGAAACTGTCTTTAGAGGTACTATTAAAGTCTGACCAGCAAGGGATTTCTGGAGATCATTTTTGTACACTTGGTATATCTTTTAAAAGGGTCTTTTAAATCACTAGGAAGAGTCTTAGAATACATAGGAATATGCATTCTTGGGTGCTTTTTACCCGAAAGGATTTATCTTGTAGGCTGCGAAACAGACCTAGCAAGCAGGGAAGTCTGCTGGCTCAATAACAGCGATAGAAGTTAGATATCACAATGCTTCCATTTCATTAGGAGGCTATCTGTCTCCTGGTTGTGGCTGGTTATGACCCAGGAAAAAGTGGATATATGGCTTGACATGGTATAGAAAACATAAGCTATATATTAATGATCACAGGCCGTTTCTCTCACAAGGACAGTTCTCTCAGTCCCAGTTGTACACTGTTTGACTTGGCAGCAGTAGGAAAGGGAATAGATAATTCAGTTGCTGTAATTTGTAAAAAGCATCAACAATTTTAACCTGCATTTTCCCCTCAGTCATACTCTCATCTCAGTTACAGCTTCTTGTTTGATGTTTCCCTTCACTCTGACCATTCTTTAAAGAACTTGAGATGAAGTCAGGTAGATAAGTAGAATACGCTCTAACAGCATTAGCATATATCAGTAAAGGGAATTGATTACTTCCCCATTCAACCTAAACTCATTTTTGCCCTCAAGTGCCATATGCAAATGGCAGACTAGGGACCAAGAGGATCTAGTGACATTCTTGTGCGGTTTGGGGTACGATTTAGACTAACCGTAGCAAATAATTAGACAGATAAAGGTTTTGGTGTAGGTGTTTGTGTATTGTAGGAAAGTACGGTCTTTCAGCCGGTCTAACTCAGTGTCCCCAGTATCATTTTGGTGAGGGGGTTGACAACTGCAGTGTTTCAGCTCGAGTTTTAGGTTGAGAACCACATCTTAATAAGACATTAAAGCTTTCCCTGCAAAGCCTTGCTACTTTTTCCACATATAGAAGCTATATTAATGTTGTCATATTGCTCAAGAAGAAAACAATACATCTAGTTAATCCCACATATTCACGCTGCATTATACCTTGCTTCCCATTTATTATTAATTTCTCTCCCTCTGCAATAAATTGATCCTTTTTTTTTTTCTTTTCAGTTTTTCTGATTCCAAACCTCTCACTAAGCTTGATTTGCTGCTTCTGTTGGGCCACCTAAACTGTGCCATGTGTATTATACCTCAGGGTAGATCGTTAATTCTTACCTCTTTGATTTAGCTGCCTTCTCAGTCAGATTCCTGCATCATTTTATCTCCCTCAATTTTTTTCTGCCAGTTTGAAACTCAGCTTTGGTTCTGCCTCTTTAAACATTAGAAGAAAGTACATTTCTTTTTCTTTGACCTCATTTTCTCACCTGACAACACTCAGCTTTTTTACTGATGTCTCCCAAAATCATGTTTTTTCCATTTAGTACTAAGGTTAGCATTTCCATGTTTCAGCAAAAGCAGCTATTTGCGTTCCTATGATGTTCAGAGTCATCCTATGCATCTGCCTGTGCAATTCTGAGTTCAGTGCCAAAACAATTTGGGAATTTGTATTAAAGCTAGAAAGCCTTTCTACTATCTTGATAGCTTAGCTGTATTTGCTGTCACAGTATTAATACGAGCCAGTTGTTTCTGCATTCCTCAGTACATTTCTGTGTAATCTCTTGTGCTCTGTATCATTGTTGGTCACTGGTTTCCAATCAAACATTTTCATATGCAATGATACATTCATCAAATAGCTGGTAACATTTCTGTTACTATGCAAAAATTCAGGCTAAGCTTTCTAAGTAACTTTCAGGCTAAATCTACAGTTGAACCATTTTCATATTGAATTCAAAGCTAACTTCCTCCACATTTTACTCATTTAATCTGAGTTCGCATTCATACTCTCCTCAGAGTCACATCCAATACTTCACAACATTAGCAGTCCTTTCAGCAAAGTTAGGGTAATGTATCTTTCTTTTATCAAATACTGCCACCAAAGCTTAATTGTTAATGCTCTTCAGCTTCGATGGTCCACAATTGCTTGTCTCAGTAGTTTTAGCTCAGTGTAATACTCAACAAACCACCACATCCACTGCAGATTCATCAAAAATAGCATCTGATCTAACAAAAGCGGAAGCTGGCTTGGCAGCCCTGGAGATCAAAGTACACTAATGTATTTACAGGAGCTGAACATGAAACTGTACAATCTTGGACCATATTTAGCTGTGTAATGTGTATCACTTTTTATTCTGGAAGCCCTCTTTTGCAGGTCGGTCCTTCAGTGCCAGTACCCATTAAGTCCTTTTGAGTCCAGAGAGCAGCTCACGTGCTAGCTATGGTTACGATTTAGTTTCATTTAGTATATACCTATTCATCTTCAACCCTTATCAATGGACCCAAACCACAACAAATTGTATCAATCTTCAGTTACTATTAAAGGGAGCCACCACAATACTGATCTCCTCCATCTTCACAACCACCATCTGATTTTTAAATTAAGATCTAGAATAGAATCATTTTTCTCTAATAAAAACCCATGACTTCATCTACGACATAGATTAAGAGCTCATTTTCACAGAAGCACTTTGCAACCTCCTCACTACGCACTGTAGAAATTTGTGCCTAGGAAGATTTTGTAAGAGTTTGTCTTCTGAGTATGGGTTCAGTGCACAGACGAAACAGACCTCGAAAGGGAACTAGAGGTGATAAATACAAAAGGGAAGAACAGCAAACATCTTAACTTGCCATCTGGTCTAACTAGAGCCAAAGAGGAGCAGTCCACAAGCTTTGTGATAAAGGATTTTTAGGGACAGCAGCACAGGACAATGAAATGCCATTTAATTGTTTTGACTGGATGAGACAGTACTTGCCAGAGCAGGCAATGGGCAGGTTATCATGAATGTTGTGACCAGCACAGAGCGGGCAGGAGTTACTAGGTTTTGGCACATGTGGTGTGACAGATGGAGTGACACTGTCCTCCAGCCTCTGGTAGGATACTTTTCCTATTCTGCCTCCCTTTCTCTCCCTGATGCTTCTTCCTGGCTGTGCTTGGCCATGCTCTGACGACCAGTGCTCAGAACCTCAGCTGAACAGGCATTCTGGCTCATGACAGAACATTCCCTGTATTATCTAGGGCTTTGCATTACTGTAATGCACTAAGAGCTTTTATTTTATTTGTTTTGGCTGGAGAGTGGGTGTGGATTAACAGTGCATAATACTGATTTACTCTAAGGCTGTTGTGCGATCTCCAGCTTTACAATCCAGCTATTGGTAGGAATTTACCAAAGGCACTGCACCTCCTGCAGATGGGACTAAATTTTCAGAAGAATTCTTCTCCCTTGTAAGCACATAAATAAATGTCAAGGTTTTCCCAGAGCTCTACATGTTCAGTGCTGTGTGGACTGGCACTATGAGACTGGCTCTTGAAAGAGTCCTGTGAAGTGGGGATCATGCTACTTACTATTTGTGATGCTTTTTAAAATGAGACTTAAAATCATTCCCAGTATTTTTAGTCATTAGAAATCATAAGGAGCTATGTACTGCATAAATAATTACATCTCTGCCTGCTTCTCTCTTTCTGCAACTCTCTGTAGAGAAGATACTTTCCTAACGGAGACTGGCTCACTCATCTGTGACGCTGGATCCCTGCAATTCATAAATGGCTCACCAGAGGTAGTGGAGAAGACTGGATCTATAATACAGCTGGCAGAGGTGCTTGAAGCAGTGGCTTCATTTCCACAACTGATGCTTTTCTTCAGGACCCATGCTAGTGAAGAATGCTGAGTTTGTATAGGCTATTATTTATGCCATTATGTCAGTCATAGTGTTCAAATACATTCAAATATATTAGTTTTTCTAAAATTTGAACCAATTCCTGAATTAGATAAATTATTAAGTAGTCTGCATTCAAACTTTTTACAGTATTGCCTGGTTCATAGTTTGAAGGAAGAATTTCATGATGTAGGAATGCCACATTAATTTTACATTTAATAGTGGTATTTCACTGCTTCCAAAACTTTTCACACTATCTCATTTCTTGTAGTCATTTCCACTTCTTGTAGCCATTCCCATGTCATGTTTTTATCTGCCAAGATGACATGTTCAAAGAGCTTTAGCAAAGCTTGTACGAAAAACTTGTATGAAAAATCAGATGTTGAATAGCACTTCCCAAATGTGAAAGAGATATAGCAGAGTGTTTTAGAGGCCAATTAATTATGGAATAATTCCTGCAAATTGTGGCAGTAATTAATGAGTAACACACAGTATTTAGAAGTGAACAGCAGTTAGCAAACACTATGCATCACTTTGTGACTGTAATACAAGAAACAGTCCTGTACCCATTTATTGATTGTGAGTATTAACAGATTCCTGTAGTTGATGATGTGCCTTGTGCTTGTATCATCGAGTTCTAATCTAAAATGTGACTACATTTAAAAAATAGCACTTTCTTTCTTGTATGCATTCACAGGAGAGAGAAACAAGTTTCTGTAAGAATATGCTTGTGTTGAGAAACCAGCTGTGATTAATTCAGAGGAGACAGTGGCAGAACCACACTGGCTCAGAGAAATAAATTAACCACATCAGGAACAATCCATGATATAATAGGAGGGTTCAGGTGACTTTTCTCTTACCTATTCGCTGGAGGGCAGGCAGGACTGCACCCTTTATTGTAGCCCTAAAAGGTACCCTTTAGGCTTTGTCAAGCAGCTCATACACAGCCCTGAGAACAGAATGAGTGAGACCTGCTCCCTTAACATATCGTGAGAAAGGTCTCTCTGGCTTCTGCACACATCTCTGATCTGGCTCTGATCTGGCACTAAATAAAATTTTGCAATTTGTGTACTGTCAATGACATTTTTTTCTAGATTATTCAATCAAGCCCACCAGCCAATATCACTGACCTGCAAGGCCTATTTTAGTACATCTCCATCAGCATCTTCTTCTTTTAGATCATCAGGGAAGACCTTCAGGAAGGGACTGTTTCTCTCTATGTTTGTATAGCACTTAGGATAGGAGACAACTAGTATGAATTGGCAAGTCTTTGAAATAAGTTTACTTCACCTGAAAAAGGAGAAAAAAAAAGGTGGTGACGAAAAACAAAAAGAACAGAGATGTGATGACTAAAGCCCAAACAAATTTGGAGAACTGGACAAGGAAAAGAAGCATTTTAACTTTTAAATGGAAGAAAGCTTATTGTTTACATCATTAGCAACATACAGAAAAAATCCTGGAGAACATTTTTACATAAAGTGTCACTATGCTTTAAAACTCAAGGTTGTTTTATCATTGCCTTTGAAAGATCCCAAAGAGAATCAGCTTATTGAAATGCATTAAGACTGGTGACTTTCCATTAACTGCTTTCAATAGGATGAAAAAGTAACAGAAAAAAGGAAGTCTTTTGTGAGGAAGTTTACACCTTATCGATACAGGCTGAGAGATGAACAGACTGAGAGCAGCCCTGTCGAGAAGGACTTGGGGGTGCTGGTGGGTGAGAGGTTGGACATGAGCCAGCAATGTGCACTCACAGCCCAGAAAGTCAAACACGTCCTGGGCTGCATCCAAACCAGCATGGCCAGGGGTGAGGGAGGGGATTCTGCCCCTCTGCTCTGCTCTGGTGAGACCCCACCTGCACTGCTGCATCCAGCTCAGGGATTCCCAGCACAGGAAGGACACGGACCTGTTGGAGTGAGTCCAGAGGAGGCCATCAAAATTATTAGATGGATGAAGAACCTCTCTGACAAGAAAAGGCTGAGACAATTGGGCCTGTTCAGCCTGGAGAAGAGAAGGCTACGGGGAGGCCTCACTGTGGCATTCCAGTACCCACAAGAATTAAGGAGTCTACAAGAAAGATGGGGAGAGACTATTTACAAGGGCATGTAGTGACAGGACAACAGGAAATTCTCAAACTGAAAGAGAGTAGGTTTAGATCAGATAGTAAGAAGAAATTCTTTACTGTGAGGGTGGCAGTGTTCAAGGCCAGGTTGGATGGGGCTCTGGTGCTGGAACGACATGACCTTTAAGGTCCCTTCCAACCCAAACCATTCTATGATTCAATGAGAAATTTTGGTTCTGACTTCTGTAATTTCTTACATTCCCCTTTTTCAAATTGAGATTATCAGAATTTGGCTAACAGTACTGCAGACTTCTGTAACATGTCCTGAAATTTCTGTCCAGTCAAGGAAGCCATCTTACTACAAAATTGCTTTTAGACTTGAATGACTGACTCTTGAAGGTGCTCAAGTCCCAGCAGTCTTCCAGGCAACAAGCTCTCATCACCAAGGGCTCTCGCTTCATGGCTACAGTTTAGTGGCCTTGGAACTTGATAGGCAGCACTTGGCACCCCACTGTACACGGAAAAGGGCCCAATTATCAGGTATGAAGGAACTGCAGCAGTTCCCCTGAAGTCAAGCGTATTGATGCTTGCCACTCCGGATGGGTAATTTTATGTAACCAGGACTAGCTAGTTGGACTTTTAAGGCAGATTAATCATGTGTGTGTGTATATCATTCAAAGAAAACCATGTGATTCATGCAGTATTGTCAAAATATTTACAAGACGACCACTAATTAATTTAAACTCCCATGCGTGGGGGGTTTTTTTCTTAAGCATATTAATATTTGGCAGGAGGTGTCAGCCTGAATCTAAAAGAAGGCTCATCTTTCCTCACAATTCCTTCTTGAATAGCGGAAGCTTCAAATATGAATTATTGACAGGTTGAGATTGATCTGTCACAAGGGCATTAAGAATTTATTGTTTATTTTTGTTTTAAAAAAACGAGCTACTTTTAGATGCCTACATTACTTTAGATGCCTAAATTACTTATTTTGTCAAAGAAGAAGACAAAAGACAAATGCTGCATGTATGTAAAAACAACCATGGGACTGAATTTCTCCTTCCTCACTTTATTATGGGAAGGAGGGGGTTAAACTGCCATCCACTAAAAGCAGCGATTTTATGCTGAGGTCTCCAAGTCAGTGAATTTACATTTCGTAAGAACACCCTGAGGGGCTTTCAGTTACTTTGCTTAAAAGGTAGACAGATACATTTGCAGCAGCACATGCACAGCTCCATGCGCCAGCACGGCCACAGATTCGCTTTCTGGAACACGTGCATTCGGGGTGACTCCATTCTGAGCAGGTAATGCACCAGGACACTTTTATGTGTTGGCTGGGAATACAGATCAGTAAAGAATGCGACTGTAATTACCAGTAACGAGGGTATAAATTTCTGATCCCTGCTTTGTTGGCTGAAGTTTGCTAGTGTTTCTAAGCATTTACATTTTACAATTGCCTTATTTATAGCCTGGAATTTGGTGCACTAGTTTTTCATGCATGTGAAATGCTTTTTATTGCATATGGTAGGAAACTGCTGCCTTCACAAGCTAGCCGTTCATAAACATATTACAAACAATTTAGTTTAAAATATTTTAATGATTTAATAATAGATTATTGGAGATTTTTAGTTGGAACACACGAATTCTATAGATCTTCTTTTTCTTATTTCAAATAAATAAAAACACGGTATCGTGTTCAAATTAATACAATTACTACAAAGAAATAATTTGTAAATAAAAAACAATATCTCCCATATTATTCCCCCAAATAAGGCTATACCTGCAATGTGGAGTTACAGTGGGAAATGTGGCACATTAGTTCACCTGTAGCTTCAACCACACAATATGCAATACTGCAGTTTTCACTTCTATTTCAAAGCTATTCAAGCAACTTACCTATGCAAATCATTCCATCCACACTGTCTGGTGGATCAGATGAACTGGGTTTGAGGCCAGGCTGCCATTCACAGCAGGACGTTTGGAAAAGCGCCTTTTTTTGATGGGTGAGCTTTCCAAGACTAGACACGTGGAAGGTCTGCATGTTGCTGGGCTTGGACAACTGGACACAGAACAAAGACCTCTTACAAGTATTGTAATAGTGAACTAATACCTGAATATTATACGTCTCCCCTGCACCTGGAAAAATATGTGGGACTTACTGTCCTTATCCTCTGTTTTTTTCGACACCCTTCATACTTGTATCACAGTCTGGGACTAGGCTGCCCAATCACTCAATAATAATACATGCCAAATCTGTGCCTTTCTGCAGTTAGAGCAGTGCCTGTCTTCAATAATATCTTGTAACATTTTAAGAACAGCTCAAGTTGACTGAAGTCAATGATTTAGTGGGTCATCTTGCCTCAACAGTCAAGTCCTAAATCAATTTATCAAATTAAGATGAACATTTGGTGTGGACTTGGCTTTCCTCCACAATTAATCAGGCCCTTTGTAGAGTCCTGTTTTCTGAGCTAGAAGATAAAATTTCCAGGCCTTGTTTCAATTTTTGCTCTTGATTTCAGTAGAGTTGCACCAGATTTATAAGCATATCAGGGAGAGCAGAGTTTTCCTCTTCATATTTTTCTTTGAAAACAACTTCAATGGAAATGTCTAAAGGTGAGTCTCTGATTCTGTGTTTAAGTGGTTTATGATGAAGATGTCAGTGACACACAATTGTCTTGGAAATACTTCCTGTGGGATAGGCTGCAGTTGGTTATAAATGAAGGAAGAAGAAGAAAAAGATGAGATCACAGCTCCTCTATGAGCTGTCCATGGACCAGTCTCTTACAACACCAGGGTCCAAGATGAGCCCACCTGCTTCAAACAATAAATAGCATGAAATGAGGCAAGGAGGAAGCAGACTACAGTCCTGCTTCCCTCCACTTTGATACATAATTGTGTGAGAATGCAAGAGGGTGCTCTTGACCTGAAAATATGGTTGAAAGCACAACTGTGCATTGTTCATGCTAACACTGGTTTCATTAGCATACTACACAACTCAGACATAGCAGCAGCCAGAGCCTGGTGCTGACTTCAACCCTCTCCTGTCTTCAAAGTGAAGCTAACTTTGAGGCTTTTACTACAAACATCGCAACAGCAGCTACTCCTTATAGAAGAGACTGCACCATCTTCAAACTGTGAAGAACACATGAGCACAAAAGAAGATACTCCTTGGTAGGCAGGATCTCCCCTTCTGGTTGCCCAGATACATAAAACCTTCCCCTGACTGCTAGTAAGGTCTGCATATGAACCACACATGACTGGGTCTAGCAGCCTGTTTCATGTTGGTTTTACCTGATGGACAATGTACTTGAAAAGCAATCAGGAATATAATAATTTTATTTTATGGACAGGAGGGAAAGCCCAGTTTCAGAGCTGACTTTCACTTCAGCATTGAATGAAAATAATTTTAAAAGTGAAAAAGTTAAGAGGGACATTTGGACCCACATCCACCACAGGAGTAGTAAGAAGGTGACCAACTTGTTTGCTTACAAATGGAAAAGGTGAGTTTAAATTCATGTCCTGCTTTATCCCTGCAGGAACTCTGGTGTCTATGGTGGATACCAGGAATCTAACCCCCGACTTACAGAGTACCTCTTTGGATTGGAGAATGGTGAACCATTCACACCACAAAATACCTCTGACAAGGCTCGGAGAAATTGGAGAGGCAGGTAGATAGGCAGACATCCAGTAAAAATCACCTTTGCACCCCAGCTGGACATATATGGGGTCACCAGTGCCCCAGGTGGTCACATTATTTCCTAGGCAGTCATTTTCTCTTCTCTTTTCCTTTTCCCTAAAAATTCCAGCCTAGCCCTGAGAAAGAAGTTTTCCCTCATAAATTTTCACTGAAACAAACACACTTCCAAGAAACGTTTTGTATTTTTGTAAAATGCTGTATTTTGACAGAAGATCGTTTTCTAGAAGGGTTTTGGGGTTTTTTTTCCAAACAATTGTCATGACAATGCTCTAATGGATGCTAGGTGTGGTTTTCACAATCTAGATAATAGAAATGTCTGCTCAAAACCAGCATCAAATATTTAGGCCTGATTCTGGAAGAGCCCACTGCTCATACTGACACTGTGACTGCCAGTCTCAGTACAACACCTCAGATCATTACTCCACCATTCTTACCATGTAATGACAGAGTTTTTGTCAAAACACACCACCCCTCTATGCCACCACGTTACTTTTACAAGTAAAAACCTCATTCTCAAAATGTTTAACCCAAGGCTCAATGTAAAATTAATATAAACAACAGAGAGCTAATGTTCCTGACCACATGGACTACGCAGAGATACCACATCCTATTGATAATAGACTTCCATGGTACCAGCAGCTCTGTTCCCCCAAAACTTAAGCCACAAGTCTGAGGACGTTTAGAAGGGATGACCTTTCATGCAGTAAAGAACTTTTCAATGTAAGAGTGGAAACAGAAATCCTTTGCTATCCTCAAATCTCAAGACAGCAGCTTTTCATCCTGTCTTCAATCAGGCTCAGCAGAAATATTTAAAAGGAGAGAAGAAAGGCTTTTTTTGTTTTCACATGGCCCTAAAGCTGCTTCTCCCTCCTCCTTCTCCTCCTACCCTGTACTTCTGACAGACTTTTAGGCTCCATAACATTAAGCAAACTTTATTAGACTTGGAATCACCATGATTTTATAGATAGATTTTAGATTTAGAAAAACCTACCATGTCCAGCTTTGTACATTTATGTGGATGTAACCTTCTTGAAAAGTCAGATTATTATTTTATGCTTTATTTCCATGTGGTTCACACCAGCAGAAGTGTGATCAGAGTGTAATTTGCAATGTTCTGAGCAGTTTTTTTAAGGGGCAGAAACAGCCGTATATAGGCTTTCCCTGGATTTCAAGCTGACTTTTGATTAGCTTTTTGTGCAGGTATTCCAGGTGTTGCCATTAGTTAGACACTGATTCTTGCTTTCTAATTATATAGTCCACAATTACTATCACCTTCCATTCCATTTTTGACATGACATGATCTATTTGTAGATGTATTTCGGGTACTCCAGGCACTAGAGCTCCAGCTAGGTATGACGTGACATAAATTGCGTGTTGCAAATTATATGTTCAGGTCTCAGGAGCACAGCTTCATTCGTCAGTCTCCCAGGGGGGCTGGCAAATGTAACAGCGACAGTCACTTACCTGCTCAGGGAGAAAAGGGTATGGAGGCTGCTGGCCCTCTTCTGCAACAAAAGAGAGGTGGAAAGATGCAGCCCATGATTTGATGCTGGAGAACAACACAAGAAGACTCCTTGAGAAGGCCCTTCAGCTGGAAATAAAAAAAGAAGAAGCTGACTGTTCTAACCTCAGTGTTGACCCGAGTAGTAGAAGACATCCATGACCCTCACGAGTCTTTCTGGCTGTGGTGATGGCAGGTACACAGGCAGGCAGTGGTGTGGATCTTTCTTCTACCTAAGATTCCAGTGTAAATCAGCCACATGGAGATTTCCAATGTCATTTCTACACAAACATTCAAAGTACTTCTTTCCTCAGTAATCCTGACCAAACACGATACGCTCAGATCTCAGGGAATTTTTCTTGCTATTTTGGCCTCTAAAAACCATCAGTTCTGAAGGCAAAACACTACTATTGCTTACACAGGCCCCTACCCACCTTCGTGAAACCAAACTACCAATGAAGTTGCATGTCTTCCCACGTGGGAAAGAAACAGCAAGTGCTATGCTAAAGCACAACCGTGTACTGCTTGAACTTTAACATAAATACCAATATTTAGTACCCTGTGGGCACTGAAAAATACCTACACTGGTTGGCAGAAAGACTTCTGATGATCACATATCAAATCAGAGAAAAACACGGACAGCAAAATAAAAACAACTGAAATGAGAATTTCTGTATTTCTTTTTCAGAATAAGTTGGAAGCAGGTCATGTCCTGAGATAGACCAACATATTTAAATCTCTAATGCTGTCTAGTGATATTTCCACTACAGAACATGACAAAGAGCACCAGAATTTTTTCCTCAAGTGATATCACATTTTACATTATTTATGCTTTTGCTGACTGAAAAAGTTTAACTGGGAAAAAACCAGTGTACTGAAGTGCAACACCTTATTTGTATTTTAAAATAAGGTTTGAACAATTTTGAATTTAAATTAATAAAGACTTGGCTAGAGCTGAGCATGCCTTATGCACAAAGAATCAGAGAAATATTTCTGGTTCTCCCTCCCTTCCGTTTTCATCTCCAGAGGCCTCTAATATTTCCAAAAGACAATCTGGCCCATCTTGAAGATTGAAACCTGGGATAAACTAGGTTGTAGTAGAGCGCTGTGGATTATACCTACACTGGAAATGTACTAAAATGAATGTGTTGTGCACAGTTTGATTGGGAAGGAGGTGTGAAGCATAGCACATAAGAAGCAAAACATTTGAAAGATAGTGGCAGCAATAGTGGGAGAGTTTAATTATCTAGACCTCAGAGCAGATTAAGGCGAGGAAGCAAAGCTTGATCTGTAGAGGACTGCTTTCTAATTTAATGTGTACTAAACCGACAAGGAAGGGAAGAATGCCAGATGTGGTATTAAGCAACAGAGAATATGATTTAGGACATTAAGGTACAAAACCAAAAAAAAGGTAGCAGGTGCGGTGACCGCTAAGCTAAAAGACCTTCTGCAGCAGCATTCTCTACTCCAGCTACAAGGTGTACATACCCTCCAAAAGAGAGGGCAGAGGCACAAGCTGCCGTGGCTACACATCCTTGCTGGAGCAATAGCTGGTCCCACAAAAAAACCCCTCACCCCACTACACAGCTCTACTCCAGCGCAAAGTGCTGGTACAAGCAGCGTGCCTTCTGCAGCCCACTAGCAAACCTGCCGTCTCTCAAGCAGGCTACAGAGACTTTACAGATAAACTATGGTCGTTTTACATCACCTCTGCCCTCTCTTGATCTGCTTAATAATCTGCAAAAGCAGGCGAGCAATGCCTGCAGGCTTGGGGGCCTGTTTATGTTTTAGCTACCTCTTGAATGTGCTTTCCGGGTCACAGAGCTGTCAGGAGTCACCTCCACTGCACACCAGAAACATCCCTCCCAAGGCAACTCCCTCCATGCCCTCCCTGCGTACGGGGAACCTCACAGCAGGTCTCAGATGTGTAATATCTTCATGCGTGAAAGGAAAAAGTTTATCAGGAGGGGACTTGAGCTTATAACGACAGTGGGATGGAACACAGCACAGTAAATTAAACACAGCCATGTAATCAAACACAAAAATGTACCAAAGTGCCACAAAAAACCCCTAGCGCAGACACACAGCAGTTACACCCTTCTAGGAAGAAAAAGGGATTTACTTCAGAACCAGGTCAGATATTTTTCTTCATGAGGAAATAGAAGCTTTCTCCCAAAAGGTGTTCTGGCAAGTTTCATGTTTCTATGTGATTGCCCTATAGAACATTGTTTAGAGCTCTTAACACGAGGCAGCATCACCACTATGCTGTGCTAAAAAGCCTTGGGTAATTTACGAGCTACTTCACGCACAAGGCCAGGTTCTGGTCTTGCGCCACATGCTGTAACAGTAGAGCCACCTCCACCTCAATATATCTAGATCCAGAGAAGTTTGCCACCCAGGTCTCAACCACGGTTTCAGTTTCCTCTATTGCACTGTCATTATACTACTTAGCAGGTCTGCCAATGACATTGCATTCAAAATGGAGCAATTATAAACACTGGCAGGAAACGCTGGAGTAGTAAATGCTTTTTAAAAAATGGCAAGGATGTGAAGAAACTCAATGGAGATCTTTCATCTGATATATGAAAAGCAGATGACCAGGGATGGAATCAGTGAGGCCATGAAACGGAATGAGTGAGAAGTCAGTGACAGATGAGACTGATGCTGCACTGAGCCTGAATTAATATCCTTTGCCTGAGTATTTACAGAAGAAGTTGAAGGTCACATCCCGGAAACAGGGATCCATTTTCATGAGGGGAAAAAAATGAAATGTTAAAAGACTTTATGATCCAATCTGGACAGGTAGTTAGTTAATTAGAACTATTAAAAGTTGACAGGACCTGAGACTTAGATTAACTGCATCTCTGAATTTGGAAGGAAATAGCAAGGGAAATTGGCAAACCTTTAGTAATAGTGCTTGATAGCTTCCTGAGGATTGTATATCTGGAGATGTCTAGAAAGTAACTACTCCAACTTTACCTTTTAAAAATAATAGTATCTAAAACTAAACCAAACCAAAAACCAAACAAACAAAAAAAGATTTTTTTTTTTAATAAGTCAAGGGAGGATTTAGGAGTCTATTCACCAGTAATCCCAGCTGCAGCCACAGAACGGATATTGGAAGTATTAATATGGGATGGGGTTATGCAACATGTAAAAACGGCCAGCCCGTGGATGGAGAGGCAGATGGATTCATGTCATGTCTGTCAAATGTGCTTTAAGTTCTCTCAATACATTTCTCAACAGAGAGTCAAAAGTGAAGTGACGGGCATAATTTATCCAGATGGAAGAGATTCATTTGGTGCTGCACCTGACATAGAGAGATTGTTCTGGACAATGAGTGAAGCACAGCACAGAAAAAGCACAATAGCAAATGCCTTCAAAATTATCTGTGGGACAAGAAGCAAGGCGTCAGCAAAACAGCACAGTTCAGGGTGACTAGAGGGACAGGAACAAGGCAGTACTCCCAAATTTAAGCACCCTAGCCATTTTTATTCAACTTTTATATAAATGGCCCGCAGGGGATATAATTTTTAAAGCGGAATTTTTTGCTGATAGCACGTAAGTGTAAAATGGTGCACAGAGCAAGCAAATTTAAAATGATTTGAATAAATTAGGCTTATGGACAGATAAAGGGCACATCCAGTTCAGTGCAGCAGAGTAAGACATAATGACTGCAAGGCACCAAATATAATCATAGGCAGGAAAAAGGAAGGAGAAGAGGGAATACTGTCCAGGGGAAAGGATATAAGGTAATTACTGATCAAATACTAAATGAATGCTTAGAATAACTGGGGAAAAAAACAAAGACAGGCAAATTCTTTATGCTTAAAAAGACCAACAAATTCTTCATACTACACACTGAGTTGTCTCTTCAGTACAGCTGAATTGAGACATCTTTTTCAGCACTCTAAAAATGCTGAGATGAAAATTCAAGAGTTTGAAAGTAACAAACTGCATTGTCTCAATAAAGACACAACATGATAAGACTTACAACATATATTGTCCCCTCCCCCCAGCAAACAAACAAGCAAAATTACTTTCTTGCATTTTGAATGTTAATTTGGGGTCTATTTCTGTAAAAAATGAAAAAAACAAGCATAAATAAATTGAAAGGTAGTTATTACCGGTGAAAACAGCCTTTTTACTGCAAAGGTTATGACATTAACCCAGGGAAAAATTCATGAATATTCACAATCACCATTTGTCATTAAGAATCATAAAATTAAATGTTGAGTAGGGCTTTAGAAAACTCCTCCAGCCTACTAAATTCCCTCTTCACTACTTGCTATTATGCTAGCATATATCACAACTTTTTTTTTTTTGCATGCAATTTAGCACATTCCTGCAGGTTTTCCTTATCCATCTCTACAAGGAAAAGAGAATGAAGATAGGAATCACAAAGACCTGCAGAAACCTGCTAAAAAATGAACAACTGAAAATTCAGCCAAGGACTTCTTCAGGTGTTTGTAACTAAAGAAAGGAATTCCCTCAAAGAAACACAAATATTAAAAGAGGACAAAATTGCTGGGTTTGCTCTTAAATATCTCAGATCACATTTAGTTTTCACATTTGCACCCGCCAGATTTGCTACAGCCACCAGGTGCTACGTAATATGTGCGCAAACACAATGGAGAGCCTTTTGCAAGGAAATAAAAGGGCTGGAAACCCGACTGGGGGGAAAAAAAACTAGGAGGCAGACATTTCTCAACCAGGAGAGCCACTGGCAGGTAGAAGGACTGAATAAAAAAGATGAAATTAGGTGAGGTGCTTCAAATACAAACTCAATAGGCAAGTGCCAATATTCTGCAAAGCAAAGAAATGGCACAGGCATGGAGCACAAGACTGGGGGTCTGCTTACGGAGCAAGAGCAAATTCTGTGGAAGGCGGCACAGAACTAATGCCAGAGGGAAGTGATGAGAAGCCACAGCAATAAATGAAGAGCCCCGGTTAAAGCAGAACCCATCGGCATTCAGAGAGCAAAGCGGTCTCCCACATGGAGCAAGAAGTCCATGTGTGGGTACATGCATAGAGACACACAATAGCTCCCAAAACGTTTATGAAAGCTCCACTGTTTATCTACATATCCATTCACCCTCATACCATGAAAACCAATGTGCCAGTGGAGGCCCGGCTGTCAATCAGCAAGGAGAATAGCTGTCCCCAGTGTTAAAACATCTCGGGCTATTTGCATGTTTACTGCGCTCAGTGATTAACACACTGAGAGGGTGACAGGGCCAGGATAATCCACAGAAAGAGAACAGCTACACTGGCAGAGAGATGGGGAAGGGGACCCAGGCATTCAGATCAAGGACAGGAAATAGGGAGTGCATTCCTATCTGTCCCTATGTTTTAGAAATAAGGGAAAGCACAAAGCAGGGAGTTTAAATCCTGGAAGCCTGAGCTGTGTCACATGACCTGAGACTGCTTGTCTGGTCTCAGCCTGTCCAGGGGCCACAGCAGCCCAGGTTTGTTCACAGGGGCAGGGGGTAGCTCCCTGCTATGGTGCCCTGGAGAGCAGCAGGAGTTCTTGGGAGTCATTGGCTGCAGGCTGCTCTCTAACCCCAGCCAATAAAGGCCATGCTGATGATATAACATCCGTCCCCAGCTGCTGCATAGGCTCAGCTCCACTAGGTATTTTTGCACTGTTAGCTGCATATTACCTAGTCCCACCACCACCATCCCCTGCTCCAGCCTCAAAATACCTGGGCTGTCTTTGGGAGGCGCATTTCCAAAATACCTGAACAACCCTCTTTCCCTAGAGAGAGTGAGCAGTGCAATTGGATGTCAATTTCTCACCCTACTTCCACATATTGTTGATGATAGAGCTCACCTTCAGTAGCTTGCACTCCTGTTGCATTCACATCTTCCCTCTGGCCTATTAATACATACAGCCACTTGTGCTCATTGGCATGGTGACTGTGCTTATGTCAGTCACGCTTCTTTGTATTCTCCCTGCCTAGCCACTCGCTGTTGTGCAAAGGATGTGTGCATCAGGCTTAACACCTGCTAGAAATCTCTCAGCTCTCTGTGCCTTTCCACCCTTCCCAAGCACTCTGTCCTAACATCAAGTATGTTGCATTCTTTTTCCAATCTGATCCTCGTTTTTATTACTTTCCCCACTGTTATTTTCCAGCTATCCAGCTTTCCTGGTATTTCTTTCTTTGTTACATTTGCTGTATCACTGCATTTGAATCGCAGCCATTCAGAGCCACACTGATGGACAAAAAATTTTAGAATGCTTAAAAAATCCCAGCTACCCTTCCTTTTCCCCTACCTCCCCTCGCTTCCCAGAAAAAAAAAACCTGCTAAAACCCTGCCAGAGCAAAAAGTGAAAGACAAGCAAACTGAAATTGTTGTGTGGCCTGTCTGACTCATCAACATAATGAATCCTGAAAGCACTTCACACAGTGGTAACCAGGGGTCCTTGCTGCTGCCATCGGGGCAGTAATACCCCGTCCCCTCCAAGGTACCTTCTTGATCCCTCTTGCTGGGACTAGCATGTATGCAATGGTACAAATAAGACCAAATCCTGTTCCAAAACCAAATCCAGCTTAAAACCAAACCTGACTAAAACCAAACCTGACACCTATTTCCAGCCATATCCAATCCTTACTTTGGTACAGGTCTAACTAGAAATGTATTCTCAGTCATAGATAACCAGAATTCAGTATTTCAGTAAAAGAATTTTGGCAAAACCCTGACAAAACTTAAATGCCCTGCAGAGACATCCCAGATTTTGGCAGTGTTTAAGCTGGTAAGGTTTCTGGGGTTCAGGGCAGAAACCTGGGGATACTTAGAGGAAGATTCCAATTGAAAACATAGCCCTTGCTGTGTAAAGCAGATGTTTTGGGATGAAATATCATCAGGCAAACACTTGAAAAATGGGCTAACTAGAGTAGGAAATTAAAATACATTTTAAACCCTTACCGCTTGTTTTGTCCCTTGAATTCTGTGTTCCTTTTTCACTTGTATTCATTTAGATCCTAAACAGCACATTGCTACTGGTATGAGTTTACACTGTATATATTGTTATGATATTTAGTACTATTAATGTTTAAACATCTTATTAACTCCCAAATAGAATTTGCCTTCCCTCCATGGGACTCCCTTCTCACAACAAAAACTAGAAGTGCCTTGCAGATATACCCATGTAAGGCTTCCCCCTACACTGCCCTTCTGAACAGCCCAGAGAGCAACGTGGAGACCCGAACCACAACACAGAGTTCAAAGCTTAACTTTCAGGAATTCACTTTGCACTGCTCCTATCACCTTGAGAAGAGCTGCACCAGGCCACCCGCCACCATTCATCATTTCCTTTTTTCTGAAAGATTTTTCTTTGCTCCGTTCACTTGCTGCGTTATTTCCCAGAGGACTGCTCCTGGATTGACTGGGCTTTAATTGCTCAGCCCTGCCAGGCTCAGGCTGGAATTTCACCTTCGTTTCTCCCCCTCCCTTGCCCTCCGGAGCTGCCGCGGCTCTCGGTGATTTCTGAGCAACTATTAGCAATTCACTAAGTTTGTCCCTTTATTGCCTTTATGTGGATACGCATGATGTAGGCCAGCTGATTTGCATTTCTTCCTGCTATCCCCTCGATGCTTTCAAAGAGCTATCTTCCCGAGATCTGTATTACTTTCCACTCTTCCTTTATTTTAAAGGAAGTATAGTGTTGCTATGACTTTCCTCATCACTCTTTTCCTCCTCCTCCTCCTCACTTGTTAACGGACACATTCTTTGTAAGCATTTATCCTCCTGCTGATGCATTTGTGCAGTCAGTTCTCATTCCCCAGACCAGCTTTAACCAACTTTGCTACTTCCCCCCATCCTCACCCACACAGCTTTTTCCAGGCTGTACTCTTGCTTTCATCTGCCTGCTCCTCTGTTGACAAAAGGGTACCTTATGCCCTCACATATACAAGTCATCCTTCATGTGTCTACAACAGGTAGAAATTTGCTGCCACATGAATCTTTGGCACAGAGCCGTCAGGAAAGCAGGTAAGGTGAACAAGGAGGATCTGCATTATCACAAGCCCTGATACCTCAAGAGCATCCATCAGAAGTTGCCTGCATCCTTTGCTATTAATCATTCCTCAGACTCCTCACAATAAGACTGAGTTGGAGACAAAGGCTCTGCAATGGGCAAAAGGTGCTCATGTGAGGAAGGGCTGAGCTACCTTGTTTCTGCCTCTTTCCTATCATGTTAGAACAGCTCAGCACTGCCAAGAGGTCAAAAACCTGGGCCAGCCTTCCTTGCACTTCCCTGTTTCTGACTGGTTCAAGTTCTCTCTCCTTACTGTTGCTCAGTGGGTATTCATTTTGCCTGTGCTCCCCTATCCGTATGCTTCGGCCTGGACTCTTCTGCCCCAGGACACACAGATTGCTCAGTCAGTCCCTTTTATTCTCCCAGTGCTACAGGCACAGCATTTCCAGCACATGACAAGTAGGTCCAAATCAAAGGTACACCAGCAGTATTGTATGTTTTCACATGGTCTCAAACTATGCAGCCTCTAGTTGGAAACACTAATCGAAATATAACTTCAGCAGTATTTCCTCAGAGGGGATTAGTTTCAGTGACTGTCTACAAGAAAGTGAACTTCCCTTTGCCAACTCTTCCTCTTTGTTTTCCTGGTTGCTTTGCCCTCCCTTGAAAGTATATCATGCCTGCTAAGTACATGGGGAAAATACAGGGATAAGCAACAAGAACAAGGGAACCCTGAACGTAAATCTAACACATGAGAAGACCAGAGAACAGACTAACACCTCATTCCTGAGTTTAATGAAGAGCTTGTCAGCTTCTTGCTCTTTGTCCAAGCCTGCAAGCTCCTTTATGAAAAGGGTAGGGGCTAGACACATACTGCTCATCACCAAGGCATCTGTGCTCCAAGGCCACCCTTGTGCAGCGCATCCTTACTCCCTCACAGTAACACAAGAGTCTTACAGCTGCACATGAGAACTTCAGGATCTCACCCGGATAGCCGAAACCTGGTGTCATCACATCAGACTGCATCTGTTGCGTACGTTCAGTGGAGCAGGGGAAATAGCCAGTGAAGATAAGGAATAAATAGAAAGAAAGGCATCTGCATGAAAGCAAAATTCAAGTGAAGGACCTGCAGAAGGCAAAAATTACGGGCTTTGGCTGCACAGTCCCTGCTGATGGGCTTGCACAAATGGCCTCAGTGTGCAGCAGGTATTCCAACTCTGTCACTGTGTAAATAATTAAAAACAATAATGAAAGGGAGGTTTTCTATCCCTGTGCTCTAGGCACAGACATAGCTCCTGAGCTGCAGAAGCTGAGTGGTCCCTCTGCAGCAACATTTGCATTACTGCTAATCTGTAATCGGAATCCCCACTTAGCTCTATGACTCTGTCTGACCATTTTCAGACCTTTACCATTCAAGTCAAGAGGCTTCTTCCTCTAGAAATTATATTAAGGTTTGAAAACATGTTTCCTGATTTGTATTAACAGACACCAATGATTTCTGTTCATATCTACATGAGTGCATAGTTTTCCCAGCATGCAACTCAAAAATAAAAGAAGAATCATATCTATTTCATAATTCCTTCTAAAACCAGGTACATATGAATTTTAAAAATATTGATATGGTTACATCTGTCTCATCTAGCAACAGAAAATAATGATGAGGTCTTGCTTTCTCCCCCACAGAGTAAGGGCCAAATTCACATACAAATCTAAGTGAATCTGAATTATAAATAAGCTACCCCTTACTTTAGTTTCTATCTTCTTAAATCCTTCTGATTGCTGTCTTTCTTGCTACACATCTCTTTCAGACCCTCATTCATGTAAATTATTCCATGTTAGACTATTGCAGATTCAGTTAGACCAAGAGGATTAATTTCAGAGCTGATGTGTAAGAAGGTGCAAATTCCACACTGGGGTGCGAGAAGGGACAAGATTTTCCATCAAGGCTTTGGCTGTCCTCCTCCTGGATTTACACAGAAAGGAATCCCAGTCCCTTTATCACTGTCAGGAAGAGGCTGAGGAATCTAGAAGTACACAAAATAGCAGCTTAGATTTATTCAGACTCATCTCTTAGTTTGAGTTCGCTATGAGTATTGCATGGACTTGTCCCTTCCAAATTTAAGGCTTTGTCTGGAAATTGTGAGAGATGTTCTCTCTTAGGGAGATAATTCTGGAGTTAAACAAAAAATGCAAAAGGATATATAAAGATATACAGCCCCCAGTATAACTTAGGATGTCCTTGGATCTCTAAATGCAAACCACATGAATGTCCAGTGACACCTAACTTCATTTTTATTCACTTAAATGGGAAGCTCAATGACCAGAGCTGCTCTGTGGCTACAGCTTGCACTGAGCCCTGTCTGTTGACAACATTCCTGGGAGGAGAAAAGAAGCAAGTCATTTACTTAGGTGACTTCTTATAGATGGAGGTTTGTGTTTTCAGTTTTGCAAGTTTGGATGTTTGCAGATGATATAAAAATACGTGAAACAGAGAACAGCTGAAATCACCCCAACATTTACCTAGTTCCTGAATGTAATAAAATGTCCATTACCCAATGATAACTTTTTTGTTGATGCAAATTCAGCATGGAGATAAACAAGCAGAACTTTAGAGATGCCAGTGTAACTAGCCCCAAGATAAATTGGGACCTGTAAATCCAGTCAGAACACAGAATCCCACAAATATTTCAGACTTTCTCCAGCCTTGCTGCAAAGACCATTCCCTCTGCTCCTATGCTTTTCAAGGAAGCAAAAGATGGATTGCAAACCCTCAGCTTGCTGTCTCAAGTGAAAATTCTCACTGCAATATTTTTGAAATTCAGAAACTTCAACCATTTAATATGCTGGAACCTTTCCCCACTGGGCAACTGAAAATTATCACCACCTAATGATTATTCAGTGACATCTGCAAAATAAGTTTGATGTTTTTGGGCCAGTTTCTCTTGGACAGATGTCAGTATCATAAACTATGCTATCGTTGGCACTAATTGGTATCACTCTTGTCAAACAATCTGCAGTATGGCAAAAAAAGAGAAGTAGAACTCACATTAAATTTCCCTTTTGCTTATGCAAGTATTTCTTCATGTCATGGACACTTTCTCTTACCCCAAATGTTCCTGTACTTTCAAAAAACAGAGGATTCACCAAGGAAAAAGCTCAGGCTCTTCAAGCAGCATTAAAACCATTCTGTGTGTGGATCTCTGCAGAGAAGACAGACACTAAATCTCATTCTAAACTGTGTTTACCATCAGTAAATATTTCTTCTTGCAAAAAGCATTGCCATGGCATTGTGCAAAGCTGTATAAACAGTTGTAATTTTGTCCTACTTTTTGATCCTTGCAGCTTGTGTCCAGGTTGCTGAATTGTTCAGTTGTCAAGGACAGGCTTAAAAATTTTATGCATCGGCATAGCATGTGATGTAAGCTCTCATGCACCTGACATGTCACACATGAATAAGTCAGGCATGGCTTGTGATTCACTGTTGGATTTAAAGACAAATAAGGGTAGCTTTTCTATGAGAATACAACACAGTGAGCTCAGTTCCGCAATTAGGAATTCAAAAAAATATTTTAAATCTCAGATTTTGTTTTAAAAAAATCTATGAATCACTGAAAAGCTGCGTAAGTTTTCCTGTGCAAACAGATGCACACTGGGCCCTTTGCAATTCCTAGATGTGCTGTAATCTACTCCTGAGTGACTTGGATTTTACTCGTCCCTATGCCAGTTATGGTGCTCCTTGTTCTTTCTGTGCTAGCCTCATATAATCCTCTTATGTCACACACTAAAGTGCTCTCACTGTGATGAACTTATGATTTCTCTTAGGACCTTCCAAGTCTACAGTGGGCATGGTACTGCAGGATAGGTTAGAAATCAAAAACCACCAACATTTTAGACCAGTCACAGTCAAACAACACTTACTAGCTCTTGATGCATCCAGGAGCAGCAGGCAGGCGCAGAAAGTTATCAGTTTGATTTTGCCAGGTAAGCAGAAGATCAAAACATGCAGAATAACTACCTACTGTCCAGAATTCCCTGGTTCATATTTGTCTACATCCCAAAACTTCAAACAAAAGCATGAGCTTTTAGCAGTTTAGACCCACAAGCAGCACCCTTTCCGCTGGCCTTCACATTTAACTGCGCAGGTTTGCAAAATTAGGGCCTTAATTTGTGGGCCCTTGATAATTTTGCACAGACAGGCCTCAAATTTGCCCTTCCTAGCCTACTGGCTTCAGTGTGAATTATATATGAATTTCCAGGGGCAAGATAAGGGCCACAGTCATTTCTCTCTTGGCTTCCAGTCATTTCTTTTCATTTATTCCACACCAGCAGTTACAAAAAAGTGGTCTGGGGATTGGTGTGCTTTTCTGGCAGTGAGTAATAGGGAGTCTGGGTTTGTTAATATGGATAGTCTTCAAAATAAACAGGTAAACTCAATGATACTGGAGGAAAATGATTATGAGGGAAAAAGAGGGATTTATGCCTAGCTCTGACAAACTGCTAATAGCAGCCTCTCTCAAACAACAACTAGTCCACAGCACTTTGTTCCAAGTTCTTTTTCCAGAGGGACATTTCAAGGCAAAACTCCCAGAAAGACAATCACTCTCCCAGAATAAGAGACACGAAGGATATTAGAAAAACTGAAGGTTGATTGAAAGCGAAGATTTAAACGGCAGCCAAATTCCTTCCTATGGCAAACTGGGACATAGCTGTCATCTTGTGCCATTTTTTTCTTTCTTTTTTTTTTTTTTTTAAATCTCCTGGGCTCCTAGTTTAATACCTTCTTTTTAAAAAATGGATTTTTGGTCTAATCAGTGAATATGAGGTAAAGACACATTCATGTCCTTCAAAAAAGGTAGTAACGCAAAGGGTTTCCAATTACCCTTTAATTAAAATATTAATTAATTAACAAAGTGTATTTATGGAATAATTATATAATTTCACACACCATCGATCATATTTTAAACAAATTCATTTAATTAAGTTGACATGTACACTGCATGCTCTCAGTAGAGCTTTTCTGAGAAATCAGTGCACGTCTGCCTTTAAGGAGATTCAGACTGCACGGGAGAAGTTTACAATGGCCCACAGTGGTATTCAGCGCTGAAATTAAGGCACTTCATACTTTTAAGTAAATTTAATACCACTGACTGTATCCCCAAAGGCTAAAGTCCTCTATCTGCATAAAAGGCACTGGGAAGGCAAGAGCAGCATGAGCTTTCTCACTACCAATATCCCTCATTCTGACCTGGAGGGGCTGACTTTAATAAACGGTTAATCATTATCCTCTTCGCCAAGCCTGTTAAGCAGCTTAAGAAGCTTGGCATTTCTGTGGTGGGACTCAGCTAAGGCTACCAAATCATTTCACACAGCCTGCTGAAAGCCATCGCATGCAGATAGCTCAGTGTGCTGGGGCAGCATTTAAAGAGAGCTCTGTGCACGTTGGCACATTTTCCCTTGGAGTCACCGGTTTTGCTCTGCCTCCTGTGCTCCCACAGGTTTGTGATAGGCTGTGGCCCCGATTCAGGGGATCATCACCTTGGTTTTCCTTCCAGCATCTGCAGTCTGGTCTGCTGTGGGAGCCAGTGGCTAACGACAGCCTGCCTCTGTGCTGTGGCCTCCTCCATCCTTACTGTTTTTCTAAGGTTAACTCAGGATATTCAAACATCTCTGTTCACAGTCTGGGTCTCTGATGCCCATTACAATCTGTTTCTGAATTAAGGATTCCAAATTACCTGTGCAACTTCTAAATTTTAAATCTGTGTTTCAAGTGTTCCCCTTTTGTTTTGGCCCCTCGTAGAAAACTAATACTGTAGTTGCAGAGTTTCATGCTTTCCAACTGCAATAAACCTCCCATTTTTGCAATGGTTTGTTACCGTTTCTTACTCCCTCACTCAGCTTTATGTTAGCTTGCTGAACAAGCCATATTAATAATGCCACTTGTCTGGTGCTCACAGTCCCTTTCAAATTCATAGAAGGGTATTTGCTGAACTGCTTTTAGGCATTCAGTGCTTTTCTGAGTACCTGTTCCCTGGAGCCCTTAGCTGCTGTTCTGCAACACTCTCCACTCACAAACTCCCTTCCCACTGCTCCCCACAGAGAATACCTCATAGAGTCCTTTGCTGCCTGGTCAAGCTCTACTCTGTCTGCACTTTGCAGCCTTCTCCCCACACAGCTGACAGTACTTGCCACCAGATTCCAATATACACCCATCTGGTGACAGCAGACACATCTTGTCGCATGTATAACACAAATCTCACAAAATTCATCAAGCAAGCTCAAATCTGTGTAGAGATGCTGACTTTAACTGATGTTAGTGAAGTAACAGGAATTACACCCATAGGGATTTTGTCCCAGTAATGTCACTGAAATGGGCTATTCATGAACGTGAATATCAGAAGCTGAATCTGAAAAAACAAAGTATAACGTCTGGATGTTTACAGTCGTACATTTCAATCCTTTATGTCTGCAAAGCTATTATTTAGGTCATCAGAGTCTAAAAATTCAGCTGTCATTCTTTTACTCTTTTGTTCTTATTGAGAGTTTATCCATAATTTAATGAAAGTTTCAAGGAATTGAAGAAGGGAAGAAAAGGAGCCCTCAAATTCCCCTAACCAGCCCCATTCACTTCTCCCACTTCCAGTTTCTCATGACATCCCTAGTGAGAATGAGGGGACTGGCTGAAATTCTAAAGAGGCTCTTAATGCTGCCTGTATTCTTTAGTTTCTGTTCAGTCACAGCCAAATACAATATAAACCTGCATTAAAACTGGTTTTTAACACCATAGGTGGTATGGAATTTAAGCTCAATTTTAGACTTTAGAGGCTAGCCTGAGAGTAGCTAGCCAAACACAGAAATAAATTATGATACTAACAACATATGACAATAATATCAGTATAAAAGTGCTTCTCACAAATGGGCACTAGCTTCCAAATCATTCATTAGAAACCAAGATGAAGTTGATTCATAACTAAAAACATCCAGGAAGATTCTGCACTAGCAAGGCTGGCAAGAGCTTCACTGACTTCTCTTTCCATTATCTCAGACTCTCCTGGTTTTAAGAGTGAAAACCTGAGCTGCTAAAAATCTACTAAAACAGCAGTAATCTGTGCCTGCTGACATCCAGGTAAGTCTGATTTCCAGACATTTACACCAGCAAAGAAGGTAGACCAAGCCCGCCATTCCACTTTTTCTTTCACACATGTAAAGCTGTGCCCTTAAATCTGTGTTTAGATACCTAGGCAAGTGGCCTGAGATTAAACTGTGGTAAGCATCAAGCACTTTTTAATGAAGTCACCACCCTTTTATTTTGTTAAAAATCATCTCTATGCAAAGCTCTTCACACTGCCTCTTTGCAAAAGGCCTTTTCCATCTCTCCCTGTAGATTTCTGAGCATTTTGTCCACAACGAAATGCACCTTCCCAGTTGAACACTTTTCAATCCTGCACAAAGCACAGCACATTTTATTGCTCTCAAGGCCAACATCCCTTTCTTCCACCTCTCCCTTTTGTTCACAGCCTCTGCCTCCTGATTTCCAGCCAGCTCTTGGACTTTCCACATAGGCTGGTTGGGACTGGCCCAGCTTTTCATCTTAATATAATGCCCCAAAATTGCCATTACGTTTTTTTCCCTTACTCTCTGTTTCAGCCCCTTTGTCTTCAGCCTGGCCCTGGGAGGTTGTTTCCCATCTACCAATGTTCACTATGTTCTTTCTCTCAGTTTTCTCTCTCTGTCTTCTCTGTAAGTCCTTGATCACACCTCTGTGTCCTCCCTGCTTCACCTCTTTCCCTTTCTCCTTCCCTCTCTCTCTCTTTCTCTCTCCAGTTACAGCTCTGCAGGCAGGGTTTACGAGCAGGGATCTCTAGTGATGTCCTACAGGAATATGCCTTGGCACACTGTCTGGACTGTTCAAGCCCTACTGCACCCCTGAGTGTCACAAAAAGATCTACACAGAGCGGCAGAACAGAAAAGAAATGCTTTACAGCCACTTTCTTGTACACTATTTTTTCCTCTCGGCATCTAAGGAA
>VXBT01010671.1:316706-362695 GCA_013400235.1 Oriolus oriolus | reverse complement strand
TTTTTTCCCCTCCGCGGCAAAAGGAAAATTTGGGGGGGGGGGGGGGGGGGGGAGAGGGAAGAGCCTAGATTTACAAACAACAATCAGGCAGGTAAATATTCTCCAGTTTAGTTGCAGCCAAGGGAATACAGAAAAAGGGTATTTAAGCAAGAACAAGCCAGAGTCCTTTGTGCTCACAACTGAGCTAGCAAATTGAAATTCTTTTGGTATGTCACTCAGTTACCTCAGTACTAATAATATCATACCTGAAATCCACCTAAGCTTCGTTAGAATTAATTAGTACCATACAGCCTAGACTAGGCTGGTGAGCTGAGTGGCTGCTGAGAGAGTTAGGGCAATGAAACCATCAGGTCCCACCACTGAGACCACAAATACAAGAGACTGTAAAAATAAATAGACACACTGCTCTCAGCTACATTCTCGCTGCTAGTTGATTTTAGGAGAGCACTGATGCCACCAACATCAAAACTCAGAACAAATTTTTAATAGTGATCATACCTATGTAAGAGATAGGCACAGCTCCTCACCAGCTCCTGCAGTGCATATCCCTTGCCGTACTCAGTGGGAGAAGCTAGGCTGGTGCAAGCAGAGATGGGGTATTTCACTGAGTTGTATAGCCAAGTCTAGTCCACAAGGCTTGGAATCATGCCCAGGATCTTCCCTCCCTTGCAGCACTGATTCCTGATATGAGACAAATCAACAAGGAATGAGCACATCTTTCCTGACGCACCAAGATTTCTGCATTACTCCCAAAAAGGCCTCTGTTACTTATCATCATGGTAGAGGCTTAACCTTCTCACAACTCCTTTTAACCTTAATCTACCAGCAATAGCCTCAGTTTAGGCTTTAAAAGGAAGCAAATATATATTTCTAAAGATGGAGACATCCTACTTATATTATGCAGCTTTGCAAAGCAGGCAAAAGCAGAGTTCAGCATGAAAGTGAAGTGAAGAACATCACAGGAAAAGTCCAGCTCCCAAGTAAATGCCAGTTAGAAAACAGAAACACTATTTACTGCCTCCCAAACTACACTTTTGAAGTATGCTTTACACAGCATTAATTTGCTGTGAAGTGCCATGCATTGCACTGCAGAAACAGGCAGTACAGGACTGACAGCTATAACTGAGCCCTTACCAAGTTACTGAAGCATCCAAGCCTTCCTCCCCTTCTTAATTATGCTCTTTGAAATCATTAAAAATTCACATGGAGTGCAAGGAGGAGAGCTGTTTTGTGTTGAAAATACCTACTCTGTAGCTGTAACAGCCTGGGAACTACACCTCCTAGTTGCATACACTTGTGCAGCAAAAATAACCCGTGTGTTTCCATATGACACTTGAGAGCCAGCAAGTTCTGACTGGCACTGAGGGTGGCAATTCTCTTCACGAGCAGCTCTCCTGTCTGCCTGCATCCACAGCAACTGAGCATCTATCATAACAATTGATTACTGAGACGAAGATAAGGAATCTATTACTTCTCTCTCTCATAATGAATTCAACATTTCTCAGGACAATGAGCATTTAACTAACAGCTGATCATATAAATGGTGCAACACAGTCCATAACTCATTAACATACGAAAAGAACAAAACATACACCCAAGTCTATGACTTTTTTGTTGGTGACAATACAAGCCATTTGTACAAAGCTCAGAGGAAAAAAAAAATCTATCTGTACACTTAGAGGATTTTATGCAGGGATTTTTTCCTTAATAAGTCATAGTTAGTGAGAAAAAGAATGTGCCAAAACCTAGTATTTTAATTAAATAGTGTACATTTCTCACTGGGTTTGTTTGCTTTTCTGCATATGGATTCCTCTAAGGTCCTTAAAGCTAGCAAACCTGAATGCTTTTTAAGACGTTCCCCTGCAATATGTAATTGAAATTCCTTAAAATATTTAGAGAGTTCTAGAAGGGAATGTTCTGCAGCAATAAATTACTGTAGTGTCATGGTAGCAACGTACTGAGAGGGCAGAGTAGTTTTGAATTCCTATTCTTAGCTGCTTATAATTTTGTCTAGATACTGAATTTTTTTAGCATTAACTCCAAATTTTACCTTTGGAATGCCTTTTTTTCCTCTCTTCCATTTTAAAATTTAGCTCAGCATCATAAATTGAAAGCAGTTTTCTCCTAAAACTTCAAATTTGTCGTGCCTAAGACTGAATGAAAAAGGCTGGGTTTGTCTTTTTAAAGGAACAAAACACTGAAATATCAGCATCAGGAAAGATCATTTCTGTACACCTTGAATGCTTTTGCCACAGCCTCTGATCTTTTCCAGGCTGAACTAGGATATACCTTGATCTCACTAGGGAGAGAGATCATGTACCCACCTAATCGAGTGTTGGGATAGTCCCATAGAGCTCTACACATGTTCAGAGCCAATCACTTCACAGAATAAAACTTCCACTTATAAGATATTTAATTCATAAAGTAGGACCTCTAACATCCCTTCTCATTCTGTGTATTTCAGAATAAACCAGTACATAGCCGTACAGAATAGAAATCTTTACTATTATTTCTTAGGGTTGTGATTGATGAGACAAATCTCAAACATGTGGAGTGGAACGTAACTGTTCATCCCACATTTTCCTATCCTGAAACAGAAGATTGCTTCCCTTTTCAGACAGCTTTAAATCTTAGTTGTTTGGGACCATATTCTAAGATATTTAGGTGCCTCATTCCCATGCAGCTGCCTAATGAGGTATTAACATACAAGAGGCCTTCACATCACTTGAGAGGTCATTCCCTGTTATAAATTTTTATAATGCTTTCCCTGTTATAAATGTTTTTAAAGCTTCATCTTTCCTTTAGCTCATTCTAGATATTCCTGACTCTTGTTTGTCAGACTTTCCAGGGCTTCCCAAGACGACTCAGGGTAATTTCCTCTTTTCCCGCCAATCTGATTTTATGCATTTTAAAGAGTTATTGGGCAGATCGCTGCCCTCCCTAGCGGGCAATGCCAGCAGCACTGACATTGTTGCAATAGGGTGTTGAAGCAAAGCCACAGTTTCTATCTTGGGTGAGCCAGTACCTTTTTCCCAAAAAGATTCTCTGATTTCCCTGAATGTATACTCACAACAGACTGCTGCTCTGCCATTGCCACTCAGTAGCAAAAACACTGGGTACCAGGCCAAACTAACGAGGTGGATGGGTTGGATTAAATGATATTAAATATATATATATATATGAGGCATTAAGGAGTTAAATGGCTGAGCAGAAACAAACACTCTATTTTCTACCGATTTTTCATGAAGTTTTTTACAAAACAAACATGCTATAAAGTAAATTTATATGTGTATATAGCTAAGAGTGCCTGCAGAGCCTTGCTTCAGTACAGGCAATAGCAGCTGAAGCTCCAGCTGCGGGGCAGGGAAGGGGGAGTTCCTCTCTAATCTGCCAGTCCGCTCCGAGGCTGCCAGGCAGAGCAAGCAGAGGACACCCCAGCGACACACAGGCTGCTATCCCGGCAAGCGAAGGAGCCCGGCGGGGCCGGCACTGCCAGGCCCGGAGCAAGAACCGACGCAGACGGCGGCAGCGGGCAGGTGTCCCGGGCCCACGGGAGCCCCGGGGAGCCGCGTTTCTCCGGGGATGCTGCGGGCGGAGCCCACCGCGGCGCTCCGCCGGGCCGCGTCACAAGGACCCGCCCTCCTGGGGGCGGCGAGCCAGGTTATTACCTTCTAGTGCTTCTAACTCCTCTATTTCCTCTTTCCCGGTAAGCCCCCGACATTTCTCAGTACACTTAACAGTATCCGTAACAACTATTCCTTGAGGAAATTTTAATTACAACATTATTTGGAACTGTTGAATGTTTATTGTGACAAGACAAAGAACATGGGAAGGGAAGATTCATTGAAAAACAGGGGCTGACGAAAAGGTTGCTTTGCAAATATTTCTGGTGCATAAAAATCCACATTAAAAATGGAAAAGAGAAATCCTTAAAAAACCCAAAAAAAGTAAGGTGCCTGTACCTAGTATTGCTCTCAGAAAAGTGTTCATGCTAAACAAATTATAAGGGAGTTGAGGAAGGTGGAAGATGCAACAGTGCCAGATTAAAAATAAAGAAACAACAATAGTGCTGGAATTTTCTGGCACCTTTAACGATTACAGGCATTTATTTCAGGGCTGGAAATACTGGAAAATGATAATGTGACTAAGAAACAAAACTACACCACAACTTAAGAAGAGCAAACAGCAGTGCAGACTGGGATGTGTATTTAAGGGAAAAACAAACCAAGGAGGAAGGAATGAGAAAATGATAATAAAAACTTTGAAGGATATGGTATATCAATTAGAATAATAGGAAAGAAAATACGTGTTCAATTTAAAAGAATGGATGGATTATTCTTCCTCCCCACCTCATTACTGGCATCTGGTACAGAGAATAAATCCAGCAACTGTTTTCATAGTGCAGGGTCTTTGTTTCCTTTCTGCAAACAAGGAGTGTAGGTAGAAAACCACATTGATTTTAACGTGCAGATTCCATGTGTAGGAACCAGAGTGTATTCTTAATTAACCCTGTAAGGAACAAACCTGTCAGACTGACAACAGCAGAGACAGACTAGAGAAACCATTCGAAGTCATAGATGAAAATGATGAACGGTACTGAATTTATATTTGGGGGATCAGCTACATCTTAAATAAATCCAGATTTTTGATGACAAGTCAAGTTTCTACCAGTTATGGGGTCACTATTTCATGTAGTGACATCCAGAAGATCCAGGTATGTTTCAGGAACTTCAGGACGGTGTCCTCTAGCCACTGAGCCATTAAGCACAATCTGAAATTTTCAGGCTGTGTTTGCATTAGCAAACTTTGACACCCATCATAGCAGGGTACAAATAGACAGGCTCAGCCATTAAAAGAACCAAGCCTCAAAACAAAACAGTCCAATATTTCATCATGCCTCACTCTATCATTGTTAAAGTTCCTTTAGGAGTGTAATATTCCATAGGATGCTTCACAATAAAAAAGATCCCAGCTGGGGCTTTGATATCAAGAATATCAACTCCCCATGCAAGAATTCAGTGTAAGAAATTTCAGAAGAAGAAGACGCATGCTGCAGAAATCTCAGGAAATGGCCTTTCAAAGTGAGGCGAGATCACAGCTTCCCATTCTCATCCAAGTTAATTACTTAACCTCCTAGAAAAAGCAGCAGAAAAAATTGCTTACACATGACCTACAAAGAGCAAGCAACATAAAAGTGAAAAGAAAATCAGAACTGAGAGAATGCTTTTGCTTAGATGCTGGCCAATAGTGGTGGGAGACACCAAGTTACAGTGTTTTTACTGAGGTTAGCACAGTGGGACACAGATTTCTGAACTGAACTCTGGACACCAATATAGGCAAGATAGAGAACAGACAGATGCCAAGTTTCCATTTCAAAAACAGTTCAGCCACTTTAATTTACCTGCACCACGTTATATAGCTTAGTTCCCCTCTGCATGCTCCTTTGCATTCAGTTTATTTCCTCCTTCACACTCCAAATTTTGTGTTACGTCTTCAACTACTGAATCTTCTTCGTCTGCCTGTGAGCAGACAGAGCATTATATTTAAATTCCTGTTCTCATTTTGTTTAGTATTTCAATAAAGTACACCTCTTTTTTCCAGGCTGACAAGTGTGAAGGAGTGGGCAGCACCATGGAACGTGGCCCACGTACCCAGTGATTTCAGGTAATTTGAAGAGAGAAAGCTATTTGGGGGGGGGGGGAAGGAAAAAGCAAAAGGCAAAAAAAGAAAAAAAAAAAACACCTTTCTTATGATTTTCCTCTCTGTCAGAACGGAAAAACAAGCGTCAAAAGCCTTGCCTTGTGTTTTGTGTCAGCGCTAATTACATCCCTGCTGCTGCCGGCCAGTTCCGAGCGCTGCATCCCAGCAAGGGGGAAGGCCTCTATCTCCCTGCAGTGGGCAGACCCTCCTCTCCCGCGCCAGGAATGCCTCCGAGGGGGAGCGCGCTGCTGTTTTGACAATCCCTTTTTTTGCTGCCTGGCAGAGCTCCATCTCATTTCAGCAAAGGCAGTATTTCCACTCTGTCCTATATTCTGCCCCGGCTTCACAGCATCCCACGTTCTGACAGCCTTTTCCATTTTCAGTAATCCCTCTTTTTCAGTCTGTCTCACTGAAACAATGGAAATGTTAGACCCTAAAAACATTACAGAGCATGGACACGGCATCTTCACTTCTCTGAGTCTCACTGAAAATGAACAGAAAATAAGCAGAGCGACACTCTCCTCCACAGAAGTGAGAGTGGCAGATTCCAGCCCTTTGATAGCTGTCGATTTTGACTAATCCTGGTGGGTACATTTAAATCCTTGTTAAGGGCTTCCACATTCATTAAAAATAAATCCAGTAGTTATTTGGCTGTGTAATTATTATGGATAATTTGCAATTAAGCAATTGGCCTCTGACGAAGGGACAGATAATTGACCAGCCTGGTCTGGCATTTTAGAATGGGGTGGGGGGTAATTAAGTAAATCCAGTCAGCTAAATGTCCTCCTTCCCTCTACATCTTTTCCCACCTTTAAATGCAAACCAGACCTCATGCAGCTGTGCAGGCCATGGGAGTCTAAGCCTATTAAAGAAATCTTTTAATGACTGTAAAACTACCACTAATTGAAATAAAAATATTTTCACACTATTTTCACATTGTGCAAATGGATCCAAAAATAATTCTTAATGCAATACATGGTGCACAAACTGCTCTGCTTGACAAGTGCAACATTTAATTTGCACTAATTAGTCCAAAGCGGGGGCAGTGTGAAATTAACATGATTCATTAATTCTGTGGTTTATGTTTTACATACCATGTGTTTACATTTCAAAACTATTAGGTTCTCTGCAACCCAACACACCACACTTCTGAAATTAACAGGTTCAAAAAGTTCTCCCCACATCTCTTTGGGTGCATTCAGATTTGATTTTTGGATTTGCACCTTGTCTATTTGTTTCAAAACAATTGGTCGCTTTTATTTTGCATGGTTTCTTCATTTGTCCTAATCTTGGCCTCAGCTTCTTTCTGACAGAATAATCTTTTGGGTGGCTCAGGTCACTGTGGGATAAGCATGAACAGAGCAGCAGGTGAAGAAGCAATTTTCAAGAAGCAATTTTCAAACTACTGTATGTTCTAAAAAAATTTAATAAATCCTTCGTATCGACTAAATCTGAAGTTTTCATGATGCTGCTCCAATATTTGCTCCCATAATGATATCAGGGAGATGTTCATTAAAGATCTAATCCAGAGCCCCATGAAAGTCAACAGACAGACTTCCACTGCCTTCAGAAGGCATAAATATACCAGCTTCTCTTTCTGCGGCAGAACATAGGACTCCAAGAACCGTAACATTGACCAAGTTGTCTTACAGAATAAATTATCTTCAAGTGAATTGTGCTGAAAAGCATTTAAAAATATATCAGATGTAGCTAAATAGTACACTTCTACAAATTAAGGTGCCAAAATTGTATTTATGTTGTTGGACATACTCCCGAAGTCAAATGTGGTCCATTGTTTCCTGGGATACAGGTACATTTCTACAGAGACACAGAGCAATACTACACCAAGGATTAGGTGTAACATTAAACATACTATGAACTTTGTTTACTTGTTGTCAATAATGATTGGTAATGAAGTAACAATGCCTGTCTCTGAGAGCTCTAAAAATCCAGTGGACAATTTGTAAACATTATCTGGCCTCACACAGATGTGGTGGCTGACCTACCCCTACAAATACCTCTTCAGTAGTCTCAGAAATACAGCAAACAGATGTGCTAAGATTTCCCCATCTCCCCCAGTCATGAGAAATTGAGGCTGTTCTCTGTACCTAAAGGTGCTGGACAAGGTACCTTGAGGCACGGAAGAGCAGCTCCTGTAACTGGTGGGCAAATGACAGGACAGCATGGCAGAAAGGATGCCTGGACTGGGTGGTACAACACCCCACTAAACACGCAGACATTGAGCACAGATGTCTGGTAGAGCCAAGAAAGCAGCACAGGCAGAAGATGGCCACTCAAGGACTCAGAAACACCTCAGCAAAGGTAAGAGGTGAAGCATTACAAACTGTAAGTTTGCTCAGCCAGGGTTCCTGGAGGAGCATGGTAGGAAGTGGTCACTTGAGGGTCCTCACAAAAAAAGGGAAGGAGGAAGACTCTCTACAGTGACTTTCAAAGTGTAAGAAAAGAGAAAGGAGAGATTTTAAATGATACAAGCCTGATAAAAGCTAATGCCTTCCATACTATCTAAAGTAACCTGATAAGATTTGTAAGAACCAACTGAGGCGGAAAGCAGTTAAGACTGGGGGGGATTCGCAGTTCTACAGTAAAAAAAAAAAAAAATCCTACTTAAAAACAGCCACTTTGAGTGCAACTTTCATCTCCTGTCGAAGTCTTCTGATTTTTTTCTCCCCCCAGTATAAAAACTGTGTGGTTTTTTGGTCAGTAACCAAAGTCAAGTAAGCAGTAGGAGTAACAGGACTATTTTCTTCTCATAGAGACAAACTAAGCTCAGGTTGGGCCCGCACTGCAGATCAGAACATGGCCGTATCAGTTACCTTGTTCAGAGTAGCAGGGACAGACTAAATGCACACACACAGCTTCATTGTTAGCAAATGTCTCATTAAGACAAAGCCATAATTTAAAAACAGAAAACTGCTTATTCACAAATCTTCCATTTGGCAAGAATTTCTGATTGGCTGTGCACCTTTAAATGACTTATTTGTGTCAGTCTGTTTCAGGCTATATCTGGAGCACGCAATGTCATCAAGAAGTGCTATTTGATTACAGTGCAGTACTTTGGGTGGCTTTTAGAAAGCAATAAATTATAGCATTACCATGTACCGTGCATAACATCTCTGTGCCACTTAGCAAGTATGAGGCCAAAATGAACACTCTAACCTTGAAAATACATGATTAAAGTGCTGCCTCGTGGATTGATATACAAAATGGCTAAGTTTAGTGATCCTTCAAATCCTGATTCCCTGGCGAGCACAAAGGGTTCTGCTGTGCTGGACTGTGCCAGCCACTGCACAGGGCATAAAAGATGTGATGCCTTCAGGAGTACAGGGGCTACTTGGAGTAAGGAAAGGCACTTAGAAGAAAATTTGTATCCTTTGGTAAGGTGCAGACACTTACCAGCATAAACTTAAGCCTGTTCTTAAAAGCTGTAGTCAGGCAAACGTTCCTACAGGTAAACAGGATGGTACTGAAATATCCTCAGTCAAAGCTGGGCCTACACAGAAACAAGGGGTACCAGTTTAGAAGGTAGGCAACTGCACTGCTATAATCAACTAACTGTCTCACTATTTAAAACACAGTTTCTGTGCACCTTGAAATAACACACAAAGATCTTTCTAGCACTATTAGGAGATTCAGCTGCCAGTACCTTATAAGTAAAAGGAAATATAAACTCAAAGCATTGTGTCATGTAAGACAGCTGCACCACCAGCTGCTTAACAAAGAAAAGGAAAGTAGCATTTTTTCTGATATACTTTTATCAACACTTTTGCCAGAAAAAGAAGTTCACTCACATGTCTGTGTCCTAAAGTCACTTTTTGTTTGAGTGACTCAACCATTGCTGACTCCAATATGTTGTTTCCACAGGAATCATAAACATGAATGGCCTACAGCCAAACACTTTTGATATATATTAAATGAGCTACATGGCCAAATGGTACTGGGTTTGTTTTCATGTAGAGAGACACAGACTGCATTTGTGCACCATTCTGATTCTATTTAAATCTGTGAAAAACTTAACTCTCTCTTGAGGTACCCTTTTACCTTTTCAAGTGCATCTTTTGATTCCCTAAAGTGCCTGCTTAAAAATGGATCTTTATCTGCATATGGAAGTGCATATTTTATGGGCAGTAGGCTATTACTGCTATATCTTAACACCTATGGATGTGTGCACCCGTCTGTTTGACTGCTAGCAATACAGAGATAGTCCTGTGTCAGGGCCTGCTTGAGACTCGAACAAGAAAAGGGGCATATTCAAATCTGGTATTTGGTGCAGGGGATAGCAGGGTGTTTGTAATTCCACGCTGCCCCCTTCTACTGGGAAACTTGTAAAATCTCACTCGCAGTGAGATGGAAAGGATTTGCACAGCTCTAATAGAAATGCTCGACTAAGATAGATGGGTCTGAGAGTGTCACATGGCCTTCCTGAGCATAAGTTATGTTACTAAATCAGCATATTGATTTGGGAACACAGCGTCCTGGAATTCTGAAAATGTCAGGCACAGTCTCAGTGCTTCACTTCTTTAAAATCAAATTAATTTAGCCAGCTTACTCCGGAGAAGAAATGACGATGTCAGATACATGCAAAAAGCAGGGTGTCAGGCACTACAAGTCCCACTGCCTCTGATTGTTTCGAAAGGAAACACTGGAAAGGAAATAGCTGGGTTGTCACCTAGTTCTTCCTTGGTGGAAACCACCACCACAGGTAACGTGGATCTCTGCTTATGTGAACTCAGGTGTCCTGGGGCCTCACATCTCTCCATGGATCTTTGGCGATTCCCAAGGTGGAGACAATCAATGAGGTTGAGAGGTAGAATTATATGATTACCTGTGATGGTACTAATCCATCTACCTTACCCATGGGCTACATTTGAGATTAAAGGCTGAGACAGCCCATGCTCTTGCACTGTGTTCTTCCATTCTGTACTCATACCTAATCAAGTGTACTAATCCACAAATGTATGGTCAAGGTTGCAGCATCTGGTGTGAACAGAACACTTTCAGCAAGCGGGGCCCATCAGCATGAATAAATTTATAGACATTAGTCATGTATATTTAGTTGATAGAATAGTTAGAATATTGGCACAAGTTGCTTCTGGGGAAAAAGAGAGTCTACCAAAACATATTACACCAAGTGGACATTTTCTTCCTACCTGACTTGACAAAACATACAAGCATACACTGGATGTAAGGAAAAGGAGCAACTGGGAAGTTTCAGAGAACAAAACTGATTTATGTTCTTGACTAGTAGTACCAACACATTGTGTTCTGACCCCACAAGACATCGCGCTGAGCTTTGATTCCAACACCACAGGGACCAGGTGAAGCATGGGAACCCCAGCGAGATACAAACTCCAACCCTGCCGTGCCATACACGAAGAGTGGGACTGGAGAAGCTCTGCTGCTAATCAACCCTTCAGAGCATGTGTTAGCTCCCTGGCAAAGGAGAGGTCACTACAACACAGGCCAGATGCAGACCACTCACTCCAACCTCCCACAGCTCCTTGTGCAGGCTCCCTGACCTACAGGTTTGACTTGGTCAATACTATTACAGACATCTCCCTGCAGGCTTTGCTGTCCTTGAGCTGAACACCCCTTTTCTATGTTGAAAAGCTCACTAAAACTAGAGATGACTTAGGCATCACTAGAGAGATCTGAGTGTCACCAAGACAGAGCCAGATATATCAGGATGCTGCAGCCAGGCAGAGACAGGAGGACCTTGTCTGCCTGTACACTTTGAGGATGAGCTGGGCAGGCTGTTATCTACTGCAAGTGAAAGTGCACAGCCACAACTTCCTGATACTGTGAGCTAGCAAAAGAGGGGGAAAAAAATCTTGAATATATTATCAAGACAACTACAGTTTCTTCACTAGATTTCAGCAGAGAAAATCTGTACAGACAGCCTGGCAGCTGCCCTGCCCTTCTTCTCTAAGGCAATGATGAAATATAACCACACAAATTTCCTTGCTAGTATAAACTAGAGGATTCATATTATTTGTATTTGAAATAGGATTATGCAAAGGAGAGCTGGATTGCAAGTTCTTTGATGGGGAAGTGGGAAAAGCAGTTCTTGGTCTCGGCAGACCACAAACTCCTTCAAAATAATATAACAAAAGGTGATGATGTTTCCTCTGGAAAGCATTATACATGGCAAAAATCTATTTAGCATTTACAGAAACTGAGCAAAAGAGAATAGAGATCTTAGGAACTTATCAGGTTCAGTGAAGAGAGTGGGTAGCAGTCAATAACCAACAGTGTAACATGTAGCACAAATACCTGTGTCCACTGCAGTTAATACAAATAACTCCCTCATACCTCAGACATTGCTTTCCATGTGTTCCTTTTGCCCCTGAGAGCTCCCCTTGGCTTCGCTAAATATAGACAAGCCTTCATGTGCATCAATAGCCAGCCTTAGTGTCAGCTTTCTGCTTCCCATTTCTCATGGCAGTGGGAGTGGTACATTACATCACCCAGGACCCTGATATTTATGCTCCTTCTCTCTCCTGCATGAGTAATAACCCATAGCACCATCAGCTCTGCTGTACTTTGTGATGTTTCTCCCTGTCATGGTTTAACCCCAGCTGGCAACTAAGCCCCATGCAGCCACTTGCTTACTCCCCACTGGTGGGAATGGGGGAAGAGAATCAAAATGCAAAAGCAAGAAAATTCATGGAGTACACAGATTTATAGAATGCTTTGTGTTGGAAGGAACTTAAGTATCACCTAGTCCCCACCCCCCTGCAATGGGCAAAGACACCTTCCACTAGACCAGATTGCTCAAAGCCCCATCCAACCTGGCCTTGAAATGCAGCACAAATGCAAAGAAGAGCTGGACTGTAGGTTTTTGATGGTGAAGTGGGAAGGTCTCAGCAGGCCAAAATATCCTTTGAAAGAATATAACAAAAGGTGATGATGTTTAATAGCCAAAGCAAAAGCCGTGTGCCAGAAAGCAAAGCAAGGAGTTAATTCATCACTTCCCATGCGCAGGCAGGTGTTCAGCCACCTCAGGAAAGCAGGGCTCCTTCACACACAGCAGTTATTTGGGAAGAAAAACATTATCACTCCAAATGACCCCATCTTCCTTCTTCTTCCCCCAGCTCTATATGCTGACCACGATGAGACCTTTTGGTTTGGGATATCCCTTGGGTCAGTTGGGGTCAGTTGTCTTGGCCTTGTCCCCTCCCAACTCCTTGTACACCCCCAGGCTCCTTGCTGGTGGGGTAGGATGAGGCACAGAAAAGGCCTTGACTCTGTGTAAGTGCTGCTCAGCAGTAACAAAACATCCCTGTGTTACCAACACTATTCTCACACTAAATCCAAATCATGGCACTGCAACAACTACTAAGAAAATTAACTATCCCAGCCAAAACCAGTACACTCTACATCTTTCCTTGGCTAAGGGGAAGGCAATTCCCCAGAAGAGGCTTCTCTCCACTGTCAGGAATGTTCTCAGTTCTGGCTGCTCAGGCATACAAAGATGTTAAAAAATATCATTAAATCAAAGCTAATCAGATGGCTCCCTGTTTGTCTCAAGACACTGTTCAGACTTCTTCATTTAAAACCCTCCATAGATTTGGCTTAATCTGCTTCACAACTCCTTCTTTTCCAATTCCTCCACTTATCTAATATCGCTTTTTCTTTGTCATTTCCCATGCCCTTCTGACACAGCCTTCCTGTAAGTTTTCACCTCATCTCACCAATGATTTTCAAGCCCTGTCTGAGGATGCATTCCTTTTCTCCTCTGTGTCTTAATTTCTCTCCTTGAAAAGCAAGATCTATTTCAGATCTGCTGCCTCCACGAAGACAGGGAACAATGTGAGCATGCTACAGTCACACTTGTGTCCTAGCCAACGAGGGCATTGCTAAGAGGATAAATTGAGATGCCACAATATACCTGTTCTCCTCTGAAGCTTTCTATGCTCCTCGGGTGGTCTCGTGCTGGACCCTCCACACAACCCCAGATTTTACAGATTGCAGGTAGGTGGCTTTTGATGCTACATTGCTTAGATCTCATGTTGAACATGATAAATCATTCCTATTCCTTAGTCCTGATTATTTTCCCTCCTATATCGCATGAAATAAGCTGGCATTACCATAAAACACTAAATCCCCAGGACTGTATTTAGTATTTCTTACTTTTCATGCCCTTCCCCCACCCACATTCACACACTGAACCTCCTTTGTAGGCAGTCATGGATTCCTATCATCTCAGGATCAGAGCACTATGCATCCATCAAGAAGGGTAAAATATTCACAGGAAGAGACTACAAGATGAGGAAGAGGTCCAGAATGCTTAATATGTGTTAGAGGAACAGATGTACACAGAAAATAAAAGTTCTGCAAACTGCAATAAAAATTTCCCCCACAACAGGAACTGTGCATTTTTCCATGGCTGTCATAGATTTCATGGAACCAGTGAAATCTAGCCATTTTCAGAAATCCCATGAAATTTACCTTTTCACCTGAATCCACACAAAAGCAGAATTTTTCCATAAGAGCCCTCATAAAATTGACACATTTTCTTAGAACACTCCATGAAATAATACAGAATATTCCAGTTTCTTTTAGCCTAGTCTCTCACTGCACCTCTTAAAATTACAATCTCAGCTACTGAAATTTTACATTTCTTCCTTTCAGAAAAATAGATTATGCAAAAATATAATAGGCATGAAAATACCCTCCTGTAGGAAGGAAACCAGAAGCCCTCATAAATGTATTATAATTAGCACAGAAAGTTTTAGTTTATATACAGTGAATTCCTACCAGCTCAAAAGCAGCCTCAACTGAACATTCCTCTTCTGACTATGGAAAAATTGACATTACAGAAACTGTTATGCTTCAATAATGTACTCAAGTTTCTAATGGTGCTCCCTAGTTCACTTTTTTTAGGAAAGCAGATAAAGGATGAAGCTACCATTCTGGGAGCCGACCAGCAGCGAAGAACTGCAAAGGAGGAAGTGCCACCACAAACAAGAAACTTCAGGAGGGAGATACAACACGGTTAATTTATTCTCTAAACATACTATAATTTGCTAAAATAAATTATCAGATCTAACAAAAAGGAGCAGACGCTGCGGCCTAAGTGTTCATTAAGCTTCCAGAGCGACAGCTGAGCCATTTGTTCTGGCTGAAAACAAATCAATACAACAACTCAAACCCTTCCATACACAAGTTGGTCAGCAGGCATCTCAAATCACAACCCACCTCAGGTCCCATTATTGCAGTTAGTTCCATTCACTCTTCAGCAAGACTACTGCCCAAGAAGGAACCAAAAATCAAGGTTCTTTCCATGGTCTACAATTAAGTGTTGATCCAAAAGCAACACAATCAGCAGGATTCAACACAATATCAGCAGGATTTAACCGTGGCAGTCAATCTAAACTCAAGAGATTTCATGCAAGGCAAAATAAACAGTTTAGGGGAGTTGATAGTGCTGCTGAGAAACTTCTACAGGAGACAGATGCCAGTGAAGACAAGGAACAGAAGACATAGTAGCAGGAAGATAATGGCCTAAAAAGAGCAGATTAACACGCCCCTAAATTAAAGGTCTTCAAATTGATTGGGCACAATGCATTTCAACTCAGGAATCTTACATGGCCGCTTGAGAGCTCTCCCAGTCATGGGACAGTCACCTTTGAGAATGCAAGAATAGAAGATGAGGTACTAAAAGGCTGGGAAAAAGTAAACAGAATATCCAGCTCTGCAAAGCCGGGGGAGCAGAACTAAGGAGTTACAAGCCAGTCTTCAATCCTCAGAAAAACACAAGAGCAAGTATTCAAACTACTTGTAAGTGCCTAGAAGATAATATGGAAATGAATAGCAGCTAGTATGGATTTCTAGAGAATAAATCCTGTCAAATCAATGTAATTTCTTTCTGCCATATGGGAACAAGCCTTGTGGCAGAAGCAGAGCAGGAGATGTCACGTTTCCCGATTCAGTAAAGCTTGTGGTGCTGTCTCAAATGTCACTCTCACGCACACTAACAAAACACGGTCTGAACAAAATTGCAAGACAGGTACGAAGGTGGCTGGGCGTAATGTCTAGAGAAAGTTATCATTTGCCCATAGTCGAAGCCGTCTAGGGGGACAGGAGGATTAAAAAACTCTGCTGTGGATATGATCGTGTTTTAGTACTTTCATAAATCATCTGGCCATGACACAGCACACTTACTGTGCTTGCAGACTATACAAATGGCATGCATAGCACAACTGCAAGCACAGAGGCTCAGAGTTTGAAGAGATGCTGACAAATAATCATGGTGTCAAGAAAAGCAATGACACTTAATGGGGGATGGAAAGGAAGAGACTGCAAGGCAGAGATGGTCTAACTGGAGAGCCCCAGAAGAAAAGCAGTGGAAGCAACCAGAGGTCCAGAAAATGTGTCCAGAGGAAGAGATCTGAAAACTCCGGGGTCTTCAAAAATGAGAATTCCTGGGAAGGCAATTTTCAGACTTTGAATGTGTAAGAGTTTGTCACACACAGTGTTCTTGCACGTTACAGAGTTTGATGAATAACAGCTTTAATTTGCAGCAAGACAGATGCAGGTCAGACATTACAGAAAAGCATTTATAATAACAAAGATAGTGAAGCACTGGGATGGAGCCTGGGAAAACTATGGAATCTGGAACCTCTATTACCAGATGTTTTTAAGGACAGCCTAGAAAAAAACCCAGTTCTTTGAGGAATGATATAAATATAACCAATCCTGTAGAAGGGGGACTTGTTGAGGCCCCTTCCAGCCCTACTTTTCTAAATGTCAGATGTTCTTCTATGTTTTAAAGCCTCAAACCACCGAAGTATATAAACATACAAGTAATCCCATTGACTTCAAAGCAAGTACATATGGGATTTAAGCATATATATATGTATAACTTGCCAGATCAGTGTAGCCAAAGGAAGTATCTTGCAAAAGTGACTGCATTTGTTTAAACTGCCCTAGATATATATCAGCATTATATTTAAAATGTGGTTTCCTAGATTTCACAGACTGTCTGTAGAAGAACACCGTGGATTTGTGCTACAGCCTTCTAAACAATTGTTCGTTAGCATGAACCTTGTAAAACAGTGTCTATATTCATTGAAGATGGCTGGGGGCAAAAACAGAAAAAAAAGAAACAGGCAAAAAAAGGTCCAAATGGAGAAATAACATGCTGAGAATGCCAGTATTTTCTGCTTATAACAGTATATATTTTTTCTTTTAATTTTTTTTTTGGGTAAGCCAGGTTGCATACAGACAGTTTCAATATGTAGTATCTGTAATGTTGAGGACACTAGATTATAAACATGTACAGAAAAGTGGAAAGCTTCTTCAACTGTCTCTCACACCTCCTTCCATATGTTATCACCAAATGTTTTATTGTATGCCAATTTTCAGCAGATACCATTGGAAACAATATTTACTTTGCACAAAATTCAGTAAGATTCATTGTAAATTATTAACCATCCTCCCCCTCTGTCTCTACTGTATTTCTACCTTTTTTTAGGGGGGAGGATGGTGTGCAGGAGTCCAACAACATTAAGTGCCATTTCACCGTAAAGGATAAGCATGGTTCAATGCTACTTCGTTTGACCATTGCATTGGAGTTGAGACTGGCATATATGTTCCAGAAGACTGAAGGATACTTTGGCATGCCTTAAGAACTGGTTGGGCAGGAAGAACACATTGGAGACTGAGCCTTGCCCTTGCCCTGGCTGTGTATTACCTGTTAACCATTTATTTTTTCCTTGATTTACACAATAAATCCTCCTAGAAAGATAAGGTGCACATATTAGAAGCACCTACAATTATATACACCTCCATCTTCCTCAGAGCTGTCAAGAAACCGGAAAATGGAAAAGGAAAAACATAACCCCCATTACTGAAAAAGAAAGAAACACCAAGGGAACTACAGGCTGATCAGTTTCACAACTGTGCCCAACAGCATCATGGAGCAGATCCTTCTGGAAACTATGCTAAGGCACATGGAAAATGAGGACATGATTAATGACAATCAACATGGCTTCACTAAGGGCAAATCATGGCTGACAAATTTGGTGACCTTCTATAATAGGGTTACAACACTGGCAGGTGATGGAAGAGGGACTTACATCATGTACCTGAACTTGTACAAAACACTTGGTTCTGTCCTGCTTGATATCCTTGTCTCTAAACTGTAGAGACATGGATTTGATGGATGGACCACTCGATAGATAAGGAACTGGATGGATGGTCACACTCAAAGAGTTGTGGTCAATGATTTGACGTCCAAGTGGAGAGCAGTGATGAGTGGTGTTCTTTAGGAGTTGGTATTGGGACCAGTGATGTTTGGCATCACTGGGAAGGGATGCCATCCAGAGGGACCCGGACTGGCTTTAGACGTGGTCTGTGCAAACTTGATGAAGTTCAACAAGTCCAACAGGTCTTGCACCTGGGTCATTGCAACACCCAGTGTCAATATGGGCTGGGTGGAGAATGGATTGAGAGCATCCCTGAGGAGAAAGGCTTGAGGATGTTGGTTGATGAGACTCTCAACATGAACCATCAATGTGCACTTGCAGTCCAGAAAGCCAACTGTGTCCTGGGCTGCATCAAAAGCAGTGCAGGCAGCAGGGCAAGGGAGGGGATCCTGCCCTTCTACTCTCGTGAGACCCCACCTGAACACTGCATTCAGCTCTGGGGCTCCCAACTGTGTAGGGATAGGAGAAGGTGGAATGGCCTCAAACTGATGGAGGGTAGGTTTAGAGTAGATATTAGGAAGAAATTCTTCACTATGAGGGTGGTGAGGCACTGGAACAGGTTGCCCAGACAAGCTGTGGATGCCTCATCGCTGGAAGTGTTCAAGGCCAGGTTGGATGGGGCTTTGAGTAACGTGGTCTAGTTGAAAGTGTCCCTGTCCATGGTGGGGGCTGGAATAAGATGGTCTTTAAGATCCCTTCCAACCCAAGCCATTCTATGACTCTATGAAATTACATTCCCTAGCAACAACCCTTCCTTAAAAACCACCTGATTAAAGAAAAGACAGTTCTCTGATTTCTGGAGCCCTATGCAAACCAGCTCTCTTGGATAGGGAGAAAAGTGGATTTTCAGAGTATGAGATCCTATAAATATACATATACAAGGAATACCTCCAACACTGCCTCCTTCAGCAGACTGAACACTTGAGTACGATTAGAACCAAAACCTCTAACATGCTGCTTCAGATTAGGAAGGATACCACACAGCCAAAAGTCACATCAGCTATGACTGTGAAAGGAAAACATAAAATCTGGAACTGCATCTGGAAACAGGCAGGCAGCCACCACGGTTGCCAAAATACTGCTCTCATGTGTAGAGAAAGTCTTGTAAAACCAGAAAAACCAATGCATTTCTGAATTTCTTTTTCAGGTACAGGTCAAGGCAAGTTTCCCATGAAACTGTGAATTCCCACAAAGATGGGAAGAATCTCCATTGCAAAGAATAACAAGCTAATCCAGGCACAAATGGAGAGCAAATGAAACAGGACATGGAGAAAAGCCCCTGCCTGCATTAAGCTTTGCCAGGTCCCACACAAACCACCAGTTCCTTCCAACTGGTCTGCCAGCAATTTTGACTTGGCTTCTTAATTCCCAGCAGGGGAAAACAATCAATCAAACAAAAAATCCACCTCCCCAATATGCACAAACAACATTCAACACTTTTTTGTCAGGTTTATCTGAAAATATTGCCGGTGAAACATACAGCCCCACACAGAACGCCTTCTGCCACTCACGTCCTCCCTTTAAAAGATCTTGCAAATGCTTAAAGCAATTGTCTGCCTTGTGCTCGTGCCCTGACATAAGAATTTCTCGTTTGCTTCTAGAAATGACTTAAGGGTTTGCTATCCATTTTGGAGCAGTGTACTTTTAACATATTTTATTACTATGACTTATACTCAAGATGTGAAAACAGAACAGCTCACAGAACTATCATTTAAATCCACTGATAACTTCATGTTTCACACAGCTAATACAATCTTTTGACCTACCAATCCAAATAACATTTAAAAGCTTGAGTGGCAAGGCGCTGTCTGCTCAGGGCTGCTGATACAGAAAGTCCCTGTATAAATCACAATATCACAGAAGTCACGAAAACTGTGAATTTTGGTGTCAGCTGTGAAAATATTCCATCTGGTTTCTGTCTTGTAGAAAAATGTTTAAAATCTGTCTAAGTACAGGAAGTTTATTTTTGCTTCATCAGTGCAGCAGAAGTAAGCAGTGTAAGACTGGTGAATAGTGCCTCAGAGCTCTGATATTGCTCCAGGTGCTTGCGAGGTTTCCAAAACAACATTTTGGGTTTCATTCAGACATCCAACTGCACCACTATTTAATTTCACACCCTTAATCCAGACTGAGCAACTTACTGAGTGCATTTCTAATAGTTACACTTGAAAATATAACAAAAGCAATAATAGGGCCCAGAACATCAATGGGCTAAAACTGACTTTGACAGCATATTCTGGGCAGAGGGCTGGTGTTGTGAATACATCTGCATCAATAAGCATTTGCTTCCCTTACATGTTAGATCCCTACTAGTAGTAAGGCACTAGTAAAGCCAGACAATTCACCCAAACACCTACTTGCAAATTCTGGAGTTTAGGCAGCCAGTTTCAGAAGGCTGGGGCCCTGGCTCTTTTTATGCAGCTCTTGACAGGGACTGATTTTATACTTTCACTTTATTTCTCTTTTTCATTTAGGCCATTCATCTATTTAATGGAAACTGCATAGAAAAATTATGATTAAAAAATCACACAAAAGATATATTACTTTTTAAATCCCCATCACTACCATTACCCCATCCCAGCCAATGTGACATTCAGCAAAGAGCCCAATATTCATTTTATTTATACTCTGTCACCTTCCTGAGATTCCTGACAACTGGGATCTCTATACAGTATTAGTCAGATCTAGTATAACAAGAGAGCAAGAAGCCAACATAAGAAGGAAAAGGACACAGTGGTGCAAGAGAAATTCAAGATTTCCAAGGACTAGGCTTTTCAAAGGTGCCTAGAACAGACGCAGAGCTATTTTCAAAGGAGCTGGTAAAAGACCAACACCCACCAGGAGCTGGTTTGCTTACCCCCTTTTGCTTCCCCTCCCTTCCTCTGGCACCTGAGCAAAGGCTTTAAGCACGTGGCCAGGTGGAGGGCTCATTTCATAGCTCAGCGGGGTGCGGTTTGCGTGGAAGAGCTTGATAGCACCTTCTAGGGTAAACACCTGTGAGGAGACTGTCTGGGTCAAAAGGAACTTTTGAGTGATTTGATAATTTAATGAAAAAATGAATGCCCTAGGAAAGCCTTGCCAGTCCTAGGTTACTGCATGACAGCAAGACCTTTAAAACAAAGTATAAACTCCTCCTTCAGTCTGCAATGCCTCCCACAGGAAAAGCTCACCGTCACACACATTTTAATCCATGGGTGGAAGTGCTGCTCCTTCAGCTTGTTACAGCAGGTAACTCTCCTGTTTCCAAGCCTCCATTATCTGACTGTCTTTTCCCACACCTCCACCCACGCTAGCAGGTTCTTTGTTCCCCAGGGGATTGCTTTTGCAGAGGGCAAAGAGTGACTGGAATAGGCAGGAGGCACCTGCCACTGTTGCTTTTCCTTCCCAGGTGACTCCCAGTTTTTTATTTTCCTACTGCACTTCATGTGCAGGGGGAACAAGGGTAAAGAGGCCTTTAAAAGATAGTAGGGAACTGCTGTGGTGGTTTCAAGATGGAGCATGCAATTGCTATTTTTGATTGTGTTAACCCAGGCGTAATTATGTAATTATCCACAAAAATTTAGTCAGAGTTTTGCATATCTAAATCATTAACTTTAACAATTGACAGACTGCTTTGATTAGTATTTTCACAGACTAGCATAGCATACATTTGTCAGCTTTCCTATGATTAGTTGTAATTTGGAATTTGTTTATGCAAAATGTTTTTATTGCTCGTTTGGGGGGGAGGGAAAAAAAGGAGGGCAGAAAAGACATGTTTATCCTGTCAGGAGATCCTACAGAACTTACTAGGGATGCTGCAAATGTATTTTTGCTGTGCTTTAATGTCATTTATTTGGTGAACTGATACAGCAAACATTGGCTTGTACTTGTTAAGGAGAACAAGAACTCTGGGTGAGCACCTTTTGCCATACAAAATATTTTAATCAAAGTTTAAGTAAATTAATTCAGAAGCACCAAGCACGTTATGCAGTGCCGTATTGTAAGTCTATTGCTTTCCAAAAACAATACTGGTGCATCATGCAATCAGTGTGAACACTTTAAAATGCTGCTTGTGTCAAATACTATAACGCCAGCTCAGCCTTTTCATTCAGCATTGTAATCGATATCATAATTTAAGATGCAGTTTGTGAAGCTAAGCAATAACTAATTATTCCATCCTGCACCTGCTGGTGGATCAGTTTCTGCGTTAAGCTCTCCAAAAGAGAAATCTGAAAGCCGCAGAGTTTATCCTTCACAAAGCAAACCCTACTGTAGCAGAGTTGTGTTGACGTGAGGAACCACAATGACTTTGAAGTACTGTGGTGTGGAGTCTTGGTGATTCCTGTTACCCAACAGAGCTGAAGTGCCAGAAAGGTTTTCACTTTCTTACTCTGATTCCCAAGCAAAGGACACATGTGCCAAAATGCATCTTAAAACAATGCACACATTACCTCCAGACATTTTGACTGGATTAGTGCCACCATTTTTCAGTGGCTGGTGGGCACGGCTTTTTCTCTGGCTGGCAGGGAGTTCAGGTAAGATCACAATTTTACCTTGCACCACCATTAGGACTTCCACATCCTGAAGCACTATGAGTCTTTGTGTTATCCTCTTTCATACAAATAATTTTAAAAATTGAGTGAACTGACTGCTTTTTGTGAAAATTCTCCTATCCAACAGCCTCTCCCTGACTACTTGATCAACATTCACATGATTTCACAGAGAGGCACGGGAAGCATGTTTTGACTTCATAACCAATGACAGATTATGATTTACAACTTCATCTCTGCCATGGTAGCTGCAGTTTGGTAATTACAGTTAAAACTTACACACTTTCCACATGAACCTCAGAGACCACTGTGATGGACACAGCATAAATCCCAGCTTTGCAGATCCCACATATGTTTAAGAACCTCTGTGACTGCTAAAAAAGCTGTTAGCAGGGAAACCTTCTAACTTTCCCAGCACTTCTGTGAGATTTCTCTCCTTCTCTCTTTTTTCCCAAGCAAAACTATTAGAAACAATTCTAGGAGTTTTTGTAAACTAATTAGTATTGTGCAGCTGTGTACTTTGTTTTGGATTTCTTAGGAGATATTTTAGGATGAATGTTTTGAGGAACTGACCAATGGGTTTGGTAGGTGGCTAAGCTCGAGGTCGAGTTACCTCTTGCAGCTTTCTGTGAACATCAGAAGCAAGAAGCAAGAAGCAAGCTACATTCATAGAGCCGTTCTGTATGTTAATAAATAGTTCATTTGCTTTGCCTTATTCACCCTGGACTCCATGTCGCTGTTAATGAGACACTGCGACAAACCTCACCTAGTAAGACTTCAGCTTTCTTCATCAGAAGGGGAGGCTTGCTTCAGAGACACATAAACAATTAATTTGAAAGACACATTAGATGGATTTTTTTATTATTATTCCTAAATCATTTCATATATAGATATATAGATAGATATAGATATATAAAAATAGTATGCTTAGATTATCTAAGCCTCATCATTCAACATTCTCTGCTCAGGTACCTGATGCCCAGTTTTAAAATCTCACTTCCTAGGTATAGCTGACTGCTGGCATATTCACTGCATCAGCCCTCAAAAGGCTGGCTCGCTGTTTGGAATTCATGGGGAGCAGCCCCGTCTGTCTTTGTAGGAATTTTGGCTGTACGACTGAGTACATGAAAATCAGGGAAGCCAGAAGAAAAGAATGATCTGTTACCTGAGTTTCTTTCACTATTTGAAATCCATTGAAAGAGAGGCATCTTTGTAGCACAAGCTGTTGGCAACTCCTCTCTCCAGAGCGCATCATCAGTCCCAAGCTTGCGGTCTTTTATTCTTTTAATTTTAATTGGTAGCTCCTGCCTAGAAACCAGTTGGGAATTGAATTGCCTGTGTGTTCCCCATGCTCCAGAGCAATTGCCTGTATATTCCATGTGCCTCCAAGCAGTTGCCAGCCTGCTCCTCATTCTTCCTAGTAAATGCCAGTAATCTGTGCACTGGTGTGTAAAACTTACAGTACTTGATTACGTCAGGAAGGAGAACAGCACAAATTGTGGTATATGTTTCTATTTCCACTTTACCTTAGGATATGCACTCTGTCCCAGCCTTCGGCCTCAGCATCATGAGAACAGCTCATCAGGGGGCCAGGGAGGAGAAGCATCTTTAGAGGACCTGGATTTGCACAGGCCCCAAGGAATGTTTCAAAATTCTTGTATCACCTATTTCTACATCTTACCTGTCCATCCTGCTCATGCTGACATTAAGAAAGATTTGCACTGCTATCATCCTTACAGCAGGATTAACATGTCACAGAGGGTTTGCTGCTGCAGGATCACTGTTTCCCCATGAAGATGAACAGGTCTCAGGTTTTGCCTGGAAGGGAACACTACAGCACTACTGCCCTATTATCTGTTCCCCTTGAGCCAGGTAAAGGCAGGAGTAGGCTAGGCTGGGTGGCAGGGATGAACAGAAGCCATTAATTAAATAGCTCCTCTGTCCCTTTTAGAGCCACTGGCTTATGAACCCCATTTCAAGATGAGTGGTTTCTTCTGCATTAAGTGGGATAAGTTAGCACAAGAGAGACACAAGTACAGGAAGGAAGGATAGCAAATTTGACTCTTCTATAACGTGTTCTTGCTACCAGCACAACCTCCAAGCAAATGAAAGAAAGATAGCAGTGACTCACTTCCTCCAAGATTAGACCAAGAGTGAAGAAAATGCTACTCTCCAAATCACCAATCTGTGCAGAGCTCCTGTGAAAGCTCCCATTACCCATCACTCTGGATCTAGTCTCCAGGCCAGGCAAGCCATGCAGAATCAAAAGGATATTTCCAGTGTTTGATTATCAGGAGCTGCAGTCGTTCACAAAATCTAAACTAAAATAAGACTGCATTAAGTGCCTGTTCAGAGACTGACCACCATGTAGGAGTCTGTGCATCAGACACTTCTGCAGCCCAGATCAGAAAAGTTACCCAGAGCTCTTCAGCCTTTTTTCTGGGTATGGGGATACTTTTGTCTTCTCCTCACTTCTTTACATCCTTCTCTTCATGCTATATTTTCCTGTGACTACTCCAACAGCTTTTCCATTCAGTGGAAAAGGCAAGAGCTACAGATGTCATCCATCTGGACCTCTGCGAGGCCTTTGACAGTTCCCCACAACATCTTTGTCTCTAAATTGGAGAGATACAGATTTGACGGGTGGACTATTCCATGGATAAGGACTTAGCTGAATGGTCACACTCAAAGAGTTGCAGTAAATGACTCGGTGTCTGGATGGAGACTGTTGCCAAGTGGTGTCCCTCAGGGATCTGTACTGGGACCAGTACTATTTAATACCTTCACCAATGACACAGAAAAAGGGACTGAGTGCACCCTCATCAAATTTGCCTGAGACACCAAGCTATGTGGTGCAGCTGAAACACCTGAGGGATGGGATGTCATCCAGAGGGACCTGGACAAGCTCGAGAAATGGGCCTATAGGAATTTCATACCATTTAACGAGGCCTAGTGTAAGATCCTGCACATGGCTTTGAGTGATGCCAAACACAAATACAGACTGGGCATTGATAATTTGAGAGCAGCCCTGAGGAGAAAGACTTGGGAGTGTTGGCTGATGAGACCCTCAACATGGGAATGAGTGCTGGCAGCCCAGCAAGACAACCATATCCTGGGCTGCATCAAAAGGAGCCTGGCTACCAGGTCAAGGGGGGTGATTCTCCCCATCCACTCTCTCTGGTGAGACCCCACCTGCAGTGCTGCATCCAGCTGAGTACAGGAAAGACATGGCCCTGATGTTGTGAGCCCAGAGTAAGGCCATCAAAACAATCAGAGGGCTGGAGCACCTCCCCTGTGAATACATGCTGAGAGACTTGGGGTTGTTCAGCCTGGAAAAGAAAAGGCTCTGGGGAGACCATATAGCAGCCTTCGAGTGCGTGAAAGGGTCTTATGAGAAAGATGGGGACAGACCTTTTAATACAGCCTGTAGTGATAGGACCAAGGGGAATGGGTTTAAACCAAAAAAGGGTAGATTCAGACTAGATATATTAGAAGAAATTTTTTACTGTGAGGGTGGTGAAACACTGGAACAGGTTGCCCAGAGAAGCTGCAGATCCCTCATCCCTGGAAACATTCAAGGTCAGGTTAGGCAGGGCTCTGAGCAACTTGATATAGTCGACGATGTCCCTGCTTATTATAGGGGGGTTGATCTATATGGCCTTCAAAGGTCCCTTCCAACCCAAACCATTCTATGATTCACTTTTCTCACCTCTAATTCAGTTGCCTCTTGACCTATCCTAGGTCCATGACATTAGCCTCCCCATAATGCAACCATTTTTTGTCCTGATGATGAGCCAGCCACACACTGCCCTGCCTTACTCAGTTTAGGCAGTGCTTATTACAAATCCTTTTCCACCCTTCTGACACTCAGAGCTTTCCTACTTTAGTATGCTCAGAAGGCCTCAGAAGCAGCAGTTCTCTGCAGAGTTCTTCTCCCTGAAATGCAAGCTCCATAACATTGTTGGCTGTATTTTCCTTTATCAAGCAGCTCCAAAGAGGAATCTATATTTAAACAAAAGTACTGTCATAAGAGATATCCTACTCAGACAGTAAATCTCAACTCTTAATGTAATCTGAAGCTTCTAGAGCCATTCATTAACTGTTATTTCCAGTACAAGTGCAAATGCTTTCCCTTGAAACAGTTTGGCTGTGGGCTTGGTTTAGGTTCAGTAGGGTATAAAGATGGTAATTCTTCACTCTGTATCAAATTACACAGTAGTCCCTTGAATAGGCTGGCATAGGTTGTGTGAATTACCTCTACTTCACCTCCCAGACTCCTTCTTTTTACAGAGTGGGGAGCTATCTCACCCTGCTTTGCAGAGCTTGCTACCTCTCTGCTTTCATCAGGATGAGGCTCCTTTCATTTCCTGCTGCTTCATCCCCTTTTGCTCACAGAAGAGCATCTGGCATTTCTCTAGGTCTGCTGCTGTAATGTTCCTGCTGCTCCTCCCCGTGACATAAGTACAAGGCTTGCTGAGAAGAAGAGATGGTACAAAAACAGACTTACTTTCTTTCACCCATCTGCTTACCCAAGTAAAGGCTAAGACTGATTTTTCTGTTAGGCTTAATTTCAGAGTGACTAGGACAGCCCCTGCAACAAATTAAAAGCTTCCTCTTCATTTTTGTGTGGTACACTGCACACTAAACTAATTCAAATTTAGTATCCTTTTTTAGCCACCCTTTTTAAAAGAAAACAACTTCTTTATCAGCTTCTTACTCCCATTGCTTCCTTCCTGACTCCCAAATTCCTGTTCAAGTACTCCACAGCAGACTTAAAGCGTAAGGCAAGGCACCTTCACAAGAGGTCTTGAGGAGGACCACTATGGTACAAAACATCATTCTGGCAGTAATGGTGTTCAGTAGCCATCCAACTACTTTCCATCTGTGGGAGCGCTTAGATGTATCTCAAGGAGAATCTGACCTCTAAAAGAGGCATATTGCCCATTTCTGTGTGAAACATACACTGCATCCTATGAGCAAAGAAGGCAGACTAACCTTTGAACCACCGGCATTTCATAGCTGGAGCTTCCGAACAGTGAGGGGGTTAACTCGGCATTGCCAGTCAAGCTGCCCTTAAATGAAGGAACACTGGACTTTGAACCCTTCCTCCTAAGAGCCACAGCTGAATCTCCCAGTTTCTAACACACTGACAGAATTCTCTGCTCTTTTCTCTTTCAGACATTTAAAAGGAAGTGTGTTTTCTCTTCCATGAAATTTGGGAAAGGAGGGATATGTCTCTTCTTGCCAGCAGAAAAAGCAAGGCCTGTCAAGACACCTAAATCTGATCATCTTCAGTGCACTAGCAGGGCAGGGTTTTGTTGGGTGGCTGCAGTAACACTGTATAAAAACCACGTCAAAAGGAGCCATTTAAACCCATGTAAATCATGTTCACTGACGTATAACCACATCCATCACTCCTAAATGATATGCCAATCCAAAAAGTGGGGCACCAGATCCTTCCATCGTGCTCAAAATGAATACTAACCTACCCTCCTTGCATCTTCAGGGAGTTCTATGCCTCTCAGTTTAACAGAGGTCACGGAACGTGACTCCTCAGTATTAAGCAGAGCCCAGCACAGGACGGCGGCGGCAGTGTTTGCAGTGTTGTTCAAACGCTCCTCACTTGACAGTGCCCTTCATTTATAGTTAACGAGGATGTGACAGCCTATTCTCCTGGTGTACCATCCAACCACACGCAAAATTCTGCATGTGCCTCGCACTGCAATCCTATTTTTATCAGAATAGACATGTGCACTGAGGCTTTAACCAACAGCTGAGACAGGGTTTTAGCGTGAGATTTTCAAACCTGTCTCAGGTATTTAGAAGCACAAATTGCACTGAAAGACTAATTGAACTGTGCTTCTAAATCCCTCAGGTGCTACTGAAAATCTCTCCCTTAATAACTTGGAATCTCCTAAAGAGTAAACCTCATCGAACTTAGATGGGTATGCAGATCCCAGGGTTAAGATTTGAAAAATGCTCTGTAGTGGCTTAACTCCCATTGAGTTCAGTGGGAACCGAATTAAGTTGACATTGAGCCTTTTTGAAAATTCCCCTCCAGGTGTGTTTCTCCCTTTGAATTTGAATAATCTGTTAACTGCTGAGATTGCTTTTTGATGTATCAGTATGAAGAATTTTACAGGAGTTTTTCACCTGAATTTTTGGTGAAATTAGACTCAAAAAAACTGCAGTGTACTGTCACAAAAACTTTATCTGCTAAACCTACAGAAGGAACTACGTTTATTTTCTGTATGTGTTTTGCTTCTATTATCATTATTATTATTATTATTGTTGTTGTTGTTGTTGTTATTGTTATTACTATTATTATTATCTGTCTTTCAGCAGCAACACAGGAACTGAAACCACAGACTTTATTGTAGGAGGTGCTGTGCATGGTCTGTTAAAATATTTGTACGATACACAGGCAAGCTGTCTAACTTAATACTAATAGTCAGACTCCAGAGAAACCAAAGAATCATAATGAATATCCCCAGCAGGTGTAATTATACAGCAGCGTTTCAGTTACTATTTCACCTCCTTGCAGACATCATCAGGAGATGGGGATTTCCTTCAACTCCCCTGAATGTTTTAGTTTACCTTTTAAATTAGCCCTACTTATGAGAATGACTAAAGGGGTTTTTTTTTAATGTTGGTGTGTCCCTCACTACAGTCTCACGGGCTGCACTCTACTCCCTGAGATGCACAAAACACAAACTTTTAGGGGTACAAACTGTACTTGCTTTCAATTTGAATAGCCTGTTAGGGCACAAACTTTGCTTCTGCGATGCAGGTTTTAATAACACGAGTAAAAGGAAATAGACAGTAAGGAGCCCTCTATTTTGCAATAGCATCACTGAGAACAGACTCTCCACAGCCCAGATTCCTTGTGAGAAGAAAAATCGCTGTGCTAACACCGCTCACAAACAGCACAATAACCACTCCTTTGTTCCCACCAAAGATACAACAGCAAAATCCTGTAAGAGAAGTCATCTGATATGTCAGCTCATTAAATTAGTCAGAATGGGTGAATGGGGAAGAGGAATATACCATTGTAAATGTATGTTAATTAACAAATGCTATAAGAGAGGCATTTAAATGTATGAAAATGAATATTAATGAGATGAAAACACCTAATTATTGTGCATCTAATGGTATTATCCAGAGCATCTAACAGAAAATGCCTACTTGTCATGCATCTAAGGCAACAGTGCAAACCTTCAGACACAAAGAGTCGGTGTACATATAGATCATATTATGACTTTAATTACAGACCTTGCAAAATATCTACACTGAAACTTGAATTTTGAAGGATTTTTATTTATTTATTTTTTTAAAGTTAGATTTCACCAATTTCTTAAATCATTGTTGCACTTCAGAACTACATGTTTCTTTTTACTGCTTCTGAAACATTATTCTGAAGTGCTTCAATGTCTCTGCCTGCACATCTCCATTTTGCAAGAATATAATTAGGAATGGTGGGCTGTAAACTGGCCTGCAATGAAGTTCTGAGGAATTTTTCATGAAACTGCATGAAGCCAAAAGCTGTCTGGATGAAATTCCTCCCTTTGCAGACAGCTACCAAAGGAGAATCATGAGTTTAAAATAGTGTGAATTCCTGGAATTAAAGACTGCTTCATAATAAATATGCATTAGGAAGCTGAAATAAAATTATACAGGCCACTTGAATTCTATTACTTTCTAATTACTCAGTGGTTGTGTTTACAACCTTAATGTTCTTTTAATGTAAGTTTCTCAAGGTGAGGTTTTTTGGGGTTTGGGTTTTTTAGAGTAGTTGCAGATAGAAAGCAAATTTCTTGATCCCAGGTAGGACAGAAGTAGTTTTTCTTTATAGACAAAATTCTAAAGTGGCACAGCTATGCACATATTCCCTGTCCAAGATTCTAGTGCGTATGCCAGGAACATTTTACAGAGACAGGGATATTTTAATGACTACTCTCTGCATGGTATTTGCAGTCCCAAGAAGACTAATGTCATTCCCACATACAATCAATGAAGTCTTAATCCTATCATCAAAGCAATTAATGAAAATATAACACGTTAACTTAGTACTTGAGCCAGAATTGATGCCCAGAAGATAGCACTCTCCTCTCTCAAAACTGAGTTATTAATACATATATAAGCACCAATGTGACAAGCACTTCAGATATACCTTGACATATATATTTACTGTCACTCAAAATTACTTACAAAGCATCATATTTTATAAAATATTATATCTTACCCACGCTTTAATTTTCTTACGAGACCGTCATATGGAACTGCAAGAAAAAATGTCCGTGAAACGGAGATACACGATTCTGGTGAATTCACCTTATTCACTAAGCTTTTGATCCTTTCAGAGAAAGAAATTAAGTTAGTTCGTATGACTTACTTTTAATAAATCCATGCTGCCATCTATTTACCACCCATATTGCTGTATTTGCTTCCAAACTGATTGCTTTACTAATAACTCCAGCAACGTGCTTGTACTGAATTCAAATTAAATGCACTGATTTGAAATCACCAGATTGTCTCCTGTACCCATTGGCAGGTAACTGCTGTTCACCTCAACAAACTGAAAAATTCAAGTAACAGCATCAGCGTATTTTACATTACTGCATGTGTTAAGTTCCTCAGAGGGATTTCCCAGCCTCACACACAGAAACCATCAAAGCACTTTTGCTACCACAATTAGCAGTGGGCAGAACAAATCTGTCAGCAGTATTTTGTACTGCCTGGAATACAGTTGAATTTCTAACAGAAAGAAAAGTTTCCCAGCAGTTACTGTTTAACAGGGGGTTGAGTTAACAGCCCTTGAGTTACAGTTTCTACAGGGAGGTGAGCCACGTTGTAGTGTCATGGTTAAACTATACAGAGGAGTTGTATCAGCAGTCTGGTATGTGGTACTAACTGTTTCTTGCCCATACTCTCTGGCTATGCAAATGACTTCAGTAAAAGGCACCAGTAAAAGGTAAGCCAGCTCAAGTTAAAAATATTAATAAGTAGTGTATTTGGTTGCAAACAGCTACACTTTTTTGTTATTTTTCTCTCATGTCTGTTTGAATCTATAGCAATAAATTGTATCAATACAGGCTGGTGCATTTCTTACATGCGACCTTTTTGCACGCAACTAGAGTAACTGTACAGTGAGGGCAAGGCCTTTTAAAAACTAAGAGCAAATCCTTGTATTTACTGGAAAGTAAAACTGTACACTGTATGGAACAGGGACAGACACCTTCAAAATGACAAGCAACAATACCAGCTCTGTCAAAACTAAAATTTTGAGTCCAGGGAAATTATCCACTTCAGGCACAGGAAGCAGTCCTGCACGGTGGTTAGCACTTTGACCTGAATGGAAGCCAGTCACAAGCTGTGGGAGCGCACATTTTACGGAAGACACTTGGTCCCTCATTCCCCCACAGAGAGCAAAAACCACAAATCATAACCTCTGTAGAAAAATATAATGTAAATTCATTCTGAACAAAACCAGAAATATATTTGTAAATGTCCAACTCACATGAAAAAAAAAAAAATGATCCCTTTTCAGAGGGTTTACACCATCAATATTAAGCTACTGAGCAGAAGAGCTGAAGATATTGATAGCCAGTAATGCAGATGAGATTGCTGTTAATTGTTAACATCTCCTGGGCTACACTTCCTATGTCCCTGCACAGATGATGAATAAAATTATTTACCTATTCAAGTAATGAGAGCTATGCATTTTGATATCCACATACACGGTAACTCAGACCTCCTCTGAGACCCCTACCTGTAATTAGGAACAGATGTAGGATCTTGTTCCTGAATTGATAAAAACAAATTTCAGCCCTCCAATGATATATGGCTTAGTGGCATAGTAATGGGAAGAATACCTCTGCAGAAGAATTCCCCTTTGGGCACTGGATCTAATCAGCTCCCCTCTGGCTCAAGAACCCTACTCTTTAGATCCAGTGCTTTTCCATCACTGTTTTGGGACACTCACTGAAACACAGGTGACACAGCAAGTGCATAGCAAGTGACAAGCAGTGTTTATATTGCTTCACCTCTGATAAAGAAAACCACATATCTGTACCCTTCAAAACCACAGTAATTCTCTAACACTTCCCCATGATGGAGTCATTTAAAATTAAGTATACACCACATTATGTGCTTTCAGTGGCAATTCTCACTGCTCAGCATGTGCAGCTGGGGAACGCTCTTTAAATTATTTCATGGGGGAAACTCAAGATGACATTCAGCATAACACACTCTATTCTCCAAATGTCACACTACTGCAGGAGAACATGCCCACCACAAAGGTTTCACAAACTGAAAGTAGCTGCATTTCTTACTTTGCATCAGCTGGCTGAAACAACCCACGGGGAAGAGGTACCTGCCCATTCTCTTGCTCTCACACACAGGTACCAATAGCTCTGTATTGGCCCAGTGAAGAAGTGAATGATCTAAAGGGAATTTGCCATCTATACATGCTGCAGGCTGACCCTTCCCCAGTCAGATGAATCACTTGGACTACCCCATGTGTGCTAGCCCCACTGGATACTCCAACAATAACAACAACTGGCCTATGGCCAGCCCAACCATTCACAGCACTAGGCCTGGAGACATTCAAATAAGTTGCTGTGCTCATTTTCATCAAGTGACAAGTAAAGCTGCCTTCCTTCATGTTCCTTTCCTGACCACTAAATGTCCCTCACTTGATTTACCTTTATCCAGCAAAGCTTATAATTCCCACTGGCTCCTGGCATAGGTGACTGAAATTATGCCTTGTGAAAACCCAGAAGAGATGCAGCTCTCCTGGTCTGTAGAATAGAGACAGAAATTTGTATTTACTGAGGTCACCTCAGTACAAGGAAGTTGCACTGGTTTCATTTAAATCTGACTGAAACAATTCAAGTTAAACTGATGTGAATGCCTTCATACATATTTATTTAAAGATGTTAAATGGGAGTTTACTTGATTTCAAACCTAATCCAAATCTAAAAGAAGTGACCAGATGAAATAAGACTGTCCATGCCACATTTTCCATTGGTTTAACTAAGCAGGCTTACCAGTAATCTTCGTGCAACTCCCTCATGCATACATGGTCTGAAAATACATTCACTCTCCAGCATTACCCTGTTTCATGCCAGGAGAATTTGCAGCTGGAAGGGGCTCAGGGGAACATCAGTGCTGAGAAATAAAAGGATTGTGGGGGAGAATCATAGCTGCTGTGCTCACCAGCCCTCCATGGACATCACCTAAATTACCGTAATTAATATGGGGGAATATTTCTGCGCTCCTCAGTAGTTTATAAATGTTACAAAAAAAGGAGTGTTTTATATGTCCCCTGATGGGTTTTAAATGTTAATAAATGATGTGCAAGGAGGTATTTTACATCTCTCTATTTAACAGTGAACTGACAGCTGCAATTATAGGCCAGTCTCTGACCCCAGCAATCAGGAACCTGAGGAGTAAATGGAGTAACTTTCTTCCAGAATAACAGAGTGCACTGGGATGCTGTCTCAGGATTTAAACATCCAGACACAGAACCAAGGTGAGACATTTCTGACACGCTGGAATCTCCCTTTGGCTGCAGTATGCACTTGCCAGTCACTGGTACCTGCTTACTTTGTCACCAGAGACCCGGTGCCACTCTTCCAGTGGTAGCAAGAGCTTACCTTACAGGTACAGGAGCGAGAATGGAGCAACCAGTCAACTTGCTATATCGCTTCTCTGCTGTGGACTAGAAAAAGAGCAGGAAGACTCAGCACATCCAGGACAGCAGAGGTAGACAGGGGTATTGCATGTGTCACTGCATGGTCTTTCACTCTTTTTGGCCAAAAACCTATTACTACTGAAACACTGCAGCATTCTCTCTAGTGTGAGGTTTCTGTGCCTGCACACCTACCTGCACCAGCATGAAGAGTCTAGGAGCATCCCCATCCTTTCAAAAGGTAGCAAAGTGACTGCTCAGTAATGCATGCCCCAGCAGAAAGCCCCACTAGTTTTCAGTAAGCCCTAGTTACTATCCTTCCCTTCTGCTCTGCCCAGCCCTCAGCAGAAGAGAGCCTCTATGAAGTTAAAGACAGCTTGAAGCAATATTTTAGCTAAGTATGTTTCAGGTTAAAAGCTTTGTTGCAAAGTAACAGCAGAGGAAGAAGAATCTTCATTTTTTGCCAAGGCCCTAAATCTGCTCAGAACACTATCCCCGCACGCCTGTGTATTTTCACCTTCTTTCTCTTACCCAAAAAAAAACCTTTGGTCTTGGTCCTTAAACTAGCTGTGTTCACTGCTGTTAGTGTGCACATTCATTATCCCTGTTAACCGCTGAGGTACTGCCTAAGGCAGCACACAGCTGTTTTGAGGCACTTTAGCCCACGCTGTATGCGCTGCTTCACTCCATAGGAACTGCACCCCACTGACAACAAAAGGCAACTCTGACACTGAATGAAACCAAGCAGAACTGTGAGTAGCATCTTGCACTTCCACTACATCATCACAAAGGCTGAGGAATGGGGTTTACAATTCTATTAAAATCCAACAACATAGTATTTTTGCCACTGACAACTTCTTGCTTTCTTTTATTTTAGAAGGACAGAAGCCGAAAGTGTAATATATTTGATTTATTAGGAAAACTAATTCTTTTTATTATTTCCCACCTTTTTTTACAACATGAGGGGTTCTAACTAATTTCTTTCCTCCTCCACTTCATAGTGTTGGGTTGGAATAGGGTTTGGTCAGCTATTAGAATTATAGTTTTCTTTCAATTAGGTCCACAAGTGCACCTCTGCAAAATTAGAAGAAATTTTGGGTGGAAAGAGCAAAGGTTTTTTTCAGATTTGGACAGAATTAGGTTAACATTTCCAGGGCATTTATGCTGTTTCCAATTACAGACAAACACCATTTAACATCCTTCATTTATATATTCCTTCTGTTTTGCACAAAGGTTTCTCAGCTGTGTCTTAGGCATTAGGGTCTTGTTAAAGTCAGGGTCTTCAGCACAGAATTTCTTGGACTAAGTCATAGCTGTTCTTCAGTTCCTGTCTGTGTTTGGTTATGCATTTCTTCTGGCTTGCATTAACTCATATATAAATGATTATGACCACCCTTTCATTCTTTAGAACTTTACTGTTATTGATTACGGATGGGTTTCCAGAGCTTTTGAACAACAGGGACCACATGTTACTACCGAGTTTGTCTCAGGCATCATGTTCATCTCACTCAAGATAGCATATGTCAAGCACATTCATATTAAGTCAAATAACATTGCTTTGGCTACTACAGACATTATTTACAATGAAGCATGACAGTACGTTATTATATTTGTCTGTCTAGATATTATAATTGCCTGTTAATTAAATTTAGGTAATAAAATGGGTAGAAGCAGCACTACCACATGGCTAGTCACGTCTCCACGGAACAATGGCTATAGGTACTGAAACTGAGCTTGAGAATGAACAGTCACAAGTGTGTGGTAAAATCTTCTAGTGTCTAGAGACACCAGAACTCAGGCAGAGCCAGGTACTGAAAGGTGTGGCACCAGGAGGGACATATGCCTGACCCTTGTGTCCTTCAAAGCCAAATCCCACAGGTGCTGGATGTTGCCCCCTCACAGGACCCCTCACTCAGCCCAATCTCTGAGAAGCAGCACATACAGCCCCTGCTACTTTCATACCTCTCACTCAAGGTGGGGGAAAACAATATTGTGCACGCCTTCTTGAAGGATTGCCAATCCCTGCAGCCAGGAGATGAGGTAATACAGTAAGGAAGGCCAACAGCAGTTCAACAGAGAGGGCTGGATCTTCTTAGCCCTAATTATTGTGCAGCCCCATCTAACCAGCTGCTGTTCTGCTGTCAGCTACAGCCAATAGTCAAGACCAAAGAACAGAGATTACACATCCTGTCTCAGTTGCAATCTATTTTTTATGCTACAGCACTTCAGTGACATTCACAGGGTATGTCCTAAAAGTGTCTCACTCCTGCACAATCAAATTAAAGTCATTCAGCAATGGCTCGTTTGCTGAAATATAAACATTGCACATGTCTCGTATTTGAAAGAGTGGGATTTTTCTATAGGGAAAAGTTATTTGCCATGGACTTGACTGATTTTGCAAGTTCTCTGTTCATTAATAAAACACAATTCTTTCACATATACAAAATACAGTAATAATACTTACCATCTTATGGGCTGCTGTGCAGCAAAATCCACTAATTTTTCTGAAGTGCTCAGAGATCCTCCAAAGAATGCAATCTGAAAATAAAATTGTCATTAGTACTTGTGAGGGATTTATTATATTCATCTCCATTCTCCATTACACAAATGACTGATTCTGTGTATGAGAGCAAAAGCTCACCATATTTTGGTATACCTCAGTGGTACCAGGAATCACATTACTCTTACCAGTATTTCTGCTTTTATATTCTCTTCTCTAAAACAACACCTAAGAATTTCATTCAAAAATAGAAGCCTCACTAGGCAAAGTAAATTTGTGCACTTGTCAAACCCACAAAAATTATGTAATTCCATAATATGAAAGATGTAACAAGTGAATTTACACATTCACAAAGCAGTATCAGACACTGCTAGACAGTGATGCTGAAGGTGATACCAACTGTTGCTTGGACACAACTATTTCTTTTCATTGGATTGCAAGAGACTCCACAGCAACTAAGATTGCTAGGCACATCACCTCCATGCCTAATATTAGGAGGCATTTATAGTCCCCAGATGCAACAGAAATAATAGGTTTAAACCTACTTCAAACTAGACAGAGAACCTTCAGACAAGTTGAATGCCTCGATGGAAATGTTTTCCCAAATTTTGCTCACCCTTGAAGGTGAGTACATTATAAATCAGGAGAGCTAAGCTGGATTTCCATGTCTGCCATAAGACTTCAGTATGACCCCAAGCCAATACCAAGTAGGGGATTTTCTGGCATCCCAACCCCAGGTAGAGAGCTTGCACCACCTGGAAGCATCCAATCCAACCTGCAGCTTTGAAAAACTTCTTTCAATCCCTCTCTGCCCCTGTAAAATGGGGGTCATGTTTCTGTTTCTCATATCATGTATAACTGGGGTGCTTAATACATTGGGCCACTAATCTCAGCCCTCATGAACTAAGGGAGAACAAGCACAGTGATGACACCTCCACAGTGGCAACTATGTACCTACATGCTGTCCACAGAGACAGAGAAAAGCCTGCCCCAAATAAACAATTTGAAGTGCCAGTCTTTGTTGAACAGGCTTGCAAGCTTAAAAAAAATGCCCCTCTGGGCCTCCAAGCTTAAAAAACGCTCCTCTGGGTCTCCATGTTTCTTCAGTAATTTCAACACATATATTCACAACAAGGAAATCAGGAGTGGAAAGAGGGGGCACTAATTAAGCCTTCCTGCTCCACATTTTTTGCGAGAAACTCAGCTCAAAACAGGTTTCTAGTCCAAGAATTGCATTCTATTTTTTATTACGTGCTTTACGCATTCCTAGACCTCACCTAGATTAGAAGTGGATGAGCCAAAGCAAACACACATGTGCACATACACACAGAGTGCTAGGTGCATTTTTCTGTGAGAGTGGAGTTTGCTTTCCCAGTCTTTCTGCATCTGTAAGCAGGAAGGCTTAAAAACCTTGCAAAGAAAGTCTGTTCCCATGAGAATTCCTGCCTCACTCTCTGCAGATTAAAAGAAGCAATCTCTGCCTACTGTGCATGGGAATCCCAGTATGTTGGCATGGTTTTAACATCAGCATCATTAGAAACATTGATTTATTTTAATTGTCACCTTGTATCCTACACTGCCAAATGCAGTCAGAATGTCAATTCTTTATCAATGTGAGCTGTTGACATGGAAACAGATCTGCTGAAATGGAAGCAGTAAAAAAAGACGTGTTACTCCTCCAAGTTATACTTAGAAGGGGTAAATCTGTGTGTGCCAAAACAGATTTAAATACTCAATAAACTACACAGAAGAAATAAACTATTTGGGGTGACAGTCATTTTAGTTGTTTACATCATAGACTGCATTTAGAAAATCTCCAGAGTTACTATGGTAACAGCTTTTGCTTAAACGTAGTTGTGGACGCACTTAAGGTATGATCTAAATTAAATGAAGATGGAGGAACAAAACTGGGCAGCAGCTGCTGAAGGAGTGACTGGCTGCTTCCTATCAGCCCACCCTATCTGCAGCAGGCACTGGCAAGGGTACAGCCAGAGTGCTACGTAGCATGGACACCTGGGCTCAGCCCTGTCCATGCTCTCAGAGAGCACCTGAAGCAGCTGAAAGACTGCACCAGGTAGGTTTTAGAGATAACAAAGAAAAACACAACTGCTTATCATCCCCACGCAGCTTGTAGTGCTTCCCAGAACTGCTTGTTCCCTCCCTCTGGTCACCAGATAGGTGATGGGAAGAGGAGGCAGGCAAATAAAGGAGCCTCTAAGAGGGGCTGGAGGCCTCTTTGCACGTCTGGCATAGTTTGTGGCTTTCCTCTTTGGGATCTCTCCCAGAGAAGGGAGCAGAGCTGCAGAAAGGCAAGAGTGTAGCATGAGCCTTCTGCCAAAATCTGTGCCTTGGAACGGACACTGCCTCACAATTAACTTCACACAGCTAAGAAACTGTCCTAAAGATGCAGTGCAGACCTTTGACCAGCACTACATTTCCACTAGAAAGATTAAATCTCTCTGCTGCTAAAGCTAGTTTCATAGTCATAGGGAACAAGGCCAGAGGGGCCACTGTGATCTGCTGTTCTTAATAGGGATTAAAGGAACCTACGGTCTCCTGCACACCTGCCTCCAACCTGAAAGCGAACAACGGTGAGATGGAGATCACTCAGGAGAAAATTGAAGGAGAGGCTCCTCTGCCCTCTTGCCAGATGCCAGGGCAAGGGGCAACAGAAGGAAAAGACACATTTGAAACAACTTCTCTGAACAGGATCATGGAGGCATTGGAGCCAGACACTGTTCAAAGCTCATGGATCCCAGCAACGCTGTGAGGCAGTGCAGTTTTGAACTTGCCTGGAGCAACCCACCCCCGCTCCCACTTCAACTGTGATATCAAGGCATGCAGATTTTTTTTTTCTTTTCTTTCCTTTTCCACTTTTCACATTTCTGCATGATTTTAAACCTCCCAAAAGCTTGTGCATCAGTTAACAAGAGAAGGAAGGACACACATCATTAATTATACACCGGTCAGTGAAACATGGACATAGGATATGGCATAACATTCTAAAAATAGCAAGAAGGCTTGCCTTGTTTAGGTCAAATTTTATTTGAATTCCCTTAATAAAGCAGCTGATATTAAACAATGAAGCACCACTGTTTAGCCTCAATGGGTGTTCCAGACAGATCTGCCATAACTTAATCCACACAGCAAAACGCAAAGCCAAGGAATGTAAGTTTATGCGAGCATGAGACAAAATAGTGCTTTAAACTCCTACAGCATTCATCAACCCAAATTACTCTACATACATATACTAACTTAAATGCTTCCATCTGTATTGTTATCTTACTCCATCTGTATTGTTATCTTGTATTTTGGTGAGATTCATGAGGTGTTGGGTTAGATGCTGGGCCAAACTGCTGATACAGCTCCATGCAGTCAGATGAGGAGACAGGTTGCTGGCTGTCATAGTTGTTCACAGAATTCTGCTTTTCTTAAAGAGGGATGAGGGAACAGAACTGGAAAAGGAAAGGACCTGCACTGCATGTCTCTAGGTACAACTGCTCTACATCAGCTTTGGCTTTTGAGTGGGATAGCATAATATTTCTAGATCACTGAGGCATGGATATTGGTGGTGTACGTACTCACTGGAATGAGGGACATGCTCTGTCTGAATCTGCTTGTAGGGAAAGTGGAACACACTGATGAAGGAGGCATAAAAGCATTTTGCTTACACACACTTTTCAAACAGGAAATAGTAATTTGCAGATGAGAAGAATGTTACAGAAAAAAAAAAATAAAAACCCAAACCCCAACTTCCCCCAGAAAAAATACTTTTTCTCACATGCATCCACAAAGCCTCCTACCTTCTTCTTCATCCTCTGGAGTGGACTGTGGCTCCCAGAAATACATACTGCAGAGGGACAAATTAAAAAACTATAGTGGAACTATTAGTGCACACTCATACTCTTTTGAAACATGCCCCAGGGGCAACTTGGCTCCTAGTTAGAGCACGTAAGATGATCATACTCAAAGCCTCATCTGAAAAAAATAATTACGATCTTATCCTATACTAACAGCAATAGAAGCAGCAACCTTCTATCTATGTCTCCATCTTTAACATTAGAAGCCAAAGGTACTGTTTTCTAATGTCCCTTATACATCTGAGGAGCAGATGATCTTGAAAGCTGCAGTCTTTTGATCCTACATAAATTGGATGCTTTCGACAATGTCACCCAGAATTTTCATGTCGGTCCAAGGAAAATATAATCTCAAACAGGATAATTTTGATTTTCCTCCTGACTCAGCAGAGAAGATAATTGTAAATGGAAAATGAGTGCTCTTGAGGGTAAATATACCTGCTGTAATCCTACTGCCAACTGCATTAAGGTCTGCCTGCTGCAGTAAGGCGTATGCTAACTTGGCTGGAGGAAAGCTAAGACTTGTCAGTTTCAGAAGTCACTGGTGATCCTTCCTATGTTATAATTCAGTATTTTAGAGAATAAAAACCAGTGGATGAGAAGGAGGAAGGGAGGAAGGAATTTCCTCTGCTTTTGGTTATAATTGACAGCAATAAAAGAATCCAGTCGCACCACGAGAAACTGAAGAGCGTGGGTTCTTTTCACAGAATGGTTGTGGTTGGAAGGGACCTCTGAAGATCATCAAATGCAACACCCCTGCTAAAGCAGGTTCACCTAGACCCCACCTCCACATCAAATCCAAATGATTCCTCTTACTGACTGGTAATGTGAAGCAGCTTATTTTCTCAGGTGCTCTTCAGCCTAACCATGACTTCTACCTCTGGAACTGGAAGAATTCCTTATGTCAAGCAAGCACAGACAAGCTATCAGTCAGCAGTGATAGCTCAACACTGATTGAAAGTCCCATTCATCAGGGGGAAGAATTGCGGGGTTTCTTTTTAAATTAACACAGAGAAAGAAAAAGATATTTGTCCAGACCTACTTGCTTTTTCATTCCTCCAGCAGCTGGTAGTTTGAGAGAATTTTAAACGGCTGGCCTTTATGAAATGAATTGGTAATCACAGCTCTGTGCCTCACACGCAGCAGACTGGTAACAGCGTAAAGCCTTTCACCTCAAAGGCTGTGGTTCAAATTCAGAATAATCCTTAACTTCATAAACACCATCACTACATGATGGGCATTTGATTGTTATCATACAATGAATCAGGTGTTTTTCCTAGCAGTAAAGTATTCATGCCACAGACAACATACTAATTATTGTCAGTAATTAGCAGCACTCTTGGCAGTGGCAGTAAAGAGACCTGTAGAAAATTGCCCATTTGTTCATCCCTTGGGGGTTGTCATCTCAAGGCAGGGGGTCAGGCCCTTCAGTCATTGTGGTGATTCTTGTAGCTCTTTCCCACTCTGGGTGCGTTTTGTGGATAAGCAGAGTTCAGCCTCCAGAGCTGCCAATCTACACTTTTATTACCGCTAAATTACTTTTGTTTCAAATGCTGGAGGCAACTTTGAATGCCGGCTCTAATTAGATTGTAATTGTTTGGAGATCTGAGCAATTGTGGCAGATTTGGGTGGAGACTTTGGTGGCTTTTAATGTTTGTGCAAATAGGTTTCACAAGCACAAAACCTGCAGCTGCTTGTAACGCTGGGAATTTCCTTAGAAAATTTACACTACTAACCATCTAAGCCACGCAGGAAAAGCTTTGAATTTCAGTGTGCAGAGTGATCTGCAAAATCCTTGTCCAAGCAGAGAGCTTCACAGGTCAAGCAGTTTTCACGAGCCCAAGATGCTTTGGTACAAACAGAAGAAGGTGAGTTTAATTAGGAACAAATATTTTTTGTACAAACAGAACAAGGTACACTGACCTAAGCAAGAACCCATAGCAGAAAAGATATAGATAGATGTCGATATAGATATCACCGTATTTTCACAACTACAAAAAGCCACAAATTAAAAAGAAAATACTTACCCAATATACATAGGAGTAAACCCCAGCATTTAGCACTAGAAGCTTTATCTTTCCCTTAGGAGAAAAATACTCAACGAGCAGTCCAGAAACTCCATGCCCTGCTGTTGAATACCATTACTGCTCTCCTTCCTTGGGGAAACCACAGACCCCTCAGCACTTCAACCCCCTCTAATATAACACAGTCCAGAGATCTGCAGGGGAATCCAAAGGATCTGAGAGTGAACATTTAAAGGCCAAGGAGCTTCTGCTAGGAGACCTCGTGCTTCCACGTAATCTCCTGAGGTCTACCTGTCATAATGACAACATTACCTCTTCATGCATCTCCAGGGAGTGCTGTGCAAATATTGGATTATCTGGTTCAATGGCCAAACAAAAAACAATCATGGGCAGAAAAAATTTCAGTTGAATCTACCTGAAATAAAAGCTAGGGGGTGGATGGCTAAGGGAAAGAAAAACCAAACCAACCAACCAACCAAAACAACAAAAAAACAACAAAGGAGGAAATGCTTGCCTTTAAAATAGCAAATACTCTGCTCCCTATTTTTAACCTGAAAAGAAAAAAAAATGCCCACAAAATTAATTTTTTTTTATATTGCCTTCTATCCTCTTCTTTGATTTGGGGCAGATTTTTTTTGTAATAAACTTCACCAAATTTAATGTCATACCAAAGTATACATGCAGAGATCCAGTAACCACATTTTTGTCTAAGAAGAATCAAGTTTTCAAGTAAGGAAACTCATCGGTTCCATCACTACGGATCAAAAATGTGACTGATGGAATTTTTTCCCATAAAGAGGACCAAATGCCATTCTTTGAAGGACAGACAAGTAGCCTCACATACCCTAAGTAGTGATGCCTTTGTTTAGCTCTCCTGTAAGCTCCAGCTGCAGTACCTATGTGAAATTAAAGGTACAGACGGATTCCATCAGTGGCAGTAAAAGCCACGAGATACCACAGGCACATTTCCACAAGTTTGTGTAGCTTGTTGCATGTGTGGCTGGCAGCGAGCACACTTGGAAACCACTCTGGGTCTCGGTTATCCTACAGCTCTACGAGGACTGGTGGGGTCGGTAGCTGGCTCCTTCACTTCCACAGAATAAGCTAAATTGGATTCAAGAGCTTCTGTAGCCAAGGTATTTCTGAGTTTGCTAAATACCAAGAGATACCCTCTACTACATACACCAAAATTAGAATTAAATTTGTTCAGGAGGACAAAAGAGAAAAAGTTCGTAAATCCTTACACTTTCACATTCAGCACATATGGCACGAGTACTGATACCAGTAAAAATGAGCAGTAACAGTCACTAGAGGAAACAGATATGTAAGCGGATATACACCAAAATTGACACAAAATTTGCTCAGAATGACAGAAGTGGGGAAGATTCAGAAGTGTGCAGGTCAATCCCAAATCATAGAGTCCAGTCCCCTAGACTTTATTAAGCCGCTGTTGAACACAGCGGGGTCAATATAAAGAAAGAGAAAAGCTATATAAATACAGAAAATAGTTAGAAACTTCTGTAAAGCAAACCTCTTTAAGGTGTATGATAAACAATGTTCTCTAGGTTTCTAGAAGAAAAACAGAAGCATTTGAGAACGGAATACTCTTAGATGACAAGTTTACCTCAAGTCCAAATGCAGAAACAGAAGAGCAGACTAGTGTAGTTTCTCCTCATGCCTGTTCCAGGCTCATCTAAAGGTCAGAGATTCATTGTCCCAGCTCAGTACACAGCTGTTTGCTGGGATCAGGGAGCATGTTAAAGTGAATGGATGGGAGAAACCTTCATCAATCCCGCTAACACACAACAAGAGCCCAGGCAGTGGAAGAGCTGCCCAGTCCTGTCGGAAATGGCACTACCACCTGTTGTAAAGGACTGAAAGAGTCCTTACACTATGGCACAAGCAATCAGCAGAAGGTGTAATGTATGGCACCAGTGATTACAGGACCCACCTAGAGATATAAATCTGCACCAAGAGCACAGAACTGCCAAAGAATATGTCCATTAATCTTGCTTTAATAGCTTATTGCACACATCAAGAGACATGCAAAGGCAGGTCCCTGTAAAGCCAATCCATGTCTATAGCACGTCTGGCAGTGCATCTAATATTGTAATTCCACATCTAAGGATCAGATTGTGGGGACTCGGCCTTTAAGACATCATTGAAACCTGTACATACATTCACACCTCACACAGGCTCGGGGGATCTCGGTGCCTCCTCAGTCACGTTCAGCTAGAGACCAGCAGCTGCAAGAGGAAGAACATCTGCTCCTCAGAAACTCTGCGTATTACAGCTGAAAGCAAGGTGCCTGGCTTATTCACCACCACTTCATTATTTTCGTTTCTCTGACAGTCAGCTATATCCGTTCACAAAAATGCACAATGGTTTTGTGCCACACAACTCCTCTTTCAGCAGAGTTAACTCTATATTTACATCTGTTTAAAATGAATGTGGAAACAACCTTAGAGTCCAAACCTTTAAGGCTGAGCTTGAACAATTCATATCTCTACTTCTGGTGAACCTGCATAAGCACACCATCCCTAGCAAGATGAATTTGTGTGCTCACAGGGAGAGGAAAAAATGAGTGCCTACAAGAACACAGAGACAGCGGCCACCTGATAATGCCAGCCTGAGAGCAGGGCTGGGAGCCAGCAGGCAAACCCTGGTATCTCTGCCCCATTGTCCCAAATACACGCACACATTGCAATGGCTGTAGCACTTGAGGTCCAGGGCCCTGCACAGCCCAAGAGTAACATCAGTGTGTACCCTTTGTTCAGAGAGTGCATAAAGAACTCTACCTCTCAGCCAGAACCCAGGCAGATGCTTATGGAAAGGAAGAGACAGCACTTGGCAGCTTGTCCTACTGACCAGCAGCCATGCTGAACTCCTCAACTCCTCTCCTGTGCCATGCCAAGAGCTCTGATACGACCTGGAAAGTCACTGGTATTGTTACTGGGAGCACTGGTACCCACACATACACGGGCTTGGAGCCTGACACAGTTGCTCCGATTCTTCCCTCAAATACCCGGCCACACGCAGCGTCTCCAGAAAAACACCGACTGCAGCACGGCAGAGGAACGCACACGGCCTGCGAGGTGGCGGGCGGGACACGACCGACCTTGCGTTTACTTAAGGCAGGCTCCGCTGGTGCCCCGAGCCCGGCCGCTGGCCCACCGCGGGGGAAGGACCACATCCCCGGGATCCCCATCCTGCCCTCCGGGGAACCGCGGGCAGCCGAGGCATCGCTCGCTTCTGCGGGAATGACGCCAGCGCTCGCACGCGGCAGCGCCAGGGCTACGTGCGCCAATTAACGCCACAAAGGAGCTTTTACCGCTCTATTATTAACCCGGGGGCGGCGGGCGGCTCTCCCGCACCTCCCGCTCCCTCACGCCAGGGCACAACATGGCCGCCGGGCCCCCCGCGGCTGGAGGCGGGCAGGGGGCGGCGCGGCGCGGCC